>JAQPPZ010017052.1:35130000-35730000 GCA_028583015.1 Wollemia nobilis
GAAGGGTAAAAAACATGTTAGGAATTTGTGACTTACCAAAAGGGATAAAGACTAATTACAAAGTGCCTTCATAAATGTATCTTGATTTGGACAAAACACAAATATCTCCACCAGATATAGCCAAGATGCAATACTAAAAAGCACCACCATAATTAGTTTTTCTATTTCAAAAGTATACTTTCCTAACACATTGGATAGAATGGCTTACGTTGGGACTGGAGCAGATTTATAAAGCTAAGGTTACCCAACAAGGAGAATAAAAAGCAACATAGAATGAAATGGATACAATGGAATATTAAATGGAGCACAGTAAGAAATAAGTAGAAACAAAACAAAAAGAAACAGAGATAAAAATGAACAGCATGAAGGAGGTCTTTGAAGATAAGCTTAAATTCTAGGAAGAACAAAGGCAACTTCTAACACAATAGGTGGAAGAACAAATGAAGAGGTTGTAGGATCAAGAATAGATGTTATAAAAATATGTTATCCATTTAAAACAATAATAAAAGCAATTAAATTTGCATAGACAATGGCTCAAACAGCAAGAAGAGCAATTGGTAGTAAAACAAGAACAGTTGATGACATAGGAGGATCCGCTAAAAATGTATGATGGTTAATTGCAGTTGAAGTACCATAAGATGATAGAGATGGAAAAATATGTAGACTATTATAACAAGATCTTGGAATACAATTATATGCTTTAGCTAATAAAGAACAACAATAGGCTTATTAGACATAATTACAGTAGCAAGATCAAGTGATTATTGACAAGAATGAGGAACTCACCATTGCTACTAGAATCGAGGTAGCTTTAACAAAAAAAACTATGCAAGGAAACATCTAATTGAGAGAAGGAGTTGCTACAGAACTTGGCCAAAATAGAAGAGAAGGCAAACAAATATTGATTGAAGGCCTTATAACTTAGCAACTATGTTGCAAAATTGTGAGATGAGTGAGTCATTCTTCAAGTACATGTCTAAGATCTCTAGAAGTAGGACCAACCAGCCAAGGGCAAGAAAAATGATTCAATAGGGTTTTCAAGTGATTTAAAGGGGAGGGAAGATATGGGCAACAAATCCACCCCTCAAAATAAAATTAAATGAAAACATACAATGTAGGGATTTGCACAATTTTGAGTAAATGTACAATGTAGGAATAGAAATAAAAGTGAAATAAAATGCAAATTAGATGATATGTGGGCGAAATATAATTTTATAAAAATAAAATTAAGACCTTAGTAAAATTTAATAATATTTTTAATTTGAGAAGTTGTGGGTGATAGTTGTGAATGATGTGTTGTCTCAAGAACCACTTAGGAACATCCTAGATAGGCATTATAAGCCCCCTTCAATTTTTATGGTTTTTCATGGTTTTGCATAGAGAGTATAGATTTTTGTTGGTACATATGACTGATGATGGCAATTGTGGATGTTCATATTATTCATGTAATTATGTAGAGATATAATAATGGAGAATAGTGTTGATTCTATGATGTAGTTTGTGTATTGTGTGATGGTGCATTGTAAAATTACTGTGTAGAGTACTCATGAAATATATGAGTTACATTTAACTTAGATCTATGTATGCATGTAATGGGAATGAAGTATATATTCAATAAGGATATTATCTATGGTAATTGATTGTGTTACAGGTTGCATGTATATTGGTAACTTACAATACTAAGTTGTCCCGACACCCTGAGGGTTTGTTAGAACTGTACAGTTAGATCACCAAATCGTAAAGTGATCAATTATAGCATTATTTTGCATGATTGAATATCTCAAAGTGAGATAGTAGAATTTCCAAATGAATAATTGTAATGGATGATTGAAAAAACAATTAATTTCCAGTTGAACAATTTTGACTGATTGAAAAATTTGGTAAAATGTACAATCATTTCTAATTGTACGTTTGTGATTATACAATCGTGCATTGTATGTTTTGTAGAATTGAACAGTTTGAATCATACAACTGTAATATTACCCTATTTACATACTAAACTCTAGAAGTCATCCTAAAATCTATTATCACACCCTCCCTTATGGAAATACCACCACACATGCTACATTTGGTATCGTTGTCATTGTTAATAAGAACCTGTATTGCTATTATAGAGAATTAAAAGGGATTGAAAAGTAAGCAACATGAAGGAAATAGGGGTGGATGATAGATACAAGTATACAAATACATGGGAGATAAGAACACATAGAGGATCAATTCCTAATAATAAGTACATGGATTTCTCTAAGGAGGAACATGCACAACAAATATTTAGAAAAAAATAAACTTGTAGTAGAATAAGTATGGACTTTTGTTAGTCAAAAAGTGACTAACTACAGAAAAATAGCTGATGCACCTTTTTGCATATTTTCCAAGAAGACCAAAGTGGCCCATATGCTAAAGATCAAAGAAAAAGCAAAACACCGCAAGGAGGAAAAAGTGTCGCGATATCGCGACATGTTGCATTTTCGTGGTCCAAAGCAAAGAGAAAGAGCAAGGAGGAAAAAGTGTCGCGATATCGCGACATGTTGCATTTTCGCGGTCCAAAGCGAAGAGAAAGAGCAAGGAGGAAAAAGTGTCGCGATATCGCGACATGTTGCATTTTCGTGGCTAAGAGCAAAAAAGGAGCAAGGAGGCAAAAGTGTCGCGATATCGCGACATGTTGCATTTTCGCGGCTAAGAGCAACAAAAAGAGCAAGAAGGAAAAAGTGTCGCGATATCGCGACATGTTGTATTTTCATGGCTAAGAGCAACAAAAGGAGAAAGGGAAAAGTGTCGCGATATCGCGACATGTTGCATTTTCACGGCTAAGAGAAAAAAGAGCAAGAAGGAAAAAGTGTCGCGATATCGTGACATGTTGTATTTTCACGGCAAAGAGAAAGAACAAGAAAGAAAAAGTGTCGCGATATCGCGACATGTTGCATTTTCTGCAGCAGAAAGCAAGGAGAAAAGTGTCGCGATATCATGACATGTTGCATTTTCACGGCTAAGAGGAAAAAGAGCAAGGAGGAAAAGTGTCGCGATATCGCGACATGTTGCATTTTCACGGCTAAGAGAAAGAGAAAGAGCAAGGAGGAAAATGTCGCGATATCATGACATGTCTCCTTTTCATGGGTAGAAGAGCAAAGTAAGAGACGAATGTCGCGATTTCATGACATGTCTCATTTTCACGATGGGAGGCAACAAAAGAGCAAAGTAAGAGACGAATGTCACGATTTCATGACATGTCTCATTTTCATGGCTGGAAGTGGCAGAAGAGCAAAGTAAGAGACGAATGTCACGATTTCGTGACATGTCTCATTTTCTGCGGTGGGAGGCAGCAAAAGAGCAAAGTAAGAGAAGAATGTCGCGATTTCGTGACATGTCTCATTTTCGTGGCTGGAGGCGGCAAAAGAGCAAAGCAAGGAAAGAATGTCGCGATTTCGTGACACGCCAGCTATAAAGGAATAAAGTATATTTTTGGCAACTAGGGACATGCACTGACATCAGGTGCTGATTTTTGAAGAATGGTCTATTGATTATAACCTGGCAGGTCCACTGGATGATTGCAGAATAACAGGCTCATCTAAAATTAGCCGGAAGGAAATCTATCCAATCTGGGAAATCCATTGTATATTATTAGAAACTGCAGACAATTACTTGTAATTGATTGAAGAAATTAAATGTACTTAGTAGAAGATACTCTTTTTAGGGTATAAATAGGAGTGAGTCGATCATGAAAAAATGTCTGCTCTTGGACGTTTACAAGCTTGATGTACATGTACTTGGATTACAAGCAATAAAATCATTTCTTCTTTTGGCTTCTAAACTTCTGTGCAAGTGTATGTATCTAGTGTTTTAACTTTTATTCACTCTAAGTTTTATAATGTATCTGTTCTGAAATCTAGACTGTGCACGTATAAATCTTATTTCTAGAGTTGAACATTAAAATATATTTACATGCTTTTAGACGAACATCTAAAAGTCACACTCAAGAATTCATATAATTTCTATAAAGAAGATATAAAGAAAACTTTGAAAGTAGTAATTTGCATCATCAATGTTTGTTGTTGTCTAATCTGTACCATGAGAAAAGTTTCTAGCTTAGGCTATATTTCCCTTATCTCTTGTTCCCATTTTCTCTAAAAAACTCAAAGGAACCAGCCTTCTCTGGAGACTAGACAGATGATCTCAAGCAAGATCTGTCTATTCAATGTTGGCAAAGTCTAAGGCGCAACACTATTAACCGAAGGCAGATTTTGTTCCAATAGTTTTTGGCATGCCCGATGGGACCAGAAATCCCACAGTATTGTATAAGTTTTGGTGTTTTACCTTAAGAGCCTTTTTGTTTAAAAATCTCAAGAAAAACCACCTAGCGACTCCGTTGCAATTTAGACCATAAAAGAAAGACCTTGTCTAAAAACCTTCTGGTTATATAGCCATATGATAACCAGATCCCGAGCTAGAAACTCTGAAGAACCTATCGAGTTCTTTGAACTACATCTCGAAAGCCTAAAAGCACACCCTGTGCTAGCCGCACGATCAAATCCGCCCGACACCATTAGCACCTCTTTAACACCCATTGTAGGAGCATCTGCAAGCAATCCCATAGCGGTTGTAACTCCTTTAGCAATCATGGCAGCCACCCCTGCCCCAGCGCATCTTGTGTGGAATCAAATTGGCCCTTTGAACTTGGGAACACACCACCAAATTCCACAAGCTGCACTAAAAGCATTACCGACCTTTGACGAAATAGGAAAAATAGCAGATGAGCACTGTTTAGATGTATCATCGCTAGCATCTATTTACAACATCACTCAGGAAGATGTAATGGTCAGATTGTTGATTATATCTTTGAAAGGAAAGATGCTCTATTGGTACAGAGCGCTTCCCACTGGATCCATTACTTCTTGGGTAGTACTTGTCGGCCGTCTGGTCGATGAATTTAATATACATGCGGATCCTTTCACATTGCTGAATCAATTCACTGTCATTGAGAGGCATCCACAAGAAGAAATCCAAGATTTCAACATCAGATTTACCAGAACTCGTGGTAGAGTACCACAGGGCCTAAAACCCACGGAAGAACAAGCTATATGCTATTATTTAAGGGCTTTTGATTCAGATCTCAGTATGATAATAAGGCAATCCCGTGTAACCACTTTTCCTGGGATCTATCTAGAGGCAGCAAAGGGCGAAGCTGATCTCATCGCTACAAAAAGATATCCATCAAAGAGTCTATTGCCAATTGTACCAGAGCTTTCCCAAGCATCAATCTCTAAACTGCCTGTACTCCCATCAACGCAGGCCCTCCCAGCTATAGCTGCACCTCCTACATTCCTTGCATTACCAGCCACACCCCTTGCATCAGCTCCCCCCAATGATCAATACACAACCATAATTGATACAATGAAGACGTTGTCAAATGAAATGGCATCCATGAAAAAGAGAGAGGCGAAAAGGAATATTCAAGCAAGAAGATTTCCACAGATACAAAAGGAAGGTGCTTCGACAAGTGGAAGGGTACAAGAGAGAAAAAATGTGGTGTATGCAAATGAGACAGGAGATAATGGAGAACCCGCTAATTCTGATTATTGGTGTACCACTTGCAATGATCCTCATGGAGAAGATTCATGCATGATTCATCAACATCATGTGCAAGCGGTTATTAATGAAAGAGCCAAAGAAACCGGCAAGGGACAGGTGAACATAATCAGAGAGGTGCACCACAATTTGGCAATGCCATCAGTGGAGCAAGTATCGGTCCTGACAAGATCGAAAAAAAAGTCATTACCAGTTGACCCTAAGGAACTCCAACCACTAGGTTTTCCTCCTGCCCCCAGGGCAACTCCGTAGAAGAACCAGTCCAGTGAGAAAAGACGTTCTGACCCTCCTCAGACTTCTGCGACTACACCAAGAAAAGAATTTCCCCCTAGAAAAGGGAGCGAGGCTCAAGAGCAAGCGAAGGAAAGACTCAGATTTCCTTCATTGACAAAAAGGCAAAGAACAGAAGCCACGCAGGTCTATAGAGACAGATACGACGCATCTACTAGTGGAAGGGAAAAGAGTGTTGAGGTATCCCCAGCTGCAACCCTTTCGTTCAACATTGCAGAAGAAATGAAGAGGACTCCTTCCAAAATAAGCATGTATGATGCACTGCAAATTCCTGGTCAGATCGACCTCCTCCAAGAATCCCTAAATTTAAAGAATGATACCTCTTCCTCAAATGTTATATCAACCTCTGGGAAAAATAGACCGCCCCCATTCTATCTATCCTTGCAAATGGAGGGATGGATAGTTCACAATTGTATGATTGATTCAGGGGCCGCAACTACGGTAATGCCGAAAGCCGTATGTGACATAATGGGGATGGAATATACTCGAAGTCATCCTGGTGTGTTGCAATTAGATGGTACTCCAGTAAAAACTATCGGGGTGATCAAAGATATCCCTATTCAACTCCACAGAATGCCAGAAGCGGTCGTCATACAAGAAGTAGTCGTTGTAGACTTAGAACCATATTTCGGTATGTGTTTATCCGAGAGAATTCATGGCCAAAATGGGCGGTTATCTGTCTCTAGATTATTCTCATTTGGAGGTACCTTTCAAAGGTAAAAGAGTCAAGATCTACAATGAAAAACCATCTACTTTCCACGTAGAAATACTGGAGGAAACAACTACCATCAACATGATGTCTGAAGAATTAGAAAATATCGATTTAATGGAAGAAACCCTGGAGGAACTCCAATCTGAGGATCAATTTTCAATGAAAGACTTCAATGCTATGATAGAGACAGAAATGGGAAGCTATTCCATTGAGAAACCAAAAAAGCTCCCTATTCCTGTCCCTAAAACAGATGATTCGGCCAACCAGTTATGGAAATTGTACTTTGATGGGTCAAGGTGCAAAAATGGAGCAGGAGCTGGAATCATTCTGATTTCACCTACTGGAAAAGAAAAAGTCTTTTCATATAGGTTGACATGGAGTTGCACCAATAACGCAGCTGAATACGAAGCCTTGTGTTTGGGACTCAGGAAAGCTGAAAAACTGGGTGCAAAACAGTTGCTGATCTATGGAGATTCAGAGCTGATCGTTAAACAGGTTATTGGCAAATGCATTTGTAAGCAACATTACCTAAGGGCTTACAAAAACAAAGTGTTGGATCTATTGGAAAATTTTGAAGCACTAAACATGAAATCCATTTCCAGAGAGAAGAACACACATGCAGACCTGTTAGCATCAGTAGGATCAAATTTTTGCCCAGTCAGCAATGTTATTCAGAAGTCTAAAATAGTTAGACTTATATACAGGCCTTCTGTGCCTGACAAGGACATTTTTTGGCAGGTATTTGAGAACGATGAGCAGATCCTAGATTTTTTGATTCATGAGATGAATTGCTCTACAGATAGAGCGTTACAAGAAGAGGACGAAGAGAGCCTTATTCAATTGAAAAACAATCATATCCCCAGGAGACTGATCACCCTGGAGAGCCTTTTCGACAATAGCGATAGAGTTGTAGGTCGAAGGATCAAGGTAGATGAACGCCGGTATAAGGAAATAGAACTAGAACCGGGAAAAATGATCAAAGTAGGGACCGATTGTACAGTGGTAGAACTAGAACAAATAAAATAGTTATGTAGAGAATATCCAGATATAATAGCCTGGACTTATAGTGATCTGAAAGTGTACAGGAAAGAGGTCATTCAACATACCATCGAACTAGAGGAAGGAGCTAAACCTTTTAGGCAGAGGCAGAGGCCTGTGAATCCTAAAATTGAAGCCTTAATGAAACAGGAGTTGTTAAAACTCCTGCAGGCTAAGATAATATACCCAATCAAGCACTCTACCTGGGTGGCAAATTTAGTTCCAATCCGCAAGAAAAATGGAGAAATACGACTATGCATCGATTTCAAAATTTTGAACAGAGCCTCTTTAAAGGATCACTATCCTTTACCCCAGATTGACCTAATCCTTCATACTGTGGCAGGAGCAGAAAGGTTTTCTCTGTTAGACGGCTTCTCTGGTTACAATCAAGTTTGGGTGAGAAATGAAGATCAATATGGATGGGTTCTACCCATCACGGTGAATGCTTTTCACCTGAAATTGTATTTCCAGTAAAAGCTACAGATCACCATTATATGTACAGTATATTATAAGTTTGGAGTTTTGTAAATATTTCCCTTTTTACGGCCTAATAAGAATCAAGTGTGCAAAACTTATCAAGAGATAATTGCAGCCATGGACAGAATCAGAAGATCTAAACATCAGGGGCAGCAGCCAGACAATAGCTAGAGCTGGGACCAACTCCCAGAATTGAATTTTTTGTGTTCTTCAGACAAAGGTTAAGTCCCTGAATGGTAAAAGAAAGGTTCTGATAAGGTAAAGATCACCTATATTCCAAAGTGCATTCTTTTTCTTTTATCCTTGTTTTTCCACTCAAAATTTTACTTTTCGCAACTATGCTGGTGACTCCGTTTCCCAATGGATGAAGGCCTGGTCTCTATTTTTGCTAGCAAAAATTCCCCGAAAGGCGCCAAGAATGTTAGTCAAAAAGTGACTAACTACAGAAAAACAGCTGATGCACCTTTTTTGCATATTTTCCAAGAAGACCAAAGTGGCCCATATGCTAAAGATCAAAGAAAAAGCAAAACACCGCAAGGAGGAAAAAGTGTCGCGATATCGCGACATGTTGCATTTTCGTGGTCCAAAGCAAAGAGAAAGAGCAAGGAGGAAAAAGTGTCGTGATATCGTGACATGTTGCATTTTCGCGGTCCAAAGCGAAGAGAAAGAGCAAGGAGGAAAAAGTGTCGCGATATCGCGACATGTTGCATTTTCGCGGCCAAAGCAAAGAGAAAGAGCAAGGAGGAAAAGTGTCGCGATATCGCGACATGTTGTATTTTCGTGGCAAAAAAAAGAGAAAGGAAAAGTGTCGCGATATCGTGACATGTTGCATTTTCGCGGCTAAGAGAAAAAAGAAAGAAAAAGTGTCGCGATATCGCGACATGTAGCATAGAAAAGAGAAGAAAAAGTGTCGCGATATCGCGACATGTTGCATTTTCACGGCAGAAAAGAAGGAAAAGTGTCGCGATATCGCGACATGTTGCATTTTTTTGGCAAAAAGAGAAGAAGAAAAGTGTCACGATATCGCGACATGTTTAGAAAGAAAAAAGTGTCGCGATATCGCGACATGTTGCAAGAGAAGAAGAAAGAAAAAGTGTCGCGATATCGCGACATGTTGCATTTTAGGAAGAAGAAAGGAAAAATGTCACGATATCGCGACATGTTCTAAAAGCAAAAAGCACGATATCAACATGTCCAAGAAGAGCAAAGCAAGAGACGAATGTCATGATTTCATGACATGTCTCATTTTCATGGGAGGCAGCAAAAGAGCAAAGTAAGAGACGAATGTCGCGATTTCGTGACATGTCTCATTTTCGTGGCTGGAAGCGGCAGAAGAGCAAAGTAAGAGACGAATGTCGTGATTTCGTGACATGTCTCATTTTTGTGGTGGGAGGCGACAAAAGAGCAAAGCAAGAGAAGAATGTCATGATTTCATGACATGTCTCATTTTCATGGTTGGAGGCGGCAAAAGAGCAAAGCAAGGAAAGAATGTCGTGATTTCGCGACACGCCAGCTGTAAAGGAATAGAGTATATTTTTGGCAACTGGGGACATGCACTGACATCAGGTGCTGATTTCTGAAGAATGGTCTATTGATTATAACCTGGCAGGTCCATTGGATGATTGCAGAATAACAGGCTCATCTAAAATTAGCCAGAAGGAAATCTATCCAATATGCAAGAAATCCGTTGTATATTATTAGAAACTGCAGACAATTACTTGTAATTGATTGAAGAAATTAAATGTACGTAGTAGAAGATACTCTTTTTAGGGTATAAATAGGAGTGAGTCGACCATGAAAAAGGGTCGGCTCTTGGACGTTTACAAGCTTGATGTACATGTACTTGGATTACAAGCAATAAAATCATTTCTTCTTCGGCTTTCGAAACTTCGTGTGCAAGTGTATGTATCTGGTGTTCTTAACTTTTATTCACTCTAAGTTTTATAATGTATCTGTTCTTAAATCTGGACTTGTGCAATGTATAAATCTTGTTTCTAGAGTTGAACATTAAAATATATTTACATGCTTTTAGATGAACATCTAAAAGTCACACTCAGGAATTCATGTAATTTCTATAAAGAAGATATAAAGAAAACTCTGAAAGTAGTAATTTGCATCATCAATGTTTGTTGTTGTCTAATATGTACCATGAGAAAATTTCTAGCTTAGGCTATATTTCCCTTATCTCTTGTTCCCCTTTTCTCTAAAAAACTCAAAGGAACCAGCCTTCTCTGGAGACTAGACAGATGATCTCAAGCAAGATCTGTCTATTCAATGTTGGCAAAGTCTAAGGCGCAACACTATTAACCGAAGGCAGATTTTGTTCCAACAACTTTATATGAAGGATATATTGAAATGTGGGAAATATTATTGTTAAGTATGGAAGGAGTACAAGGACCACCAAGCATTGAGGAAGATGATCGCATAAGGGAAGACATCAATGTAGAAGGTGTGCAAGGATACAATGAGTGGATGGTGACCTAAACAAGTAATAGGAAGATTACCAAGGGGTGTAGAGGATAGGACTCATGCACTAGAGCAACAACGCATGAGATCTCATGAAGGAATACCAGTGCTATAATTAGTATATTAGTGAAGGAGGTCGTGTTGTGAGGATGCACAAGAAACATGAATATAACTAGTTGGTAAAAATAAATTACCACAAATAGAGACATTCAACAAAGAGAAACAAAATGAATCACCTAGTGTAGGAAGGAATCAAACCAAAATTCTAGGGGAATCATCATCAAGTAATGAAGAAGGAGGAACCCCACCAATGGCTAACATAGCCATGAGAATAAGAAAACAAAGATGTTCATCCTTCACAAGAGAAGGGAAGGAGGACCTAGTAAGGCATGTTGGCACATGTACCACCATTTGGAAATAAAATGGTGTAATCCAAATAGATGAATGGTTGTAACTATTTTCCACCACATTATAGGGACTCGTGATAGATTAGTACCTAAAGCAAGAAAATACACCAATATTTCGATTATGGAATATGATGAAAGAAGAATTTATTAATGAATTTCATCCGAGAGATGATACTAAAATTATAACCAAAATATATGCTACAAAACAATGAAAGGACAAGGATGTCAAAGCATATAATTGGATACTAAAATAACTAATGAATAAAATGCAAATACCACCACCAAATGGGCTCATAAGAAGATGATTTATTGATGGATTACTATCAAAATACAAAAGAATATGAAAGTAGTCTCATCATCAACATATGAAGAGGTGCTAGAAAAAACAAAGAACTTTGAAAGTGAGTAAATGTATATGGCATCAATAATTGTGGGCTACTCGAAGCATGAGGACTTGGATATCGATGAAGATGACAAAGTGCACCATGCTATCCAATCCTTCTATAAGGAATTTGATAAAATGTTGAATGAAGTTAAAGGAAAAATAAGGAATATGTAGACACCTAAAACATGTCATGTCGAGGTGACTACTCATATGGGACATGCAAACAGACCATATGAATGATCTTGGATAGCTCCAAGGTGAAGTAGTGGTTTTAACCACTCAATTTGGGTAGAGTTGGCTAACTCAGCCTTAGCCACGGCTGAGACCCATGGCTAACAGAGCTGGCTGTGCCTCAGAGCCATGCTAGCATCAAAACTATTTTGAATCTCGGGCCGAGCCAAATTCGGTTACAATGGTCTGGGCAATGGAGATTCAAATGGTTTTGGGTGGGGAAGCATCGAGAAGGTTCCCTCCAACTGATCCAACTATAGGTTTCTTGTTCTTGGCTTCTCCATGAAGCTAGAGCAAGGCCTTCAATGTGCTATAAGACCCCCCTCCAAATTGGGGAGAAGTCTGGAGAAAGTTTGCATTTGAACTTAGCGAAGCTCTACCAAAATGGATAGAAAATTGATAACCCCTTGAGGAGAGTCGAAATGCTGCCCAATTGTGGAGTGACAAGCATGAACCCTTCAATGGAGCTTCCAAAGGACTAGGAAGCACAATCTCACAATCGAGCCTCTTCCACCATGAATTCAGACAATTCACACCACCAAATCCATCAGAGGACACCAAGGTGACCCTTGACCATCAATTCAACAAGGAGAATTGGAGATCCAAGCCCATATTTGGAGAGCAAAAAGGTTTTCACCTCAGCCATGGTTGTCAGCCATGGCTAATAGTGCCAGCTGCGCCTTAGACCCATGGTGAGGGTTTGATCTCTATTTTTCCCTATTTTAGCCATAGATTTATAGTTTTATGCTTTCATCTTGATAGATTAACCATAGATTAATCTTCTTTGATGCATTTGTATGGTTAGATCTAGATATTTAGGGTAGATTTCCTTCATTTCTTAGCATTTGTCAATTCTAGACTAGTTTATGTTCATTTCATGCAATTCAAGTTTCTAATGGCTAATTAGGATGTTTCTTAGCTAGATTCATGCTTCTTTACATGCTTTACTACAATTTAATGATTTCTTGCATAGTTTCATAGATTACATGCTTCATTTGATTTCTTTAGCATTCTTTATGCAAGATTCCTCCAAAAGCCTCATCAAGAGAGGCCACCTTTACTTTTAATCATTTCGTGTTGTTTCTTGAACGTAGGGTTTACAGGATCCATCCATTTGCAAGGCATTCAAGGTAGCATATACCTCTAATCATGGAGAAGAAGGTCACCATTGATCTTGAGAAGTTCATGTCCTATTGGAAAGTCTATGGATTACACCACCCCCTCGTTTAGAGGGTTTTCAAAACTGTATTGATTGTATCAACATTGAGTATCCCTAAGAGGGATGTATATGTAATCAAATTTGGCAAATTTTAATAAAAGGAAACCCCATTTATTGTTGAATTCATTATTGTCAATTTTCATGCTTTAATGTTTGATAGTAATTGATGCATTAGTTAGGTGTATGCTTTTTGCATGGGTACAGATGGTGATCAGGTGGAAACCCCAAAAATTCATGCTGAACTAATGGATCTTTAATTTTTTTATTGTAGGTACTCACCACATTAACAGCCATGGTAATAGTCTCCATCTATACCTGGTAATAGCAAAGAGAAAAATAGAAAAATCATACATCTCTCCATCAGATGAGGATAAATAGGTAACCTATCCTCTATTTTTTTTTTTTTATTTACTGTTGTAGATAATTAGCAAACTTAGAAAAATAGTAAGAAATTTAAAAATTCATAGTTAACATACATGCTACTTAATTTTATCTAGTTTCTTGGCCACATCTATTTTTTAATTTGCTTGTATGAGGCCCAATTAGAGGCTCATTCATGGCATTAATGTACATTATTTGAAATAGCATTAGATAAGATAGATGCATTCTTTAAAGATCAAACGTCTTTTAATAAGCATATAGGAAAAATCATTCGAATGCTCTTTGATGCACTTTTATTTCCATGCAAAAGTAAAAAGAACCACACACACCACGTACTATCTAAATGCTAGTGAGTTGGAAGTCATATCCAACCACTAGTAGGGTTCAACGATGGTGGTAGTGATTTCCATCCATTGGCCCAACTCCCTCGATCCTTGTTACTAGACCAATACCAGATCCAAGAACCATCATAGCCCATGGAAAATTTACATGTATCTCTCTTCGAAGAGGTATATCACTGACTACGGGTGAACAGGGTGAGGACCGGGAGGACCTATGCTCCTTGACCATGTGTGGACTTCATTACCACACATTATAGGTTGGATTACATGGCCTAGAATTTCATTGCCAGGTTGTCGAGCTATGAGTATACAGGTGAAAGCCTTAAACTATTGAGTATATCATCAACAATTTCAAACACGATGAGAGTAGTTTAGAGTTTTCAATAAATCTCAAACACATCAAACCAGTTAGGGCTCACAAACAAAAATTTAAAAGAGATAATCATCATTGTTTGCTTTGTTTGCCTTAAAATATACATACGAGATAATATAATATCATGGTTGTCACACGGAGAGGTCGATCTCAGGCATAGAATCGAGGTCAAAGCCAAAGCTCCACCCAATTCACAACAAAACATGTAGAACCCTCAATCACAAGATCCTCTTAAATGATGTTCGATGAGCATTAGAGGGGATAACTCTATGCATGGGGGTTCTCATCAGAATACCCCACTTAGAGGAGGCAATGCACATGCCTCACGAGATAGATCCGAGTATGGGAGATCCCAACATGGGGACTTCATGCATGGGAGTATATATCATGATCGTACACCTCATGGATCCACTAGATCCACTAAAGAGTACATCATTGAGGAAGGAACTATAACTAAGTTAGTTCCCATCCATACTCAAGATAAGGGAGGCTCCAAGCCCCCATCAGTTCAAAATAGACAAGTAGAAAATCTACCCACTCAGGGGTAGGAAGAGAGGGATGCTTCAAAGCATAGGCCCTCACAGACTCCAAACAACAATCAACCTAGCAAGTTCACATTTGACATGTCTAAGATTGGAGTCAATGGTATGCCACCACATGAGCCATGGTGCACTAGACAATTGGATGGTCTAGATAGAGTCTTAGGGTAGCTAGGGTATAAACCCTTAGTTGCACATTCTCATTCTATGAGTTCTCATAGTGAGAGCACATGTCAGACCATTAGAGAGCTAGGAGAATGCTCTAAGCATCCTCATAGTATAATTGCCCCATCGACCCACATGGGCACAAAGTACAGACAACACCAGAATATGAATGTCATCTACATAGACAAGGGCAAGAGTATGGTAAACAAGTCTATCGAAGGTCATACCGATAAAGCTGCTAGGACAGAATGAGTACACCAGAGACCGCACATGATTGATCTTATAGATCGATCATAGAAATTGGTGTTAGAACAATGATAGAAGATTCTCCAAGATCAATTGGAGGATGTCCATGTAGAGTGTGAGCACCTCAAAAATGAGGATTCTCAGAGGTAGAGGTTGCATAGGCAACATATTTTTGAGCAATGCATGCATGAACAATGCATCCTTGATCAAAAGGAGTATGCTGAGTGAGAGGATCGATTGGCTCAAGCTAATTTACCCCCTCGTAGTGAGTACAGGGAGCGCACTCATAGATGAGCTACTTCATAGCCTGATTTGTACCCTAAACATATTGAGAACCATACTCACCACATGGCCCAAAACATGATGTAGCACCAAGCATTGGAACATCATGGGTGCATGCAGTACGAAGAAGAAGTGGGAGATGATCAAGAACAAGAATACCCTAAGATCTCCCTAGTAGATGTGGAGGATGATCCCATTCCCCCACCTCATCCGAAGAAGAATTTACCTCCAAAGGCTCCTCGTGGACCTCTCAGAGAAGAGGAAATTCTATCTTCGAAGGCCTATCAGGCCTTGGTAGACAAGGTTCGAGCTATAGAGAAGCAAGGGATGGCTTATCAAAAGCCTACCTTGAACAAGATTCACAATGAACCTCTATGCCCTTTGGTGCCAATTCTAGCGTATCCCGAGCACTTCGAGATGCCGAAGCTGGATAAGTTTCAAGGTGAGGAAGATGCTCAAGAACATGTTACGAGATTTATGGACATGTGCTTTCAGATTGAAAGCAATGATGCTCTATTGCTGAGAACATTCATCACAACCCTTTAGGCCCTTGCCCGAGAGTGGTTTAATCAACTTAAGAGGCACAACATAACCAACTTTGAATAGTTGGCTAATGCATTTCTTGAATGCTTCTCCTTCGATATCAAGAAGAAGGCTAATCTATCCGATCTAGCTGCTTTATTGCAACATGATGATGAGTCGATCATGGATTATGGTAAAATATGGAGAAAGATAATGGTGAAGTTGCCATTTTCCATTTCGACCATCGAACTGACTCGGATGTTCACCAAGAGTTGTGCGAAGCACATCTCATTACTATTGTAGCTGCAATAGTACCAAACATTTGAGGAGGCCTTGGTGCAAGCCAAGGTAATAGAGGACATCAAGTTATAGGAGGGTAACTTGAAACTCAGGAACAAGAAGGAATGGAACAAAAAGAACACCCATAATCAGAAGGAATAGGCCAAGCCAGCCCATGTCAACCAAGTGGTGTTAAACCTCCAGAAAGGGGATAAGGGGCAACAACAGAATTATCAAGCCCAACCTCCTCCTACATGATATGATCAATGCAATAATAACAAAAAGGGTAAGAATAAAGAACAATACCCACCTCACCAGTTCACACCATTATCAAAATCGATGACATTGATATTCCATCAACTGTGTGAGGCCAAGGCTATCAACTTACCAGAGATCAAATTGATAGATCCTAATCAACCCAAGCCAAAGGGGTATAGGGATGATCTATACTATGCTTTCCATAGGGTGAAAGGACATGACATCGAAGTATGTTGGAGTTTCAAACATTTAGTACAGAACATGATCGAAAGAGGTGAGTTAACTATGGACAACCCTCAGGTGCCAGACAACCAGAATATGGGGATCTTCAAGAACCCCTTACCAAATCATGAGCCACCGAGGAACAATGTCGATCATGTGAATCAAGTGTGGGTTGAACCACCAACTCAAGGATTCATTGGCATGGTTAATGTTGTCATGAGACAAGGGAGGTATGAAAGACCAAATCCACCTCTAAATCCCATTAGAGTGCATGTTACACCTCAACAAAGGCCAACTCAAAATATTCTAGGCCCACCTACAAGACCGATGGTGACCATTAGGAGTAGGCTAGTTCAAAGCCTACAGACAACTCCAACGAAGTTGTCAATATATGAACTGATTCAATAGTCTCCTAAGCATAGGGAGATGCTCATGGATATTCTAAGATCAATCAAAGTTTAGTCCTAGGACCCTGAAGCATTTACAAACTTCATGGGACATGTGCAGTAGTGTAGTGAACCGGTCATCCAATTTAATGATCATGAGATTAAGATGGTCTCCACTACTATAGCGGACCCACCACTACATATCATTGCATGTGTTAATCACACACCATTCAAATAGGTTTTGATTGATACAGGGTCATCAATCAACATAATTACAACCAAGGCATTAACATATCTAAAGTTTTCAAAGTCACATATTGTACCTTCCACTTTCACCTTGAGAGCATTCAATGATGCACTATGCTCAATGGTAGGTACCATAGTTCTTCCAATTCAAGTTGGACTAAAGACCATCCCTATGATGTGTCATGTGATCGAAGGTGCCATGTAGTATAACATCCTTTTAGGGAGACCTTGGATTAGAGAAATGTATTGTGTTCCCTTGATCTTACATCAGTGTATAAAATATATACACGAGGGACAAGTTCACATGGTACCTTCTGATGAAGAGCCATTCAAATACATGAACTTAGCAGATTTCTAGGGGATTTCATTCTCCCCTCAATGCATCTAGATATATGATCGATATCACCTATTATACATCCAGAAGGTAAACTCAAAGGAGTGTGCATGGGACCTTCCATGGTAGCACCATAGTTATTAGAGCACACTACAGTAGCTTCAACTAAACCTACAACATCCAAAGTGCCTAGGAATGACAAGAAGCTTAAGGTAGTTATGGGTGACAAAGAGTCAAAGCAAAAGCCCAAAGAAGCAACTATCGAGGGTCCTACTCCCATGGATGAGGGGGATGCTCAAAATATAGTCGAGGAGGCACCTCAACCTACCTCACCTACATCTTTCAATAGGGTCATCTACACCACAGGTGACCATACATTTGGTTAACCTAGGATTAGTAGAATATATTATGTAGAATGTGATATTCATACCAATTATCAAAACTACATAAGATATGGGCCGACCTCAAGCCCATCACTTTCTCATGGGGATGGTGGTACCACTAGGGGTGCCACCCAACCAAACAAACTTCATTTATGGAGGGCTAGATCAATTAAAAAATTGCATGCCCATAGATGAGGATGATGATGAACCATTCATGGTGAATGTTCATTATCTATCTAACCCTAAATTCACCTTGTGCTACTTTGATCATTACCATTGGCATGGTTACAACTTGGGCTTATTTGAGTAGGGGCACAGATTCCCATCAAACCATAATATCAACTACCAACTGATAGGTTTGGGTTAGGCTATCATATTCAAGGATGAGATGAGCTCCTAGCAGCATCTTTAGATCATCTAAACCTCACTTTGGGGGATGATGTGGATTGGAATCCGTATCACCCTAACCCTTATTATCTATAAGGAGGTAATAGGCTAGTAACCTATGTCTCAGAAGTACCACCAGAGATCTATCATGATCACATCATGGTAGAGGTAAATCAAGGAGATAATCCAAGAGCCAACTTGGATAATGAAAGTCATGAAGCTACCGATGACATAGGTATGCAGATCCAGAATTCTAAGTATAAAGTCCATTATCAAAAGTGATGGACCAAATTATGATTCTAGAATAGATGATGATGAGCTATCCTCACACAATGAATGATATGAGGATGAAATTGAGTTGGCCTACCTAGGCCCTCTAAATCTGCATCATCTATTACCCATGGAACAAATGGGTGAGACTGAAGAATACTTCATGGTCGATAGTGACTATGAGGATGAAATAGAGTGGGCCTACCTTGGGCCCCATCTTGCTAATCATCCAATTCTAGTGGGTAGGGGTGAAGGACTCATATACGATAGTGATGATGAGGATGAGACCGAGAGAGCTTATCTCGGGCCTCAATATTTATGCCATCATCATGAGCCGGTTGACATCGATGAGATGTATCGATGAGTCTATCCTAGCCCATGCCTCAGAGGGAGACCACCTAATTTGGATATGATTTATCATATAGTCTTCCCTGATCCATCGATGTACATGGAGCTCCTTGAGCCCAGTGATCCTATTTTTGAGTCTATTCATAGATCGGATCCAGAGATCCCCATACCCCTAGAACCACATCTTGGGGATGGAAGTTATATCAATGTAGAGTCACACTCACATGGTCCTGGAGATCTAATCCATTCCATCAATATGATCTCCATTGATTTGACCACTCCACTTCACAATCTAGCTGATCCCTCCAAACCATTGTATCTGAATGTAGATGCTATTGATTGGGATCATATTGACTCACCACTAGAGCCTGAATATTTCTTCCCTAATGAAGAAATGTTGCAACCTTTTCATTTTGTGCTAGGCTATGCACATGATGTTTATCATGCTGAGGGAAATTCTGATGTAGGACCTTTAAACCCAGCTGATGACATCCACTTGATTCCTACGCCTCACCAGCTTGAGGAGGGATCACATATGTCAGTAGAGGAGACCTTCGATGTGGATATCAGTAATGATCCCACTAATCCTAAGAAGGTCAAATTTGGAGAGAGTCTATCTCCTGATGAGTATGCCATACTCATCCCTCTACTGAAAGAGAGACCTAACCTTTTTGCTTGGACATACAAGGATATGTTGAGACTAGATCCAAAATTGGTTACTCATAACCTTTCGCTAGACCCCGCTAAGAAACCTATCAAGTAGAAGCTCAGAAAGATGCATCCAATAGTCACTTTAATGGTTAAATATGAGCTACAGAAGTTGTTGGATGTAGAGTTCATTATCTCCATCGACTATCCAGAATGGGTATCAAACATGGTACCTATAGGAAAACCTGATGGAAGGATCCATATTTGTATGGATTTTAGAGACCTCAACAAGGCAACACCAAAGGATTCATTTTTGTTGCCCAACATAGATGCTCTCGTAGATGCAACTACGGGTCATGAGATGCTCTCCCTTATGGATGGTTTTTCTGGTTACAATTAGATTTGGATTAAAGTCGAAGACCAGCATAAAACCATATTTACAATGCCATGGGGAACATTTTACTATAAAGTTATGCCATTCAGCCTTAAAAATGTTGGTGCCACATATCAATGAGCCATGACATATATTTTTCATGACTACATGCATAAGATCTTGGAATATTATATCGATGACTTGTTGGCAAAGTCATTACTACGATTAGAGCATGTAGAGGTCCTGAGGAAGGTCTTCGATCACCTGATAGAGCATAATGTTAGGTTGAATCCCAAGAAGTGCATATTTGGCATAACTTCAGGAAAGCTCTTGGGGTTCATCATTTCAAAATGAGGCATCGAAGTTGACCCAATGAAGGTCAAGGCCATATTAGAGATGCATCCTCCAATAAATATCAAGGAATTAAGAAGCCTTCAGGGCAAAGTAGCATCCATAAAGTGATTTATCACACAATTATCGGATAAATGTCGACCCATGAATCGACTGCTACACAAGGGGTCCCATTCAATTGGGATGAGGATTGTCAAGCGACCTTCACTAAAATCAAGCAATACCTAGCAATGCCGCTAGTGCTAGCTCCACCAAGACCAGATGTGCCATTTTTGCTATATATATCAATGACTGACTTTGCATTGGGAACCATGTTAGCCCAAAAGAATATGCAAGGCAAAGAGCAAGCCATATATTACATCAGTCACACCTTGGTGAGTTATGAGCTTGGATATGCGTATGTGGAGAAGTTATGTTTAGTAGTAGTGTTCGCAATGAATAAGTTGCATCATTATATGCTAAGTCATACGATATACGTAATATCCAAACAAAATCCTTTGTAGTATATGATGAGCAAGACATATCATAATACACGTACTACAAAGTGGATCATGCTATTGATAGAATTTGATTTGGAATTCATCAGCCAAAATTCCATCAAGGGATAGGTCATAGCTGATCAACTAGTTGAGGTGCCTCTCGAGAATAGTAGGCCTCTCACCATAGAGCTTCCTGATGATGTAGTCTTCACATTATCAGAAGCACCCAAACCCAAAGAACTAGATAACAAAGCTGATATGACTATGTTCTTCGATGGTTCGAAGTGTGAGCAAGGGGGTGGTGCAGGAATTGTCTTCTTCATGCCACAAGGTGCTCCAATGCCCTTGTCATTTAAGCTAGACTTTCCTTGTACTAACAATAATGCTGAATATGAAGCCCTAATCTTGGGCCTCCAAACAGCTATCACCATGAAGATTAAACGATTAAATATCTTTGGTGATTCCCTTCTCATAGTCAATCAAGTGAAGGGACTTTTTCAATGTAGGTGTCCCATATTGAAAGCTTACAAGGATCTTGCTGACACATATCTAGCCTAGCTAGAATGGTACGACATCGAGGCAATCCCTCATTCATCGAATAGATTTGTAGACACTATGGCATCTTTGGGATCCTTAATCCCTCAGAATCCATCTACTGACTTTACTACCATTCATGTAAAGATGCTATCGCATGCCGTGATGCAACATGTAACTTTTGATAACAAGGAATCAGTCAACATGATTCATATAGAACCAAACCATGAGTGGTTCTATAAAGCTAGAGACTTTCTCAAGAAGGTATCCTAGGGGTCTTTGATCTCATAGGGTCCTACGAGGAATGGCACCACCATTCACCACAAGGTTGTATCCCAATTTGCATTCATGCATAGCGAAATGCCAGGGGAACAAGTCATCTTGACAGTTGAGGCAGAAGCTTATCAGGATTGGATGTCATAATTACATGACTTCCTCAAACTTGGTTTAATCCCATAGGGATTATCGCATGCCGTAAAATGCACATTCAGATAGAAAGTGACAAAGTATGTCTTGCTTGGAGACATCTTGTACCGTAGAAGCTATGATGGAGTTCTCCTTCATTGTCTTGAGCCCCAAGAATCAGCTTGGGCAATTTTGCAAGCTCATGATGGTACATGTGGTGGCCATTTTAGTGGCATGGCCATTATCAAGTGCATCCTTCGAATGGGTTATTATTGGCCCACGATGGAGAAGGATTGCACCGTGTATGTCAAGAAATGCATCAAATGTCAGCATCATGCTAATCTTACGCACTTGCCATCATAGGCCTTACAACCCATTCAAGTGGCTTGGCCATTTGCTCAATGGGGTTTGGATCTAATCGGTAAGATCTCTCCTCCATCATCGGGCTGACATACATTTATTATAATGGCTACTGAGTATTTTACAAAGTGGGTGGAAGCCATTCCCTTAACAATGACAACTAGAGCACGTATTATGGAGTTTATACTTCATAATATCATTAGTCATTTTGGGATACCATCCAAGATAATCTCGGATAATGGAACATCATTCAAGAACAAAACTATGAAGGCTTTAATGTCTAAGTACAATATACAACATAGTTTTGTGACTCCATATTATCCGTAGGCAAACGGGTAAGTTGAGGCTTCAAACAAGATAGTGGTAGCCATATTGAAAAATATGGTACAAGAAAACCACAAATATTGGCACATCCAACTACCCCTTGCACTATGGGCTTATAGGACTAGCATTCGGATGCCCACTAGGGCAACTCCATTTTCACTAGTATATGGCATTGAGGCCATTATACCCCTAGAGTTGGAGATTCCAATGTTGCATATCGCATTGAAAGAGTTCATCGATGATGACACTACGTGACAAGCTCACCTAGATCAATTGATGCTTCTTGATGAACATCACATGAATGCCCTTGAGCATCTCCATGTTTACCAAGAGCACTTAAAATGAGCTTACAATAGTAAAGTCCACTTGAGAGACTTTAAGGTTGGTGATCTTGTGCTGAAAGAGAACCAACAGAACTCAAACCTACCACCGCACTTGCGAGATAAATTTATGGCTAACTGGTTAGGTCCTTACATCATCTCAGAGCAGATTGGACCTGGAACGTATCACTTGACATCACTTGAAGGTGTTGAAGAGCCTGAACCTCTCAACATCCTTCATATTAAGGTATTCCACACATAATAATTCAAAAACTTAAAAATATGGAAAATTTCAAAATCCATAAAAATCAAAAAGCAATAAAATCTAAAAATATTGCATTTCATTTGCATCATGCATTTTCATTTTGCACATGCATTTCATTTAATTGCATTGCATTAGGCATTTCCATCCATCACACTTGCATTAGGATAGGTTGTGTTTGCAATCTTACAAATGACACCATGTTTGTATTTCAATCATGCATCTATGCATTATCATCATCATCCATCACCCTTGTGAGTAATTGTGTTTCTCAACACAACCCCTCCTATTGCTATGAAGAATATACTAGGGTTTTTCGGTCATTCAGCCATACCTAGTGGTCTTCTCAGATTTAGTAGAAAGCTTGCTTTGCTTTTGAGGATGAGGTCTAGTTTTGATAGCACTTAGCATATCATAATCCCATCACTAATCAAACACATTAACAATCCTAATTAGGGTAAGGAAGGATGAACACTACAAAAGTGGTCCGGGTCACCTTAGGTGAAAGGTTTTGTTACTTGCTCATTTTGTGAGGTGCAATGGTCTAGAGTAGTGGTCATTGGAAAAAGGACAAGTTTACCCCCTACCCGAATAAATCCCTTGCTTACAAATGAAGGAGCAAAATCCTAAAATCAAATCAAATCCCTTGCTCAAAACAAAAAAAAATAAAATACAAAATAAATAGTGATTTTTATCACTATATATGAGCAAGTATCCCAATAAATTGAAGAAAATAAGGGGGTGAGCTTGAATCCCTAGAATGATCAATGCTCAAAAATCATAGGGTGATCCCCAATACAACAATGGGCTGAATGAATCCCACCTGACATTGGGGTAGGTCTAAGCAATTTACAAATGAGCTAGCTTTAGGTGGCCTGTATTGCCTAGTGGTCTAGTCTAACTAAATCCAAACCTAGGATCAGGTGGACATTTGAGGATCCCCAATACAATAATGGGTTGAATGAATCCCACCTAGCACTGGGGTATGCTTATGTCTCATCTAATATATTCATTTGCACACATAGGGGTAATGAATAGCTTGGTCTTTCATAGCAAAAACTTTATTTTTCAGAAGTCTAGTATAGTCATTATACAACTTTTGATAAGTCAACTAGGGTGTTTGAGTTTCATGGAAAACCTCAAAAATTCCCAAATAGCAACAACCATTTCAATCATTCAATTATCAATTTATTTTTATGAGAGTTTGTTTATTAGGACTATTCATAATATAGATTAGATACCGGATGGATATCAACAATGATATTTAAATGACCACTGACTATGTTGTGCATATTATTTTAACTTACAAAATCTTATGAATAGAAACAATACATCATTTCATAGCACATATGGGTGTTTAATTGATTAATTCTTATGATAAGATATATCAATTACATTCATGATTATTATACATTATGTGGTGTCATCCATTAGATTGTTAAACTCATATTGCATTCATACATTATGTTTTAAGTGATTAAAGCATACATGTTCATTTACATTAGAACATCATCATGTAAATAATGCATTACATACATTGCATTCATCATATCATAACATCATAAATTAAATGCATACAAGTACAGTAAATTAAACATGCATTTAACATCAAATAGTGCATCCATATGCATACATCATAGTAGTCCATCTACATATCTAGATCACAATATCTAGTCATACATCCATCAATCTAGCTAGTGCATGTCATCCATACATCACATCATATAGCATCAAATCAATATAACATATAAGCATTGCATCCATATGCATCTCATAAACATAAAATAAATAAATCTACACATATAATGAGTCTCATAAAATTTAGATCATATATATATATGTGTGTGTGTGTTTGTGTGTGTGTGTCAAAAAGAGTATATAGGCATATGTCCAAAATACCCATAGGCTACAACTATGTAGGTCCTCGACCTTACACTCAAAAATGGTACAAGCATCTAATAAGATTTGTACTAAGCACCCTTACCCCAGTCTATGAGGCTCCTCCATCACCTCCACCCTCCCTGTGGCTCTGCCTAGAGCTGGTACCAGTGGACCTCTCTATCCTAGGTGTCCTATGGTTGGGTAAGTTGAAGACTACCCTATCTCCTAAGTCTGAGTCCCTGGATCTATGGTCCTCTTAGGAACCTCACCCTCGAGCAGCTCGATCTCTCCCTCTAAGTGAGATATATGAGCAGCATCTGATGCTCACTCATCGAGATGATGCTAAACTAGAGCTCGTAGCCTCTTGATCTCTACATCTAGATCCAAACCTTGTAGCATCCTTGTATGCTATACCATAAAACTTATGGAGTCAAGGGCTCCCCTCATGCACCAATCACCTGATCCCTCTCATGAGTCATAAGTTATAGCTGAGATCATGCTAGATCTCACTCGAGTGTCATCTTCTCCAGAGCTATAGTGGCACTATCAATATACACCTAGTGAAGGGTCCTCTCCTCCTAGTAGCTCCACCACTAATCCTATCCCTATCTCAATTGGATCTATGTTACACTCAACTACACCTATAGAGTAGCCATAGTGGTATCCCTCTATAGGATCTACATCTATAGGGTCCCCACCTATGTCTATAGGCTAGCCACCTAGGCTCAAAGCTATGCAACCTCATCATCAAGCTCCTCCTCCTCCTCCTCAACCTAGGGTACATCCTCAATAGCTATACCCTCTCCCCATCCACCCTTGATCCACTGGAAAATCCTATACCCATGAGGATCTGCTCCAAAACCCCTCAACCTCTCTAGGCTAACAAGCAACATAGCACTGTGAAGCCTCCACAATATCACCAATATGATGTGGAAGTCCCCCTAGATGATCGATGGTGATATGCTACCACACCCATATCTATAGAAGCATGCTGCAAGTGACTCCAACATGGCCCCACTATGTAATACTATATAGCTCATCATAGAGCTAGGCTAGGAGGGTGCTACCCCATGATAGAATCATCGACTGCTCTATAGTGCTCCCAAGAAGATCCTACATCCTAGAGAGGAGGTTCTAGGGGAACCTCACTCTTGATGTGTCTAGTAGGAGGATGTGGATGCATAGAAACATCAATATGGCCTATCTCTCTAAGAAGACATGTGCCCTATACCAATGCTCAATGGGCACACCCCCATGGTCAATGTCCTCCAGTGCCGCATCACTCTGATCATCGAAGATCCATCAAAAAACTATAGTCTTCACCATAGTAGGCGAAGAGGTGATGGCCTCACCATCAATGGGGATGCGGAATATGTGGTAGACATCCTCCAAGGTGACCGTGATCTCCTTGATCGATAGGTGAAATATGTTGGTCCGTGCATCCCAACGATGGGCCAACGTAGTCATATAGGCCTGATCAGGCCTAATGGTAGGGAGGTGGATGATGTAGCCGAGCCCTATAGCACCGAACCATGCTTGGTCGATATCACTAATCCCTCATAGGAGGTCTCGATAGAGCTCAGACTCCCTCACTCAGGAGGTCAGCTAGAAGAGCACATAATAATAAACACAAAATCAATCAAAAACATAAAAAAATGAACCTCAAAAGTCAAACAAATTCAAAAATATTCAAAAAAGATAAAAATATTCATAAATGCATGCAACACATTCAGAAGAATTAAAATTGCACTTCAAAACATTCAAAAAAATCAATTAAACCAGTTAAAATTCAAAAAATAAAAAATTAAAAATTTCTAAAGTTGCCTAACCACGGCTGGGACCCACGATCGACAACAATGGTCAAATTTATGACCATTGGAATTTGAACCTAGCCATGAATGATAGCTATGGCCCCCAATTTTCCAATTGGGAACCACGGTTGCCACCCATGGCTAAGATCAGTGACCTTTTTGGGGTCACGTCCCACCCCAAAAAAGACAAAAAAATTAAAATTAAAACCCTCCCCTCTAAAACTAACCTAGACTAATCCTAAACTAGGGTGAGGTTCTTTACCTACAATTTAGTGTGGTTCATTTAACCCATTAATTAATGAGGTTCATTTTATTGGGTAAATCAAATAGGAGTGATGTGTGTGGCTACCTTCGTCGCACTAGCTCCACCACTAGTGGATGTGTCCATCGGGTCCACCATGTGTGTGCTTTGTAGGGTTTTGCAATAACATTCCATATCACAAGTTCAAACTCACCTCTCAGAGCTCTCAAATTTGCAAGTTAGCAATTGAAAATAATGACATCAAAAATGATAGATTTTCTTTTATATTTTCAATTTTACCTTCGATCATACCTGGCACCCATGGGCATAGAATTAGGGTTTGTCGACCACATGTCGGAGCCACGACTAAGAAAATTATAAAATTTGGCTACGTCTGGCACATGCAGCTAGAATACAGTAATAAATACCCTCACAATTCAACCATGAGGGGCTTCAAAATGTAAAATTAAAAATATCTAATGGGCCAAAACCCTCAAAATTTTCAAAATAACAAAAAATTCAAATAATTCAAAATTCAAATGTGCCTCGTATCCAATTATTTACCCTATACACTTGGCGGTTGTAGTGACTTGCGATCCATGCAATCTGACAAGATGAGTAAATTACCATAAGGCCATTTGGGGTAAATTAGTCATCATGGAATTGATATACTTCACTTCAATCCCTAAGAAGGCCTAGATGGTCGGACTGCTCCATGGGAATGAGGTATTCATCTCAATTCTTCTATGACATTTTTTAGCAGATCATCGAACAATATGATTCAACATAAACCTAATTGGAATTGCTATCATCTTGATTCCCTAAGAAGGCCATAGCGGTTAGACTGCTCCATGGGATAGAGATGTACAATTACTATTAATAGTTGCAATCATGGCTGAATTAAGCCTTGCCAAGTAATCAAAGTGCTAAAACCTTCAATTGTTCAAATCACTCATTGTGGTCAAGTGACTCATCACTTCATTTAATTGTCCTACTCTCATCGACTCATCGCTTGAGGGGGTAGTCATTATATCAATTATCATAATCAAATTCAATAGGAGATCACTCGATCTTGTCAAATTGTGTTCGTCTTATGAATCATTGCCAAAGACTATCATAAGCTTACCCTTTGTTGGGGCAAAAAGCAACTATGATAGTTAAGTTAGTAGCTCTCCTTTCGGATCTATATGGCACAGAAGCCTATAGTAGCACTGAAGCTACCCGATCACCACTGGAGCTTGCCAAAGCTTTGCAAATTTAAGCCTTCCCTCAGTTGGAAGCAATGATTCTAAGATGCGTGCCCTTTGGTAGGACTGGGCATCTAATGTTGATCAGATCAATGATCATCATTCAACCTACGACATCATTTTAGGAGGTCTATTTTTGCTCAGCATTGTTCGTTCTCACAATGCATCCCAAAAGGGGCATCTGTAGACACCTAAAACACGTCATGTCGAGGTGACTACTCATATGGGACATGCAAACAGACCATATGAATGATCTTGGATAGCTCCAAGGTGAAGTAGTGGTTTTAACCACTCAATTTGGGTAGAGTTGGCTAACTCAGCCTTAGCCACAGCTAAGACCCACGGCTAATAGAGCTGGCCATGCCTCAGAGCCATGGCTAGCATCAAAACTATTTTGAATCCCAGGCCGAGCCAAATTTGGTTGCAACGGCCTGGGCAATGGAGATTCAAATGGTTTTGGGTGGGGAAGCATCGAGAAGGTTCCCTCCAACTGATCCAACTATAGGTTTCTTGTTCTTGGCTTCTCCATGAAGCTAGAGCAAGGCCTTCAATGTGCTATAAGACCCCCCTCCAAATTGGGGAGAAGTCTGGAGAAAGTTTGCATTTGAACTTAGCGAAGCTCTACCAAAATGGATAGCAAATTGATAACCCCTTGAGGAGAGTCGAAATGCTACCCAATTGTGGAGTGACAAGCATGAACCCTTCAATGGAGCTTCCCAAGGACTAGGAAGCACAATCTCACAATCGAGCCTCTTCCACCATGAATTCAGATAATTCAACCACCAAATCCATTAGAGGACATCAAGGCGACCCTTGACCATCAATTCAACAAGGAGAATTGGAGATCCAAGCCCATATTTGGAGAGCAAAAAGGTTTTCACCTCAGCCATGGCTAATAGTGCCAGTTGTGCCTCAGACCCGCGATGAGGGTTTGATCTCTATTTTTCCCTATTTTAGCCATAGATTTATAGTTTTATGCTTTCATATTGATAGATTAACCATAGATTAATCTTCTTTGATGCATTTGTATGGTTAGATCTAGAGATTTAGGGTAGATTTCCTTCATTTCTTAGCATTTGTCAATTCTAGACTAGTTTATGTTCATTTCATGCAATTCAAGTTTCTAATGGCTAATTAGGATGTTTCTTAGCTAGATTCATGCTTCTTTACATGCTTTACTACAATTTAATGATTTCTTGCATAGTTTCATAGATTACATGCTTCATTTGCTTTCTTTAGCATTATTTATGCAAGATTCCTCCAAAAGCCTCATCAAGAGAGGCCACCTTTGCTTTTAATCATTTCGTGTTGTTTCTTGAACGTAGGGTTTACAAGATCCATCCATTTGCAAGGCATTCAAGGTAGCATATGCCTCTAATCATGGAGAAGAAGGTCACCATTGATCTTGAGTAGTTCGTGTCCTATTGGAAAGTCTATGGATTACACCACCCCCTCGTTTAGAGGGTTTTCAAAACTGTATTGATTGTATCAACATTGAGTATCCCTAAGAGGGACGTATATGTAATCAAATTTGGCAAAGTTTAATAAAAGGAAACCCCATTTATTGTTGAATTCATTATTGTCAATTTTGCATGCTTTAATGTTTGATAGTAATTGATGCATTAGTTAGGTGTATGCTTTCTCATGGGTACATAATGATAAAAAAGATATATGGTGTACTGATTGCAAAATCAAGGGACATAAAAATGTGAATTATCCTAGGAATGCATATTGTAATATATGTGAGATGTTGGGACATGAAGTTGTAAATTGTCCATTCAATTTGAAAGGACCAATGCATTAGACCTTGACAATCCAAGGGAGCGATAAAAAACCAAATGTCTAAGGGAATGGACAAGGTGCAACCAACTGTGGTTACAAGAATAATGGTAGAGGAGGTAGGTCATATCATGGTAATCGACAAGGGGTTAAAATTTATTTGTAGTATGATTTAGAAGGTAGTCCAATCATACAATGTCACAATTACCAAGAATAGGTATTTTGTGAAAAATTGTCCTACTCCAACAAACGAGGCAGTACAAAATAATTTCATATATATGTGTCTGTGGTGTGGTCTAGGCAACCACAAGGAAGTTCACTATCCCAAGACAGTGAGTAAAGGTAACTTGCAGAATGTCAATTTTCTTAACATTGATGTACCTCCAATGGGGGAGGAATAAAAAGAGAAATATATATTGGTCATGATATGGAATCAAGCCAAGAAAAATAATTACCCAAAACCTACCAAGGAGAAGGAGATATGGCAGGAGCTAAAAAATATTATTGAGGAAGAAGCACAAAAAGCTAAGCATATAAGATTAGCAGAATACAGAGAATTAAATAAGCCAAGTGGCTTAGAGGATAAATCACCAATGCAAATATTGGTAGCACATGTTTTAAATACAATGATAGAAGTTAAAGTGGTTAGTATACTAGGAGCTATACCAGCCTTGCATAAGGTAATGGGGGAAGAATTACAATCCCAAAAGGTAACATAAGTATAGAGCCAACCATTAAAGGAAATAGAAAGAAGGATTATTTTATGGATCCAAAAATATTAATGATCGATGTTGGGAAGAAACTAGAATTGGTTCATATGGAAATACTACAACACAAATTAACACAAGTAATTATGGATGCAGGATCCAGTGTTAACATATTATCAAAGAAAACCTTAAAGGATATCAGGACTCTATTCTTGTGGAGACCTAGTTTCAAGTTTTATGGTGGTTATCAGTATGGTATTGAAACCAAGGGAATGTTGATGGTTCAAAAGGTAACAATAGCTAATCAAAGCATTCATCTTGGATTTTATTGTGATTACAATACAAAAGCCAGCATATGATGCACTACTAGGAAGAGGGTGGTTGAGATTGACCAAATTTAATCACAACTGGGAAAAGGATAGAATTACATTAAATAAAGGACATCAAAAATACATGATTAACCTAAAAAACCAAATAGTCAGTGAAGATGTTGCTACAACAGATGAATCAGGGAGTTTTTCAGGAGAGGAAGAACAATATGATCCCAATGAAGAACAAATGTTATACCTAGAGGAATGTAGCAAGGATGAAACTCAATTTGATAGTGGACTTCTCCACTAGTGGATGAGGATGAGGATTTTTAGCCCAAATTCCTTTATATCAATACAAAAGAGACCATAGAAATTTAGGATGAGAAATATATCAGTAAGAAACCAAGGGAAGAGCAACAGGAGAAATGGATAATATTTAAAAGCTTCACAGAGTATACAGTTGGTGATACAAAGATAGACGTAAAACCAACACATCTAAAGAATGTGGTAAAGGCCAAGATAGAGATAGAAAATATTAAATATGAAGGACCTTACATATTGGAAGTAAATTTGGGGATTGATAATGAACCAGGATCGATCCATTACAGAGACAATTGGGATCCTATGTTGAAAGCAACATCTTTCAAAATATTATTGGAGTATAATGATGTTTTCACATGGACATATAAGGACTTGAAAAGGATACCACAAGATTTATGCATGCATAAGATTTTGTTAATTTCAAGAGTGTTGTTATTTATAAGGAGGTATTATAGAATAAATCCAAAGTATGTAGTTTTGGTAAATATAGAAATAGAGAAGATGTTGGATGTCGGTATTATTTTCAAAGTTACCGCGAGCGAATGGGTTTCAACTATTGTAGTCACCTTGAATAAGGAAGTGCAAAAAATTCATATATGCATGGACTTTCATAGTATGAATGAAGTAATAATTAAGGACCCCTTTTTCATTCTATTTTCCATATTGGAAGAAGTTTTAGAACATGAAATTTACTCGTTCTTGGATGGGTTTTCTAGCTATAATTAAATTAGCATAGTGAAAGAAGATAAGTTGAAGACCACACTTGTCATGGAAAATGGTATTTAAGCTTACAATATAATTCCATTTGGGCTATGCAATATCCCTACCATATTTCAACGAATTATTTTGTACATATTTGATCAATTAGCAACAAGAAAATTCAAGATATTCCTAGACGATTCGTCTATATATAGAAAAATTAAGGATCATTTACTGAATCTAAGTGAATGTATGAGTCATTGTAAAAATACATAGATATATCTGAATCTAAGGATATGCTTATTGATGGTACCATATGGCAAGTTGTTGGGACACATAGTGTGTAACGAAGGGTTGAAGCTAGATCCTAATAATATTCATATAATTTTAAATATGGAAGAACCATACGATGTGAGCTCGTTAAAACCCTCCTTAGGATCCACAAGGTATTACCAAAGGTTTATTAGAAATTATGTACATGTGTCCTATCCATTAGATTTGCTAAAAAAAAAGAATATTTCTTTTAGTTGGATAGAGGAGCACCATGGAGCTTTTGAATGATTAAAGGTAAAGCTAGTATGTAGTCCCATTCTAGTATTTCCAGATTGGGATAGGGAGTTCCATTTTCAAATTAATGCATCCAATTTTACAATAGGTTGTGCATTAGCTTAGGAAGAGTAATTCAGGTTGGATCAGCCTATTTATTTTGCAAATAATCTACTATCAAGGGCATAAAGTAACTATAGTACAACATAATGAGAGGTGTTGGGAATGGTATATGAGGTGCAAAATTTTAAGTATTACCTATTGGTAGACCCATTTTCTTTTTATGTGGATCATCAAACTCTTTTGTACCTGATTAACAAAAGAGTGATACAGGGGAAGTTAGCAAGTGGCTCATCACCTTATAGGAATTTGTGTTTTGAGTGATGGTTAGACCCAATAAAAACATGTAATAGTAGATCATTTATCTAGAATTTTCTTAAGAGAACCTACAATAATAGGAGTATCAGATGATTTTCTCAATGGTCAACTATGTGTAATCAACATTGTACCATCATGGTACACATTAATCAAGGAATACCTATCCATAGTAGAATTACCCTTGGAGTTGACAGTACCAAAAAAAAGAAAGTAATAATGAAGTCAACACCTTTCTAGTTGATAGCTGGATTGTTGTATAAAATGAATGTAGATGGTATTTTGAGAATATGCATAATGGAGGAGGAAGTTAATATAGCATTAAAAGAAGTTAATGAAGGTTTGGTTGGAGGACATATGGGACTAGATGCTACTATAAGAAAACTACTTTTGGTAGGATTATGGTGGCCTACACTATACCACGATGCGAATGAATATGTGTAAGCATACGACACCTATCAAAGAGTAGGGAATCCATTGTGTTATGACTTTATGCCCTTACATCCATCTCAACCTTAGGAATTGTTTGAAATATAGTGTTTAAACTTTGTTGGATGGCTTAAAACAACCCATAGGTGTAAATGTTGACATATCGTGGTAGCAACATAATACCTAACCAAATGGGTAAAGGCAAGGATGCTACCAGATAATACAACAAAAAGTACAATAAATTTCTTGTATGAATAGGTAATAACTAGATTCAAAATTATATTATAGTAACAAGTGACAAGGGTGGTCACTTTGTTAATAATTTTATTAAAAAGCTAACAACTGAATTTTAAATCTAGTATTTATTGTCAAGTTTGTATTACCCTAGATCAAATGGGTAGGTAGAGGCCACTAACAAAATCCTAGTCTCTACATTATACAAAAAATGTGGAATAGAAGGAGCAGATTAGGAATAAATATTACCATTTGTTCTATGGGCATATATAAAAACCTTTAATCCTACAACAAACCATACACCATTTCAGCTAATGTATGGTTAGGAGATAGTGGTATTAGTGGATTTTTTGGTACCTAGTTTGTAGATAGTTGTAGAGCATGATTTAGGTGACCAAGAAAGTTTAGAGGAAATATTAGCAGCATTGATCAAGTTAGATGAAATATGAGTCATGGTATAGTGGCTAATTGAAGTAGCCCAGGAGAAAAGAAAGTTGTGGTATGATAAGCATCTTCGAAAATTAGAACTTAATCAAGGTGATTTTGTTCTAAAGTATAATGGTAAGTGGAAAATAAATCTAGGAAAATTGAAATTATTATGGCTTGGTCCTTTTAGAATGGTAGAAATAATGAACAATGGTGTAGTCAAATTGTAAAATTTATATGGGACAATGGTACCCAAAACGGTAAATGGTTTGAAATTTTACTATATAAAGCACAATGCTTGTTCAACACTTTAAATGAAATGGAATGAATAAAATGACAAGAGGAAGAGTTTTAAGAACAATAGCAAGTAATCCAAAATAATTGAAATCCTCCACAAAGGGAAGATGATATTGGCATTACATGTTTATTTATAGAAGGGGAGGCAATCGATTGTGGAACAATAGGAATTGGTGCCTTGTCTTGAGGAAAGAAGGATAATGTAAATACACATAAGATTCACATTTAGAACAGAATGGATTGAAGAAGAGGAAGAATGGATTGGGACACATAGTATGTAGCGAAGGGTTGAATATAGATCCTAATAAGATTCGTGTCATTCTGAATATGGAAGAACCATATGACGTGAACTCATTAAAAACATTTTTTGAATGCATAGGGTATTACTGAAGGTTTATCAAGAATTATACACATGTGTCCTATCTATTATATTCACTAACAAAAAATAATGTTTCTTTTAGTCTGACAGAGGAGCATCAAGCAACTTTTAGATAATTAAAGGTAAAGCTAGTATGCAATCCTATTATCGTATTTTCAAATTAGGATAAGGAGTTCCTTGTTCGCATTGATGCATCCAATTTTGCAATAGGTTGTGTGTTAGCTCAAGAAGGGTAATTCAAGCTGGATCAGTCTATTTATTTTGCAAGCCATCTACTATCAATGGTAGAAAGGAACTATAGTACAATAGAACAAGAGGCTTTGGGAATGGTATATGAAGTACAAAGTTTTAGGTTTTACCTAGTGGAAATCCTATTTACCTTTTATGTGGATCATAAATATCTATTGTACATGATTAATAAACCAATGATACAAGGGCAAGTTAGTAGGTGTCTTGTCACCTTACATGATTTTTTATTTTGAATGGTGGTTAGATGGGAAAATGGTACCCAAAATGGTAAATGGTTCAAATTTAAAACCATATCATGCACAAATTTTGTTCATCACTTAAATGTAAATAAAACAAAGATGACAATAGGAATATTTCCACAAATAATATTAAGCAATCCAGAATAATCAAAATCCTCCACAAAGGGAAGATGATATTGGGATTACATGTTTATTTGTAGAAGGAAAAGAAACACAACTAATTGTGGAACAATTAGAATTGGCACCTCATCTTGGGGAAATATGGAAAATGCAAGTACACATAAGGTTCACAAATGAAACAAAATGGATTGAAGAATAAGAGGAAGAATGGATTTCTCCAAATGAAATGAGGAATCAAGATATAGTTCCATTAGAAATAAAATTTGAGATATAGTAAGAAACCTTAAAACCATTGAAAATAGTTGTATATCCTCAGTTGGACAACAAGAATTACCTTAGCAAGCATAAGGACAATGGAGGATACGACTAACGATCTAGTATTTAGATATAATAGATACTTTTGATATGGAAATACCAAACTTAGATGAAGGATGTGTTGCAGATACTTACCTTGTTAGCCCAAAAAAGTATGATATAGTAATGGATGTGTCATCAAGCACAACAATTGCAAGAGGAGTATGAGATATTGCAAGAGTATAATGCAAGACTTAGGGGAAAGATCATTCAATAATTGGATGATATATACAATGACTTGATGAGCAACAAGCTACCATGTAAAGGGATCTAGAATCACAAAATGAATAAAATAAAGAGGTACAATAGGATATGACAAGGACATCAAGAAGACTCAAGACAAAGTTCTAGTGAGAATGAAAAATCACAAGTAGAACCAAGGGGCCTGACGCACGATATGCCAATTACATATGAAGTAGTAGATATATTATGGCAAGATATTGAAGAGACATTTACATCATCAAAACAACAAAGGGATTGGCAAGAAGATTCTAGTGATTCTAATGATGAAGGAATCCTCTTACTAGCCAAAAATAGTAGTCATGATAGTAGTAGCAATGAATTTCTACTATGAATACAAGAACCTCATACTTGTCCCAAATGAGATACCTATGTCATAACATATCAATAACTAAGGAGGCAAATATGGAAGTTAGGAGACTCCAATGAATAATGGAGATGCCACTAGAATGGTCCTCATAATTGGATGATAGTTATAATGACTCAAGTATTGACTCTAACTTTTTGGATCAGTATAGGGAAACCTTGGCAAGTTTTTTCCCACAACATCATTTTAAAAAGAGAATATGGATAAGGTGACTAAGGCATACAAATCAAAGAAAATTTTCACCAGGAGCTCAGCACAATGAGGGACATTTTATCAATATCAAATTTCTTAAAGTAACTCCTAGAACTTGAGAAAGAGGAGATTTGAGTCGACAATAGGATCACTACCAAGAAATTTCATGTACTATAGAATGACAACTAGGTCATATAGGAGGCCTACAATATGCGAACAAGGGTAGAAATCCTTCAGACCCCTTAACTAGTGGAATTAGGGGAAAGGATCAATCTTCTACTTCAATATGGCCTAGGAAATAGAATTAGATATGACATACACCCTTAAATTTTATAAGGAATGCACCATGAGGGCATATCTTTTGAGATGGATCCTTGCAAAACTTTAGGGTATTATGTCCTAATAGAGGGAATTTAGGGTGACCACTAGTGCATCAACAAGGACCAAGAAGGATAGAAGGGAGAGGTTTGTTTCAAAGAGACAAAATCCCATTCAACATTCAATGAGGTTCTGTAGAAATGGGACAAGGATGCAAAAGATACACATGATAAAGACCCTACTAGAATGAAGAGAGTGCAATTTCAAAAAGCAAGAAGTCAAAGTGAGCAAAGAACTCATTCACCAAGTTTGAAGGTAGACTTAGTTAGAGGTGATAAGAGCATAAGTCACCCAAATAAAAGTAGGATAACTAGGGTGTCTTCACCATGAGACAAAGAGGAAGTCTGGAATGAGGTATTAGTCGAGAAAGAATCAATGACAAAATAAATAGAAATTGTACAATTTCAGAGGAAGAGAATTGTACAAGTCCAAATTATATGATTCCCAATTGTATAGTTAAAAATTGTACAAGCCCAAATCATACAATTCAAAATCATACAATTGAAAAAATCATAGAATGTAGGATGAACAAGATCATACAATTGACCAATCTAAACCAAATCATACAATTTCTCAGTCCACTCTTGTGATGGATAATCTAGAAAAACTGCAACTTGACATGTTAATAGAGGGAATCATACAAGTGAATGTCACTATATGATTTCCATGATGGTAAGCGATAATATATATAATAATAATAAAGAAAATAAAATAAAATCAACAAAAGACAAAATATTCAAAAATAAAGTGCATGCAATGTTGAGGTGGTAATCATTCGTACAATATGAGAAAAACACATGCAAAAAGCTAAGGTGGTAGTCATCTAGGCACTTGGCCATTAAATTTATAAAAATATGCACAAATAATATTTATAAACTATTTGGAAGCACAAGGGTGCCAAGGTTGAATAAATTCAAGAGTGTGAGAGCCTACACAACACCCAAAATTGGCAAACATCAAATAAAACAATACACCAAGTGGAAGTCTAAAGAAAATGCACAACACTATCAAATAAATTGCATTGAAGGGTTACTAGCACCTCTTTTTCTTAGAAAAAACTAAGAGAAAATATTGGATACAAAGAAAAGCAAGGTTAAAATCAAAACCCTAGGCATGAATGTGGAAGAGTTACCACCAACATGAAAATTTAGTAGTTGCATGCGAAGAAGTGAAAGAATAGATGTTGTACAAGTAGATTGTATGACTTGGGAAAGAGAAATAAAATGGTTAGAAGAGAAAAAATGACATGATTTATGGTAGAATAGACCAAGCAAAATGTATAATCATACACCAGAGAAGAACCTAATGATTACCAAAAAATCGTAAGGAGAAATTGTATAGTTGTAGAATTTTTGTGTAGATTGTACAAACTAGAGGAAAAATTGTATGATTTCAAAGTAATACATATGATTTCAAAGTAATCCATATGATTTTAGTTCTATTTGCATGAATCTAGGGTATATTGTATGAAATTGATCGAATTTGTATGGATTTGGTGCAGATCGTATAATTTGTTTTTAAAAATTTATGAATTGTGGCAATTTGTACTATTTTAGGTTATATTGTATAGATCTTAAGGTAAATCATATGGATTTGGGGCAAATCATATGAAATAAATGTAGAATGAATAGTTGCTAGTGAAATCATACATATTGAATACAAATCATACAATTAGTGGTCAAATTGTACATAGATAGAAGCATATTTGTATAGTGATAGTCAAAAATATGAATACCTCTAAAGGATGAGTAACAAAAAATATTTTTGAGTAAATATATAGAGAATTTGGATAGAATACTCACCAAGTCCTTTACATTAGAGGAATTCATGGCCTAGACAAGACAAAAATTTTAGCTAAGATGAGGGTGTGGTGACCATCCTTATAGATATAGAGGTTACAATCCATGGGGAGGATGTATTTATTGATAGGGTAGCAGACCAGAGGAGCAACCAAAATTTGCAATAGAACCTCAAATAGAATGCCCAAGAGCACATCAAAGGAAACTTCAAAATGAAATTCATAGAGAAGTTGCACCAAAAAATCAAAGTGACATGCCAAGTGAGGAAGAAGGTGATCAAGTGGCATTGAAAGACATCACTTTCACCCAATTGGTAGGTGAGTTTTATCAAAAATGGTGGATTGACCATGCAGAAAACCACAAGAATTTTTCTATGATGCATGATGCTCGATGTAGTATCCCATGCAAGCATACCATTTTATGGATTGATAGTTCCTATATATCTACCAAAGGATCAACCTTTATCTTGAGATGGACAAAGATAGTTCTAATTATGAATGCCACTCCAAAAATACTCAAATCAAAGAGAAACACAAGGAAGCCAGAGCCAGTGTGGTGGAAGAGATTGAAACATTAGAGGAAGAAGTCTACCATAGGAGGAAACAACATATAAAGTTAGAGTTGGAATCATATTAGGAAGAGAATGCATCAAAATTATTGTTATAGGAGCAACCATTATCTCAAAGGAAGGAAGAAGTCGAGGAACCTACACCAAGTCCTATGTGGATAAGGAGATATTGAAAATAAGATAAAAACACAAGAGAAACAGAGTGATCATTAACAAAATAATGCTCATAAATCTAGTAGATGAGATGTAGTTAGGATTGGATGAGTTGGAGTTGACAGATATCAATCAGCCAATGGAATTAAATCATTCAGGAGGAATAATGGGATCTCCAACATTGATTGATGCCAATGAATTTTAACTACTAGAGGAAGCCAAACAGTGGCTATATAAAGTGGTAACACCACCACATTCAAAAAAAAAAGTAGTGGTGAAATATCTAGAAGAAAATAAGGATAAGAGAAAGCCATAGTTTTGAAATACCATGAGAGGTGGCAATAGCAACACAGTGGAGGATATTATGGTAAAATAATGAGAACAACCTAATCTGGTAGCTACACCTCAAGACTAGGTGGAGGAGCAACAAAATCCACAAGAAAAAGTTCAAGTATCAGGTCGAGATGAAGAGGAGATTAGGCTTGAAAAAGAGGAGCAACAAGAGTTACCTATAGCACAAATTTTTCTATAGGAAGATATTGGGGAATATCCTTTTCACAATAAGGAATGAAGGAGAATCAAACATAGGATCCAAATAGGGAACTTCAAACACAATTTCATATTGAAGTGCCTACATTTAGAATATTTGATGGAAAAAGAGAAGAAATGAATGAATGGGTGGATAATTTCTTTGAAGGTATCCAAGATATTTTTGAGCACTCAATTATAGTTTTTCATGGGATGTGTGGGACAACTAAAGCACTAAAAGGGATAAGCATTCAATGAAATGGAAAAAATTTAGAGTGGGTGTGCCTTGAAAGTAGGACAAGAAAAATAACATAAATATACGCACAACACCCATGGTAGTTACCTATAGGAAGGGTAACAAACATGTTAGGAATTGGTGACTTATCATGAAGGAAAATACTAATTATAGAGTACCTCTACAAATATATCTTTATTTGGATAGAACAAAAATATGTCCACTAGATACAACTGATATGGAATATCGAAAAGCACCACCAAAATTTATTTTTTATTTCAAAAGTATAATTTTCTAACACAATATATAGAATGACTTACCATGGTATTGGAGCAAATTTATAAAGCTAAGGTAGCCTAGGAGGGAGAATAAAAATCAAAATAGAAGGAAATAGATAAAATGGAAGATGATATGGATCACAATAAGAAATAAGCAAAAGCAAAATAAAAAGAGACAAAGATAGAAATGAACAACATGAAGATAAGCTTAAATTTTAGGAAGAACAAAGGAAACTTCTAACACAATTGGAATAATATAAGAAGTGACTACAAGAGCAAGAATGGATATTACAAAAATATGTTGTCCACTTAAAATAATAAGAATGGTTGAATTTACACAGATAGCATCTCAAACAGTAGGAAGAGAAACTAGCATCAAAACAAGAACAATTTATGACATAGGAGGATCAATTAAAAAGGTACGATGGAAAATTGGAGCTAAATGACCACAAGATAATAGATATGGCAAAATATGTAGATCATTATAACAAGATATCTTGGAATACAAGTTTATGCTTCAACTAAAGGAAGAACAACAACAAGCTCATCGGATAGAATTGTAGTAGCGAGATCAAGTGATTACCAATAAGAATGATGAACTCCCCATTGCTGCTAGAACCAAGGTAGAATTAACAAAAAAACTATGCAAGAGAACATATAATCAAGAGAAGGAGTTGCTACAAAGCCTTTTCCAAAGTAGAAGATAAGGAAAAAAATATGGACTAAAGGCCTTAGAACTTAGCAACTATGCTACAAAATTGCGATATGAGTGAGCCATTCTTCAAGTACATATCCAAGATCTCTAGAAGCATGACCATCCAACCAAGGGCAAGCAAAATGAGTCAGCAAGGATGCTAACTAATTTAAAGGGGAGGAAAAATGTAGGTATCAAATCCACCTACCAAAATAAAAAGAAATAAAAATGTACAATGTATAGATTTGCACAATTTTGAGCAAATGTACAATGTAGGAAAAGAAATAAAAGTGAAAAGAAATGCAAACTAATGACATGTGGGTGAAATGTAATTTTATAAAAATAAATTTAAGACCTTACTAAACTTTAATAATAGTGTTAATATGATAAGTTACGGTCAATAATTTTGAATGATGTGATGTCTTAGGATCTACTTTGGAATAGCCTAGACATGCATTATAAGCCCCCTCACTCAATATTTGTGGATGTTCATGGTTGTGCATGGAGAGTATAGATTATTGTTGGTACGTATGATTGATGATGGCAATTGTTTATGTTTATATTGTTCATGTAATTATGTAGAGATACAATAATGAAGAACAATGATGATTTTATGATGCAATTTGTGTATTATGTGATGCTACATTGTACAATTATTGTGTAGACTACTCATGAAAAATATGATTTACAATTAACTTAGATCTATGTATACATGTAACGAAAATGGAGTATATATTCAATAAGGATATTATCTATGGCATTTGATTATGTTATAGGTAGCATGTAGATTGGTAACTTACAAGACTAAGTTGGCCTGGCACCCAGAGGGTTTGTTGGAATTGTACAATCAGATTACCAAATCGTAAAGAGATCAATTATGGCATGATTTTGCATGATTCAACATCTCAGACTAAGACAGTAGAATTACCAAGTGAATTATTATAATGTATAATTAAAAAATCAAGTAATTTCCAATTGAAAAATTTTGACTAATTGAACACTTTGGAAAATTGTACAGTCATTGCTAATTGTACATTCATGATCGTACAATCATGCATTGTATGTTTTGTAACCATACAATTACCTATTGTACATTTTGTAGAATTAAACAGTTGGAATCATACAATTGTACAATTACCTTGTTTGCATACTTAACTCTAGAAATCATCTCAAAATCTATCATCACATCCTCCCTCATAGGAATACTGCCACACATGCTACATTTAGTGTCATTTCCATTGTTGAGAAGAACCTCTATTGTCATTGTAGATAATGACAAGGGATTAAAAAGTTAGTATGGATAAAATAGGAGTTGATGATTGATATAAGTCTGTGAAGATGTGAGAGATGATATTGCAGAGAGGAGCAAATCCCAATAAGAAGTGTGTGGATTCCTCAAAGGGGTAATGTGCACAATAGATATTTAGAAATAAATGAACCTATAGTAGAAAAGTATGGATTTTAGATGAAGGAAATATTGAAAGGTGGGAAACATTGTTGTTAAGTACAAAAGGAGTACAAGGACAACCAAGGATCGAGGAATATGTTTGTTTAAGGAAAGACACCAATGTAGGTGTGTGAGGATATGATGAGTGGATGGTGACACCTAGAAAAGTGGTGGGAAGGTTTTCAAGGGGTGCAAAGGATGGGAGTTAGGCACCAGAGTAACAATGCATAAGATATCAAAATGGAAGACCAGTGCCACAATCAATATACCAGTGGAGGAGTTCATGAAGTGAGGATGCACAAGAAATAGGAATATGACTAGTTGGTGAAAATAAAATGCCATGGATAGAGACATATGACAAAGAGCAATAAAATAAATTATCCAATGTAGGAAGGAATGAAACTAGAATTCCAAGGGAATCTTCAACAAGTGAAGAAGGAGGAACCCCATAAATGGCTAACATAGCCATGAGATAAGGAAAACAAAGATGTCCACCCTTTACAGAAGGGAAGGAGGATCCAATAAGGCATATTGGCACATGTACCACCATTTGGAAAGAAAATTATGTAAACCAACTAGATGAATGGTTGCAACTATTTTTTGCCACATTATGGGGACTCACAATATATTGGAACCTAAAGCGAGAAAACATACTATGAATCAAAAATCAAGCAACACCAATATAAACTATTAAAATAACAATAAGCACCATAAGACACAATGATTGCACAAAAATAGATAAACTCTTTATTTTTGCGGGTGGATCTCAAATGTTACAATCAGTATACCCTAAATGTAGGATATTACAATGCTTATGTTGATACAAAAATTATAGATTACTAGGGTTCTTTGAAACCCTAGTTGAAAATAATGGTTGGTGTCTTCACGCTTGTCTAATCCCAATGAGGTTGTGAGTGGGCTTGTGTATCCTGGATAGGGCCACCCTAGATTCAATAGCTACCAAATGTATGATTCCTATACCTGTACACAATAAACAGTAACAAATATTAGTAACACCTATGAGGGCTCCACTATGTGATACCCTCAGAATAAAATCACTAACCATAGATACTGCAATAAAACTATAAGCAAAAGTATAAGAATATAAAAATAAATACACAGAACTATTACCTTACCAATAAACCTTATATTTTTGTTTATTCTTATGTAAATGATGCCAGTGATAATTGTGAAGATGCCCTAATAGTACCTTAGGGTTGTAGGGCTATATATATGGTGTGTGAGATGCCCACGGGTGCTTGGTTGACTCTCGTGGGCACTCGTATGGCTCTGGTGGGCACTCGACTGCTCAGGAGGGTGTTAAATAATTGATGGGAGTGACACAAAACTAGATCTAGTTTGCATGGGAATGGCAATTGCAGAAGCGAAGGGCTACAAACGACAACCATGGGATGAGGATGAAAATGAAAGGGGCTAGGGCTTGGGATCTTCTAAGAATTCTTTGCGAATGAACATCGACAGAATTCAACCTTAGAATATCAAGGCTTTTAGAACTCAAGGCACTTAGAATCTGAGTCATCAAAATGACTCCTCTTTTATAATCTTCTCTTAGACATGTTAGGGTTTCGACGACACAATTTGAGTGGCTGAGATTAAAACATGAGGAAGGGTGGAGATTAAATTTGGGTAAGTGGCATGGATTGAGGTGGATGGATGGCTGAGATTAAAACGTGGTGGAGGGCTAGGATTAATTCATATAAATACATATATATTTATTAAATATATAAATATAATATATAAAATATTAATATTTAAATATATATTAACAAATACATATATATATAATGGGCGGTTGTGATTGAAGGGCACGGATGGATGACAAGTGGATAGATTTTGGTATCTAAACATACCAACCTTTGGATTATAAATACGATGAAAGAAGAATTTATTAATAAATTTTATCCCTTGAGAGACAATACTAAAATTATAACCAAAATATATACCACAAAACAAGGAAAGGATGAGGATGTCAAATCATATAATCAAAGACTAAAGCAATTGATAGATAAATGCAAATGCCCACCAAATGGACTCATCAGAAGATGGTTCATTGATGGATTACTATCAAAATACATAAATAATATGAAAGTAGTCCCATCATCAACATATGAAGAGGCACTAAAAAAAGCAAAGGACTTTGAAAGTGAGTCAAAGCAGATGACATCAGGAATTGTGGGTCTCTCCAAGCATTAGGACTTGGATAGCGATGAATATGACAAAGTGCACCACACTATCCAATAATTTCATAAGGAATTTGATATAATATTGAAGGAAGTTAAGGGGGAAACAAAGAAATATTGAAATGATATATGGTGTACTATTTACAAAATTGAGGGACATACAAATGTGAATTGTCCTAGGAATGCATATTGTAATATATGTGATGTATTGGGATATGAAGTGGTAAATATTGTCCATTCAATCTAAAATGTGTAAGGCATCAAAATTTGATAATCCAATGGAGTGATAAAAAACCAGATGCCTAATGAAATGAACAAGGTGCAACCAATGATGGTTATAGGAATAATCATAGAGGAGGTAGGCCATATCAAGGCAATAAAAAAGTGGTTCAGATTCATTTGTAGGATGATTTGGAAGATAGGCCAATCATGTAGTGTCGTAATTATCGATAATGGAGGTGTTTTGTGAGAAATTGTCCTAATCCAACAAACAAGGTTGTACAAAATAATGTCACACGTATGTGTCGGTGGTGTGGTCCAAGAAACCACAAGGAAGTTTATTGTCCCAAGAAGGCGAGTACAAGTAACTCGGTTTTCTTGACATTGATGTACCTCCAACAGGGGAGGAATAAAAAGAGAGATATATTGGTTGTGATGTGAAATCAGGCCAAAAAATATAATTACCCAAAACCTACCAAGGTGAATGAGAGATAGCAGGAGGTGAAAAAGATAATTGAGGAAGAAGCACAAAAAGCTAAGCATATAAGGTTAGTAGAATAGAAAGAATTAAAGAAGCCAAGTGGCTTAGAGGATAAAGCAACAATGCAAAGACTAGCAGCACAAGTTTTAAATACAATGGTAGAATTTAAAGTGGCTAGTCTATTAGGAGCCTTACCAGCCTTGCATAAGATAATGGGGGAAGAATTACAACCCCAAAAGGCAACAGAAGTACAAAGCCAATAATTAAAGAAAATAGAAAAGAAGGATTATTTTATGGATCCAATAATATTAATGATTGATTTTGGGAATAAACTAGCATTGGTTCATATGGACATACTACAACTTAAATTAACACAAGTAATTGTGGATTAAGGATCCAGTGTTAACGTATTGCTATAGAAAACCTAGAAGGAAATTGGGGCTCCATTCTTGTGGGTATCTATTTTCAAGTTGTATGGTGCTTATCAATATGGTATTGAAACCAAGGGAGTGTTGATGACTCAAAATGTAATAATAGTTGACCAATAATTCATCTTGGATTTCATTGTGATTACAATGCATAAGCAAGCATATGATGCACTACTCAGAAGAGGGTGTCTGAGATTAGAACAAGTTAATCACAACTGGAAAAATGTTTGAATTACATTCAAGAACGGATAGCACAAATACAAGATTAACCTAAAAACCAAACAATCAGTGAAGATGTTTCCACAACAGATGAATCAAGAAGTTATTTGGTAGAGGAATAACAATATGATCCCAATTAAGAGGGCATGTTGTACCTAAAGGAATGTAGCGGGGATGAAACTCGATTTGATAGAGAACTTCTCCACTAGTATATGGAGGAGTACGAGGTATTTCAGCCCAACTATCTTTGTATCAATATAAAGGAGAACATATAAATTCAATATGAGAAAGAGGTCAGTAAAAAAGTAAGGAAATAGGAACAAGAGAAATCGATATTTCCCAAAAGCTTCGTAGAGTATACATTTGGCCATGCAAAGATAGACGTAAAACCAACACATCTAAAGAATGTGGTAAAGACCAAGATAGAGCTAAAATCTATTAAATATGAAGGACCTTGCATATTTAAAGTAAATTTGGGGACCAATAATGAACCAAGATTGATCCATTGCAGAGACAATTGGGATCTTGTGTTGAAAGCAACAACTTTCAAAATATTCTTGGAATATAAAGATTTTTTCACATGGACATATAAGGATTTGAAATGGATACCATCATATTTATGCATGCATAAGATTTCATTAACTTCGATAGCATAACCAGTTAGAAGGAGGCCTTATAGAATTAATCCAAAGTATGTAGCTTTGGTAAATATAGAAACATATAATATGTTGGATGTCGGTATTATTTTCAAAGTTACCACAACCGATGGGTTTCACCTATTGTGGTCACCTTGAAGAAGGAAGTGGAAAAAATTTGCATATACATGGACTTTTGTATTCTGAATGCGGTAAAAATTAAGGACTTCTTTCCTATTTTGTTTATAGATTCCATATTGGAAGAAGTTGTAGGACATGAAATTGACTCGTTCTTGGATGGGTTTTCCAATTATAATCAAATTAGCATAGTGAAAGAAGATAACCTGAAGATCACATTTGTCATAAAAATGGTATTTATGCTTACAATAGAATGTCATTTGGGCTATGCAATACCCCTGCACATTCCAATGAATTATTTTGTACATATTTGATCAATTGACAATAAGAAAACTTAAGGTATTCCTAGATGATTGGTCTATATATGTAAAAATTAAGGATCATTTACTGACTCTAAGTAATGTTTGAGTTGTTGCAAAAATGCACAGATATATCTAAATCTAGGGAAATGCTTCTTGATAGTACCATATGGTAAGTTGTTGGGACACATAGTTTGTAGTGAAAGTTTGAATCCAGATCCTAATAAGATTCACGTCATTCTAAAATAGAAGAACCATATGATATGAGCTCATTAAAATCCTTCTTGGGATCCACAGTGTATTACCGAAGGTTTACTAAGAATTATGCACATGTGTCCTATCCATTAGATTTGCTAACAAAAAAGAATATTCCTTTTAGTTGGATAGAGAAGCATCAAGGAGCTTTTGAAGAATTGAAGGTAAAGCTAGTGTGTAGTCTTATTTTGGTATTTCTAGATTGAAATTAGGATTTCTATGTTCACATTGATGCTTCCAATTTTGTAATAGGCTATACATTAGCTTAGGAAGGGCAATTAAAGATGGATCAGCATATTTATTTTACAATTTGTCTACTATCAAGGGTAGAAAGGAACTATAGTACAATAGAATGAGAGAATTTGGAAATGGTATATGCGGTGCAAAATTTTAAGCATTACCTATTGGTAAACCCATTTACCTTTTATTTGGATCATCAAACTCTTTTGTACCTGATTAACAAACCAGTGATACAAGGGTAAGTTAGTAGGTGGTCTGTCATCTTATAGGAATTTGTGTTTTGGATGGTGGTTAGACCCAATAAAAAACATGTAATAGTGGATCATTTGTCTAGAATTTGCTTAGGAGAACTTGCAATAATAGAATTATCGGATAAGTTTCTCGATGCTCAACTATTTACAATCAATATTGTATAATCATGGTATGAGTTAATCAGGGACCTATCCACAGCAAAAAACAAGAAAGTAATAATGAAGTCAATGCCTTTCTAGTTGATAGTCGTATTGTTGTATAAAATGGGTCTAGATGGTATTTTGAGAAGATGCATAATGGAGGAGGAAGTTAAAAAAACATTAAAATAAGCTCATGAAGGTTTGGTAGTAGGACTTATGGGGCAAGATGCTACTACAATAAACTACTTTTGGTAGGATTATGGTGGCCTATGCTATGCCACGATGCGAACAAATATGTGCAATCATACAACACCTATCAAAGAGTAGGGAATCCATTGCATCATGACTTTATGCCCTTACATCCATCTCAATTTTAGGAATTGTTTGAAAGATGGTGTTTTATTTTTTTTGATAACTTAAAATGACCCATAGGAAGAAATTCTAATATATCATGGTAACAATAGACTACCTAACCAAATGGGTAGAGGCAAGGATGCTATCAAATAATACAATAAAAAGTACAACCCATTTTTTGTATGAACAGGTAATCACAAGATTCAAAATTTTGTTGCAAATACCAAGTGATAGGGGTGGTCACTTTATTAATGAGGTCATTAAGAAACTGACAACCAAATTTTGAATCTTACATTTGTTTTCAATTCCGTATTACCCTAGAGCAAATGGGTAGGTAGAGGTGACTAACAAAATCCTAGTCTCTACATTGTATAAAACCTATAGAATAGCAGTAGATTGGGAGGAAAATTTACCATATTTTTTATGGGCATATAGAAAAACCTTTAAGCCTACAATAGACCATATGCCATTTCAGCTAATGTATGGTTGAGAGGCAATTGCGTCAGTGGATTTTTTTGTACCTAGTCTGTAGATAGTTGTAGAGCATCGTTTAGGTGACCAAGAAATTTTAGAGGAAATATTGTCAACATTGATCAAGTTAGATGAAATATGAGTCATGGAACAATGGGCAATTGAAGTAGCCCAGGAGCAAAGAAATTTGTGATATGATAAGCATCTTTGAAAATTATAACTTAATCAAGGTGATTTAGTTTTAAAGTATAATGGTAAGTGGAAAATCAAGCTAGGAAAATTGAAAATATTATGGCTTATTCCCTTTAGAGTGATAGAAGTGATGAAAAATGGTGCATTCAAATTGCAAAATTTAGATGGGACAATTGTACCCAAAATGGTAAATGGTTCAAAGTTGAAACCATACAAAGCACAATATTTTTTCAATGCTTTAAATGAAATGGAACGAAGACAACGACAAGAGGAAAATTTTCATGAACAACAACAAGCAATCCAAAATAATTGAAATCCTCCACAAAGGGAAGATGATATTGGGGTTACACATTTATTTATAGAAGAGGAGGTAGTTGATTGTGGAACAACAAGAATTGAAACCTTAACTTGAGGAAAGAAGGAGAATGCGAGTACACATAAGGTTCATATATGGAATAGAATGGATTGAATAATAAGAGGATGAATGGATTCCTCCAAATGGAATGAGGAATCAAGATATAATTCCACTAGAAATAAACTTGGAGATATATGAAGAAGCCTTAAAACCATTAGAAGCAGTTGTATATCCTTAGTTGGAGAAATAAGAATCTCCTTAGAAAATAGGACAATGGAGTATATGACTAACATTCTACTAGTATTCGAATAGAACGAATACTTTTGATATGGAAATACCGAACTTAGATGAAGGAGGTGTTACAAATGAGGAAATAGTAGGACTTTTTCCATTAGTCTAAATAGGTATGATATAGCAATGAATGAACCATCAAGCACAATAACTGCAAGAGGATTATGAGATATTGCAAGAGCATAATGCAAGACTTCGAGGATAGATCATTCAAGAATTGGATGATATGATGCAATGGCTTGATGATCAATAGGTCACTAGGAAAAGAGAGAGAATAAAAAAATAAAGAAAATTAAGAGGTGCCATAAGTATAAGGGAGATGACAGGGATGTTAGGAAGGCTCAAGACAAAGTTCTAGTAAGGATGAAAGATCACAAGTAGAACCAAGGGGCCTAACGTATGATCCACCAATTATAGATGAAGTAGTAGAGATATTATGGCAAGATATTGAAGAGACCTTTACATCACCAGAACAATAAAGGGATTAGCAAGATGATTCTAGTGATGAAGGAATATCCTTACTAACAAAAAAAATATTCATGATAGTAGTGATAGATTTTTTTACAAATACAAGAACCTCATACTCATACCAAACCATATACCTATATCGCAACATATCGACAACTGAGGTAAAGGAGGGAAGTCAAGAAACTCCAATTAATAATGGGGATGCCACCAGAATGGTAATCACAATGGGATGATAGTCATAATGACTAACTCTAAATTTTTAGAGCAGTATAGGGAAGCCTTGGCAAGTTTCTCCCCATAATATCATTTTCAAGAGAGAAATGGATAAGGCAACTAAGGCATGTGGATCGTAGACTGAGAGTCCTAAGATAATTATCACTAGGAGATTAGCACAATGAGGGACATTTTGCCAATATTAATATTTTTGGAGTAACTCCTAGCGCTTGGGAAAGAGCAAAGTTGAGTTGACAATAGGATCATCGACAAGGAATTCCAAGTACCACAAAATGGTAGTTAGGTCATATAGGAGGCCTAAGATGAGTGAATAAGGGTATAAATCCTTCATATACTTTAAGCTATGGAATTAGGGGAAGGGATTGACCTTCTACTCCAAGATGGCCTAGGTAAAAAAATGATATATGACATACACCCTTAAATTTGACAAGGAATGCACCACAAGGATGCATATTTTAGTGTGGGTCCTTGTAAAAATTTAGGAGATTGTGTTCTAATAGAGGGAATTTAGGGTGACCACCAGTGCATCAATAAGTACCAAGAAGGATAGAAGGAGTAAGAGGTCTGTTCCAAAGATATGAAATCTCGTTCAACATTTGATGAGGTTTCACAGCAAGGGGACAAGGCTATGAAAGACACACATGAGGAAGAGACACTATCAAAATCAAGAGAGTGTGATTTTAGGAATCAAGAATTTAAAGTGGGCAAAGAACTCATTCACCAAGTTTGGAGGTAGACTTAGTCTAATATGATAGGAGTAGTTGTTGCCCAAATGAGAGTAGGATAACCAGGGTGTCTTCACCAAATAATCATTCAATAGGACAAAGAGGAAGTCTAGAATGAGGTATTAGTTGAGAAAAGATCAATGACAAAACAAATAGAGATTATATGATTTCAAAGGAAGAGAATCGTACAAGTCCAAAATGTAAAATTTCCAAATATATAGTTGCAAATTATACAAGCCCAAATTGTACAATTTCAAATCATATAGTTGGAAACCAAGCAACAACAAATCGTACAATGGAGGATGAACAAGATCGTACAATTAACCAATTTGAACCAAATCATACAATTGATCATTTCACTCTTGTGATGGACAATTTGGAAAAACCGCAAGTCAACATGTCAACAGAGGGAATCGTACAAGTGAATTTCACTATATTATTTCCACATCGGTAAGTGATAAATATATAGATAATAAAGAAAAGAAAAGAAAAGCAAGAAAAGATTAAAAAAATCAAAAATAAAGTGCATGCAATGCTGAGGTGGCAATCATTCGTACAATGTGTGAAAAGCACATGCAAAAGGTTGAGGTGGAAGTCATCTAGGCACTTAGCCATTAAATTTATTAAAATATGAACAAAGAAGATTTATAAACCATGGAATCACAAGGGCACCAAGGTTGGAGAAATTCAATAGTGCAAGAGCCTACGTAGCATCCAAAATTGACAAACACCAAATGGAAAAATACACCAAGTAGAAGTCTGAAGAAATTACACAATATGATCAAATAAATTATGCGAAAGGGTTACGAGCACATCTTTTTCTAAGAAAAATTAGGATAAATTCTTGGATACAAAGAAAAGCAAGGGTAAAATTGAATTCCTAGGCATGCATGTGAGAAGGGTTACCACCAACACGAAAATTTAGAAATTGTAGGCAAAGAAGTGAAATAATAGACACTATACGAGTAGGTTGTATGATTTGAGGAAGAGAAATTAAGTGGCTAGGAGAGTGGTAATGGCATGATTGATAGTGAAATAGACCAAGTAGAAGGTAAAATCGTACACCAAAGAAGAATCGAATTATTACTAAAAAAATCCTACGGATAAATCATACAATTGTATAGTTTTGGTGCATATTGTACAAACTAGAGGAAAAAATATACAATTTCAAAGTAATTCATACAATTTTAGTACTATTTATATGAATCTAAGGTAGATTGTATGAAATTGATTGAATTTTTATGTATCTAGTGTAGATTGTACGAAATTTTTTATAAATTGTACAAATTGGGGAAATTTGTATGATTTTAGGTCATATTGTATGGATTTAAAAGCAAAACATATGGAATAGAGGTAGAATGAATATTTTGTAGTGAAATCATATAGATTGAAGACAAATCATACACTTAGTGGCTAAATTATACATCGATAGAAGTAGAGTCATACAGTTATAGTCCAAAACATGAATACCTCTAAAGGATGAGTGATGACCAAGATTTTTGAGCATATAAATGGATAATTATAGGAAGCTAGATAGAATGCTCACCAGGTCCTTTACATCAGAGTAATTGGTGGCCTAGACAAGAACAAGGATTTTCCAAGATGAGGATGTGGTATTGTCCTTGGAGAGATAGAGGTTACAGGTTGTGGAGAGGACATTGCTATTGGTAGGGTAGTAGACAAGAGGAGGAACCTTGATTTGTAAGAGAACCTCAAATAGAACCCCTAAGAACACATCATAGGTAACTTCAGATCAAAGTTCATAGAGAAGCTACTGAATAACACAAGCTTATACTGATAGGGGGGTGAACAGTATAAGACCACTTTTTACTTTTCTTTCCAAATCAATAGTATGCAATGTATAGATAGCAATATCAATAATAGTAATAAAAGCAATGCATAAATAACCACACACAATAGAGACACCACAATTTACGTGGTTCACCCAATGTGGGCTACTCCACGGAGAAAATATTTCACTAAAATTTTCTCAATCAATCTCTTGGGAATCCTTTCCCTATTACAATGTTTATGGACCTATGTCCAAAGGAGACACAAATCCCCTAAATCAAGTTCGTGGATCTCTATCCATAGGAGAACTCCTTCTTCTCTGCTCTAGCTAGTGATCCTCTAGAAGACTACCGCCTCCACTACACTAGCTTGTGGATATCTCTCCATCGAAGACTCTTGTCCCCACTCAGAAGACCTATCCTCACTGCCCTGGTTGATGGATCTCTATCCACTGGAGACTACTATCCTCTCTGCTCTATCACATTCAAAGCTCTATCTCAAATATTTACTAAACACAGTCCTTCGGTCTAGTACAACTCTGCTCAATATCTATCTCTGGTCTAGCATAAACTTATCCTCAAATATACACAAAACTCTGCTCTCAAATTTGCACTAAAAATAGTCCTTCGGTCTAGCACAAATCTATCCTCAATCTATGTCCTCAAGCCTTAACTCAAGGCTTGTCTCAACTCTGTTGGATGTTCCCTAAACCTTAACTCAAGGTTTGAACAAATCAATCAAATATAATCTCAAGTCTTCTCAAAGAATTGTCTAAAATATGTCTTTTAAGCTTCCACGAAAAGGTCACACCAATCTATCCACAAGTTCTCTCTAGAACTTGCTCAAATCTGCTCTACAAGTCCTCTCTAGAACTTGCTCAATCTACTCCACAAGTCCTGGTAGGGTACCTAGGAATAGATATTTGGGGATATATTATTATATTGTATAAGGGTTGGCATGGGCCACACATAACCCAAGGTTGATTGTATTATAATATTATATTATATTATATTATAATATAATATAATATTAGTAGTAGGCTCTCCAAAGTAGAATAAGAATATGGATATATAAAGAAGAGATATTTGTCATTGTAATCATTCATATCATTGAAGAAGAATCTTATGTAATCGTCGTGCCCACGAAGTGGCCTCTCATCTTGGGAGATCTTGTGGAGTTATTCCTTCCTTAAGGATTATTATTGGTGTTGCCCTACCTTAAGGGTATTATCTATCTCTCTCTCATTTGTGGATTGTTATTGTGGATAATATATTGTGGATGAATGATTTGATATTTCTGCATATTGGTGAATGGTTCATGTTTAATAATAAAAGTTATGCAACAAGTGGTATCAGAGCAACGATTTTGGCAAAGTGGGGATTTTTGTGTGAAACCCTAGAATTAGGGCAATTTTTTTTGGAAAAACATCTCATCTTTCAGGAGCCATATCTCTGCGCAAGTTTATCCGATTCAAGCGATTCTTGGATCAGATTGTGCAGAATTTGAAGAGCTTTAAAATGAGTGGTCATATGAAGGAATCCGAGTAGTATTGAGGGAGATACGACCTTTTGAAGTTAGTCATCCGAAACAAGGATAGTGACGAATTTCACAGATTTTTTTGGAAAAACGTCTCATCTTTCAGAAGCCATATCTTTGCGACAGCTAATCCGATTGAGGCGATTCTTGGATCAGATTGTGCAGAATTTGAAGAGATTTAAAATGAGTGGTCATATGAAGGAATCCGAGCAGTATTGAGGGAGATACGACCTTTTGAAGTCAGCCATCTGGAACAAGGAAAGTGACGAATTTTCAAGTCGCGAATTTTTTCAAAAGACAATTTGTTTATTTCGGGTAAGCAAAGCAGTTGCACTTTATTTTGTTTGGAAGAAAAATGGCAGATCTAGTTGTCTATGTGGAATTTTAGCTTCAAATCAGTGGAAAGATATTTATTTCCATAAAACCCTAGTTTGCATTAGGGCATGATATATATTTTCATGAAACCCTAGATTTGCATTATCTGGAGGTGAACTTATGGAGCTAGAAATATTTTTTGGAGAAGATGATATTGATGTTAGGGAATGGTGGAAAACGTTTAGGTCTCCATATCATGATATTTCTTTTGAGAAATCCTTCCTGGATATATGTTTTAAAGGGAAAGCTTTGTCTTGGTGGATAAAATTTTGTAAAGAAAGGAATAATGAATATACTTGGGATGAAATAGAGCATGAATTCTTGAGTATATGGGATCCATATTATATAGATTACCTAATGGATATCATCGAAGATGATGAAAAGAAACTACAGGAAACTCAAAATGAGCGGAATGCAATAAAAGGAGAATGTGAAGTTTTAAAGAAACAGAATGAAGACTATGAAAAAGAAATAAAATTACTCAAGAAGAAAGAGGAAAAGGTCAGGGAAGATAAAAAAGATGTCGGTATGCAGACAGAGGAAACCATACCTTTGGTAGAAGATAAATTAGAAAATGGACAAAGGAATTTGTTTGAATCTAAAAAGTCTATTATGCAGGTTCATGGAAGCATTCAAAAGGAACAAGTTATTATTTCCATTGACCCTGGTAGTAGATATAATTTTATTAATATTGCTTTGGTTAAGAAGTTGCAAGTTCAAGCAACAAAAATCAAGGACATACAGCTAGAGGGTGAGAATGTTCAGATTTTTGAAGATTTAAAGATCACCATGGATAAATATGTTTTACATTCAGATTTCTATGCTATTGAGATGGATGATAAGGATATTGTTCTTGGTTATCCTTGGTTAGATTCTTTGGGTACTGTTAACATTAATGTGCAAAAGAAGTTTATGAAGTTATGGTACGGGAAAAAGAAGATAACATTACAGGATATTTCTCAACTTAAGGAGCAGGGATCCAAGGAAAATCAAGAAGCGGTTGTAGAGAAACAAATTGAAGAACCTGAAACAAAATCCAAGAAGGCCGTAGCAGCAAAAGAGTCCATGGAAGAAGTAGCAGAAACTGATTCAATGGAAATAACAGTAACAGAGTCCAAGGAAGCTTTGATAGAAGAGCACAAGGACACACCAAACAAAGAGAACATGAAAGAACAATGTGTAGAGGAATTTAAAATAATGGAGCCAAATGTTGAGAATTCAAAGAAGGTAGAACATCAAGTAAAGGTTGCACCATATCGCCATCCACACCACCATGAGCGGAAACAATATTGGAGACATGGTTCAAGGCAACAATATTATGGTTCTACATGTAATCAGAAGGGCACCAACTATGGCAGTGTTTGGCAAAGAAAGCATAGTGATCATGGTTTTCAGCATGGTTCATCAGCATCAAGGAACAAGTGGACCCATCATTCAAGTTATCAAAATACGACAGCAGAAGCATGGAGCCAACGAAGCAGATTTGGATACTCAAGTAACAAAATGGCATACCAAGCATCATCGGGTTTCACTTGGATGGATGGATGATCGAGATTGGTACCAATTGCTAACATTGCTTAGCAAATCATACTATCAGGTTTCTTCATATGTTTCGAGGACGAAACATTTGTAAGGAGGGTGGCATGGTAGGGTACCTAGGAATAGATATTTGGGGATATATTATTATATTGTATAAGGGTTGGCATGGGCCACACATAACCCAAGGTTGATTGTATTATAATATTATATTATATTATATTATAATATAATATAATATTAGTAGTAGGCTCTCCAAAGTAGAATAAGAATATGGATATATAAAGAAGAGATATTTGTCATTGTAATCATTCATATCATTGAAGAAGAATCTTATGTAATCGTCGTGCCCACGAAGTGGCCTCTCATCTTGGGAGATCTTGTGGAGTTATTCCTTCCTTAAGGATTATTATTGGTGTTGCCCTACCTTAAGGGTATTATCTATCTCTCTCTCATTTGTGGATTGTTATTGTGGATAATATATTGTGGATGAATGATTTGATATTTCTGCATATTGGTGAATGGTTCATGTTTAATAATAAAAGTTATGCAACAAGTCCTCTCTAGAACTTGCTCAAATATGCTCTATAAGTCCTCTCTAGAACTGGCTCAATCTTATCCACAAGTCCTCTCTAGAACTTGCTCAAATATGCTCTACAAGTCCTCTGTAGAACTTGTCCAAATCTACTCAATAAGTCCTCTAAAGAACTTATCCAAATTTGTATTGTAATCTTTCACAAAAGCTCACACAAAACCAGTCCACAAGTCTCCTCAAAGACTTACCTCAAATCTGCTCAACAAGTCCACATAGAACTTGTCCAATCTCATAGAAACATAAATATAATTATTAGAGACTCAATATATTCTATACTAATCACAATGCTCAATTACTTTCAATCACTCTCTTAGAAACATAAGGAGAATTTTTAGAGACTCAATATGCTTCAAATTCAACTCAATGCTTAATCACTTTCTCAACTCAATTTAGAATATAGAATAGTTTATTTTATGGAACTTGAACAATCACTTCACACATCCACTTGACTAGTCTCAACCAACTCTACTCAACAAATCACTCAATGAAATAATCCTTGCTTTCAAACCCTAGCCCAATAATACCAACTCAAAATGTTTCCAACAATGTTCAACAACAAGTCTCACATAACAATGATACCCATAATATTTGCAAACCCTAGTTCAAGTTCTTCACTCAATAACTCACTTCAACAACAATGCTTATAAAACAACTCTCACATAACAATGATACTCATGTTCTCTTAAAATCCTAGTTCAAGTTCTTTGCTCAACAACTCACTTCAAAAACAATTCTTATAAAACAAAATTCCTATAGCAATGATACTCAAACCCTAATTCAAGTTTTTCTCACAAAAAATAGCTTCAACAACAATGCTTATCAAATAAGGTTTAACAAAAATTCTTTATTCCATAAAACCTTGAAGCATTAACTCAACACACAATAAGAAACCCTAATCAAGTCCTTTTCACTCCAAACTTATTTTTTAGAAAACCAATCAATCAACTCAACTATGGAATAATGTGCTTATAAATTTTTCTTGATGATGAAGGGATCTCATAAATCTATCACAACCACAAACACTTCTATGCTAAGCTCAAAGAGGTTAGAAGATAAATCTTTCTCACAATGTAATGTAAAAACTCAATTACACCTTATCACTCCATATTTCAAAACAACCATCAACATACATAATATATTTATCCAATAACACCTTATAATCTCCCAATTAAAAATAAATTCAACATCCACCAAAATTAACTCAAAACCTCTTTACTCGGATTTAATGGCAAAAATAAAATCTACTTTCCTTATAATTCCAATAACATAAATCACTTATCAATAAAACAACCTTTCATAAACCCTTATAACTCCAAATAACATAAATCAATTATCAATTAAATAGCCTCTCATAAATCCTTATAACTCCAAATAACACTTTATATAAAACCTTAGGTAAATTTAATTAAAAATACCTTTGCCACTAGTGGTATTCGAACCCACAATCTCTGCCTCCACGAGCGCTCTAGCCACGGGCTTGACCACCGTGTGCGCTAGACACATGCTTGAAATATTAGGAGCACTTCATTCTCTTTCTCCTAAGTCTGGTGCTCAAAACAAGCGCATGCAAAAAGGCTTTCCCTTGGTGCTCATGACGAACACGCAATCTAACCACCATGCGAATCGATCGTGGTCACTTCCACTCCCAATGCTCTCACGAAATGTGTGTTGCCAATGGACCACCCTGTCCAATGGGATTGAAGTCTTCTCCTCTCCTTTTCATATTTTTCCCTAGCGCTAAAAGACAACACGATTTTGTCTTCTTCCTCAATGATTGCACAAATTATCTTTCTCTTTGGTCGCATAAAATTTAATCGAAGAAGGTAAGTTTCTAATGTTCTTTTGCATGGTATATATACATGATTTTCCCTTTTGTCATAGACTTTGACGCTTCATGAAGTTTGATGACGTCGAATCTTTTTAAAACCTTTTATAATTTATAGATTATTTAAATTCTAAAAGAATTTAAATTTTTTAAATTATATTTATAAACCTTTGACTTTGATAAAAATTAAAGCCTTCCTTGGGATAAAATTTAAATCTATAATTTGTACTCCATTGATTTGATGAAGATTATTCTGCCACCATGGTTTTAATAAAAACCTTAATTCTGCCATCATAATGTCTAAACAAAAAAACCTTTAATGACAAATTTTCTTCAACTCTTTGCATTATTCTTGGTGACAGTAATGGTGTACTCCATGGTATTAATGATAGCTTCATGTGTTCACCTTGAAATCAATGACGAATTCACACCTTGACATCAATGACAACTAAATGAGCTCAAAATGTCCAACAGCTACATCAAAAAATAAAAGTGACCTACCAAGTGAGGAATAAGGTGGTCAAGTGGTATTGAAAAACATCAATTTCACCCAGTCGACAGGTGAATTTTATCAAAAATGGTGGAGTGAGAATCCAGAGAACCACAAGCTAAAATTTACCCTAGAAAGATAGGTGTGACCATTTTGGCACAAGTACCTCTCTTCAATAATAATTTCTACAATGAGTTCTTGTTGTAAATTGTATAATCGTATGATGCCAATAAGAATTGCACCTTTGTTCATACAGGTAATTGGCCCCTCAAGGTGTATTTCTCAACCGCACATTTTTTATGAATGTTTGGGTTGCCAAGTGAAGGGCAACTGATCAATAAATGGCATGTCAACCCAATTGAAACACAAATTGATCAGTAAATTGACATCCATCAAGTTTCCAATAGCCACTAAGTCCTTTGGTTTTTGAGGAGAAGGGATTAAACATATCTACTTAATGATCAAGGAACTCCAGTGCGCCATGAATGTGGTAATGTCCCTATTGTCAGGAGAGGCATGATAATCAGATATGCCAATGTGGATGGTGCAATATGTGGAAGATATTATGAAGGGTGTGCAGTATGACTGGGGCACATATTTGGCTTAACAAATACATTGACTATTACAAATATCAAAGAATATTTTTTCCATGATTTGTCATGCAATTGTAGTGATGCTCGATGCAATATCCCATGCAGGCATACCATGCAGGCATACCATTTTATGGATTGACAGTGCCTAGATATCTACTAAAGGATAAACCTTAAATCCTGAGATGAGCAAAGACAATTTCAATTAAGAAGATCACTAAAAAAACTCAAACCAAAGAGGAACATGAGGAAGCTAGAGCCAGTGTTGGTGGAAGAGAGTGAAACTTCAGAGGAAGAAGTTCACCATAGGAGGAAATAATTTAGGAAGCTGGAGTTGGAATCGGATAAAGAAGAGAATACTTCAGAATTATTATTGTAGGAGAAACCATTGTCTCAAAGGGAGGAAGAATTCAAGGAACCTACACCAAGTCCTATACAAAAAAGACGACAACATAGACAAGAGAAAATAAAAACCCTAATCTATTATTTATAGTTATACCATGAAGGTACCATGGGGGTTCATTAGCATGTACCAAATTATGTGATGCAGGAGCATCCGGCTGCAGTCGAGCAATCGTGCATCTTCCAAAAAAATTAGATTTTCTAAGTACTTTGCATTTTATTTTACTTATTTCCAGCTTGGGGAAGGCTTTGTTAAGCAATTTTCGGTTTGGAGGAGTTTTGTAAGGCAAAGGGGGGATTTTGTAAAGAAATGGAAGAGTTTAAGTTTTGTAAAGAAGTGGGGGAGTCTCGAAGAAGTTTGCAAAGTTTGGGCTGAAGTTGGGGTGAGGTCGCGAAATCGCGACCTCATTGGCTTCAACTTTGGCAGGGGTCGGTTTCGTCGCGATATCGCGACATTACTTAGCAGCTGGAGCGGAGGGAAGTTTCCGTCGCGATATCGCGACGTCGCGATACGCGATATCGCGACGTGAGTTGAGCAGCAGTGTGCAAAGAAGTTTTCGTCGTGATATCGCGACGTGAGTTGAGCAGCAGTGTGCAAAGGAGCTTCCGTCGTGATATCGCGACGATTTTGTAAAGGCAAAGGCGTAGGAGCAGTTTGGTCGTGATATCGCGACGTCGCGATATCACGACAGTTCAGCAGTCGGCAGCAAAACAGAAGGTTGGGTCGCGATATCACGACATGTCACGATATCGCGACCGAAAGGAAAGCGAACCAAGGAGAACACGCGGACGGCCATGCAGGGACAAATTTGACACGTGGCTGCCACGTATAACATGACAGTTGTGAAGGGCAGCACGTGTACCAAATATTTTTGACAAGGAGAAGGCATGGCCAGATTTGCAAGCGGTCGGCTACGTTTAAGAGAACAAAGATGGGAATCACGAAAGTTGAGAAGGGAGGTATCGGCCACGCATTCTGGCAACACAGCCATTACAGGTGATGGCTTAATGGAAGAGACAACAGTGCAGAGGATAGTCAGAACAAAGCGGTCGATGCAGGGAGGCCATTAATGCAAGCTCCTGGTAGATCGGACAGATGGCTCATTTATGACTAAAATTTCGAAAAGAACCCAGGGAGGGGGGAAATTCAAATTGAATTTTGTTGGCGGGGCATTAATTGCCTAGGGGATCGGGGCCTCGATAAAAACCCAAAAAATGGTAATGAAAAGAAAAGGTGGACCGGAGAACAGGGGGGAAGTAGTGACAGTTAGAGAGACCGAAGTCGAGCTCGGTCTTTTGTAAGCCTGCGGCCTGTTTCATTTAGATGCATGTAAATATTTTTCTAAGATTTTTAATGAGAAATTAGAATTCGTGAATGTGTTGATTCTCCGGTCCCCGTCAATGGTATCAGAGCCAGTAGTTCCTAAGTGTACAGCAGACCGCCGAAGGAGAGGCAGTTGTACCAGGACTTATGGGAGGGCTTGAGATCGGGTGAGCAGAATGCCTCCAAGGAGAAACCCCATTGGTGGAAGAGGCATGGCAGCAGAAGATTTTTGGGCCTTGCAGCGGCAAGTTTAGGCCCTACAAGAAGAACTATGTAGAGGACATGAATCGAGAAGAGATGCAGACAGTGAGGATGAAGTGGATGAAGAAAATCAGTTTGAAGAAGAAGAAGCTGTGGATCCGGCATGGCCATATCCCAAATCGGGAAGAGGCCGAAGATGGAAGTTGCTACGTATTTCGGGAACTTGAATTCGGAGGAATTAATAGATTGGATAAATGACCTAGAGGAATACTTCGAATATGAAGAGGTTGAAGATCCCGAGCGGGTCAGATTTGCCAAAACTAAATTAAAAGGTCATGCCAGCATATGGTGGAAGGGAGTACAGCTGGAACGGAACAGAAGAGGAAAAGAACGGATAACTAGATGGGACAGAATGGTGGAGAAATTGAAGAGGCAGTTTATTCCCGTAGATTATGAACTGGATCTGCTAAGAAAAATGTAGAGTTTGAGACAGATGAATAAAACTGTCCAAGAATATACGGAGGAATTTTATAAAATCTCCATCAGAACCGGTCATTTGGAAGCAAGCAAGGAAAAAGTGGCCCGTTATATTAATGGGTTGAGACCCAGTGTTCAGGAAGAATTAAGCTTAGTGCGGGTGAGCACCATTGAAGATGCTTACCAGTTTGCTCTGAAGGTTGAAGAAAAACTGAACAGAAGGTTTGAGAACAGGCAAAAAGGAAGAGGGCCTGGAGGAAAGACCGGTGGAAAGAAAGAGGAAGGAAAGGAAGAGAAGAAAGAAGAGGTTAGCAGCAGCCGAGATCTGAAGGAAGATGGGGAACCCAAACCCCAAGTTCAGAATAATGGCTACCCGAGAGGAAGAGGTAGATCTGGATGCGGGTATGGAAGAGGAGTGTTCCGAGGAACATGTTTCCACTATGGAGAAGAGGGGCATCGGGCATATGAGTGTCCCCAGCACCCTGAGAGAGTGAACAAGAAACCAGTGGGTCCTGCCAGGGCTGTTGTGGCAGTTGAAGATGCTGACTCAGAACATTCTGAAGAAGCTGAGAAAGGAGAGGCAATGATTGTGAGGAGGGCCATGCAGATTGAGGAAGACAAGTCAGAACAGAGGAGAAGCCTGTTTCGCACACGGTGCAAAAGTGCAGGCAAGGTCTGTAATGTTATTATAGACAATGGGAGTACAGACAACTTAGTTTTTGAGGAGATGGTTACTAAGTTGCAGCTGGAGAGAAGGAGGCACCCGCATCCATACCGGATTGCATGGTTGCGGAAGGACCACAGAGCATGGGTCCGTGAACAGTGTTTAGTCACATTTCAGATTGGGAGATACCAGGATGAAGTCCTGTGTGATGTTTTCCCCATGGATGCTTGCCATTTGCTGTTAGGAAGGCCATGGCAGTTTGATCGGAGTGTCGTGCATGATGGTCGTGCAAATACTTACTCCTTGATGAAATATGGAGTGCGGCACAAGTTGAAGCCATTGCAGACAGTAGATGAGAAGGTGTGTAGTAATGCCAGAATTTGTCTGGTAGAGGGCAGAAATTTTTTTTCCAGAAGACAAAATTTGAGCAGGTTGCAGAGGCAGATGAATGTCGGGAGGTGTTGTCGAAGGCGGTGACCGGACAGCACCGAAGTGAAGATCACTTCTCTATTTACCCCGGGTGTCTGATGTAGGAGCATCCGGCTGCAGTCGAGCAATCGTGCATCTTCCAAAAAAAATTTAGATTTTCTAAGTACTTTGCATTTTATTTTACTTATTTCCAGCTTGGGGAAGGCTTTGTTAAGCAATTTTCGGTTTGGAGGAGTTTTGTAAGGCAAAGGGGGGATTTTGTAAAGAAATGGAAGAGTTTAAGTTTTGTAAAGAAGTGGGGGAGTCTCGAAGAAGTTTGCAAAGTTTGGGCTGAAGTTGGGGTGAGGTCACGAAATCGTGACCTCATTGGCTTCAACTTTGGCAGGGGTCGGTTTCGTCGCGATATCGCGACGTCGCGATATCGCGACATTACTTAGCAGCCGGAGCGGAGGGAAGTTTTCGTCGCGATATCGCGACGTGAGTTGAGCAGTAGTGTGCAAAGAAGTTTTCGTCGCGATATCGCGACGTGAGTTGAGCAGCAATGTGCAAAGGAGCTTCCGTCATGATATCACGACGATTTTGTAAAGGCAAAGGCGCAGGAGCAGTTTGGTCACGATATCGCGACATCGCGATATTGCGACAGTTCAGCAGTCGACAGCAAAACAGAAGGTTGGGTCGCGATATCGCGGCCGAAAGGAAAGCGAACCAAGGAGAACACGCGGACGACCATGCAGGGACAAATTTGACATGTGGCTGCCACGTATAACATGACAGTTGTGAAGGGTAGCACGTGTACCAAATATTTTTGACAAGGAGAAGGCATGGCCAGATTTGCAAGCGGTCGGCTACGTTTAAGAGAACAAAGATGGGAATCGCGAAAGTTGAGAAGGGAGGTATCGGCCACGCATTCTGGCAACACAGCCATTACAGGTGATGGCTTAATGGAAGAGACAACAGTGCAGAGGACAGTCAGAACAAAGCGACCGGTGCAGGGAGGCCATTAATGCAAGCTCCTGGTAGATCGGACAGATGGCTCATTTATGACTAAAATTTTGAAAAGAACCCAGGGAGGGGGGAAATTCAAATTGAATTTTGTTGGCGGGGCATTAATTGCCTAGGGGATCGGGGCCTCGATAAAAACCCAAAAAATGGTAATGAAAAGAAAAGGTGGACCGGAGAACAGGGGGGAAGTAGTGACAGTTAGAGAGACCGAAGCCGAGCTCGGTCTTTGTAAGCCTGCGGGCTGTTTCATTTAGATGCATGTAAATATTTTTCTGAGATTTTTAATGAGAAATCAGAATTCGTGAATGTGTTGATTCTCCGGTCCCCGTCATTATGTAATATACTCCATTAGTAATTATGCTCACAATTTTGCTCTTTTCCTCGTGAATACTTTCAACTTTTCTACACTCTTCATCTTTAGACAATGGAGTTGACTTTGGAGGAATAGAATATGATTTTGGTTCTTGGCTTAAAATATTATCTTCAAATTCTCGTGTGTCCTTGGATATGATTATATCTATAATGTATGTGTATACCTCATCTATTACTCCAAACATGATGATGAGCCTTGCCTTTCTATCTGCATTGTCAAATTTTATTTGCTTTTCTCCTTCTATAGTAGGATGGATAGTGCTTTCATCTACTACTTACCAAACTTCCTCAAAATCAATCTATATCATGAGTTTGGTCTTCAAGGTAGCATAGTTGTTCCCCATCAACAATTAGGAATTTGAAAATATAAATTTTGGTGCTCCACTAGCCATCGTAAACTTTCATAAAATTTGAATATTCTTCTTTTAGTGAGTCTACCTCAAATTCTGTTTTCAATGATTATATATATGCCTATACGCATATTACAATTGATGCTTCAAAAAGTGTGAGAAATAATGTGTCTCGTTGAGGTGGAGGAAATGCTCCTTCCTCTATAGAATATTCCTTTCTTTTTTCACCTTATTTGAAAATCTCCATGTCTGTAATTTTGCTTTGTCCACATGATTTTATCTTATTGGTCTTTCTTTCAACATTTAGGATGAGAATTATATGGGTGCCTGGGTAATGTCTACCCAAATTCGCTTCATTGGAAATTTTAATGGTGGTTCTTTATTGCAAGTGCCTTCAGCAGGTTTCTTTTACCCTTTAATACAATTTTTTTGTTGTATGCAATCAAATATCATGTTCTACAAACATTTTATTGTATGTTGTATGTTGTATGTTGTATGTTGTATGTTGTATGTTGTATGTTGTATGTTGTATGTTGTATGTTGTATGTTGTATGTTGTATGTTGTATGTTGTATGTTGTATGTTGTATGTTGTATGTTGTATGTTGTATGACATCCCTTTCATTTATTTTATTTTTTCACATTCAACACTAGGTGACCAATTTGTTCCCTATCTCATAGATCAAATTTTCCAATCTAACATCTCATTCATTCATAGATTCACCAATATTTGGAATTGATAAAAAAAATTGAATGTCCAATTGTTGATCCTATGATATTTCTCCAAACTATGGGGGCAGGTTGAGAGCCTTGCATACAATTTTATGTCCTACAGACGTTTGTTCTATCTTTGCTAGATCTTCTTTAAATTTCAAGCTTGTTTCTTTTGCTAATGCTCTATCCAATGTTTTGAGCAAGTATCTTTCTAATAATTTGTCCAATTTCTTTGACAAGAAAAATGCTTTCATTAGTCTCTCTTCTTCAATGATAAAAATACTTATTTTGTTCTAATTATATTGTTCTTCGTTCTTTGATAAGAAAAAATCTTATTCTATTCTCTATTCTCTGACGAGTGAAATGCTTATGTTATTTTCTATTCCCTAATGAGTGAAATGCTTATGTTATTTTCCTTGTTGGATGAGTATCTTCCCAAATATAAATAACCTTCTCTTGGTTTATTGGAACATGGGCTTTTGCTTGAGTAACTAATATTTTGGTTGTGCTTGTTGCTATCTTTCCCATTTTAGTGCTTGATGTATTCATGGACCATTTATTTTTTATCTTTTAGTGCTTCCACTAATTCCTCATTCACATAGAATGTTCATGTCAAAAATAGAACGTTTAATGACAATGCTTATATCACCCGCATTAACCTTGTTTCTGCATTTTGGAGTTTGTTCTATAATTACCTCTCTATGGAAAATCAACCATGTTATCTTCAATATTGTTTCTTTTGGAGCTCATTCTAGAATTACCTTCAAATGGTAATTTTTTTTTAAACTTTATTTGTTCTCTTTAGAACGGTTTTATTTTAGTGTTGCAAATTGCTTTCAAATTTTATGAGTCTTCTTTTTAAATTTCTTTCAAAAGGCTTCAATGAGCTATATCTTCTTTGAATGTATTTTAAGTGGCTTTAATGTAATTTTCAAAAGAGAGCTTCAAATAGATTCCTTCTTTGTAATATCAAGGAACTTCTATAGCTTCTTCTTATAATTTTGAGCAACTTCTTTATGGCTTCTTCTTCTTGCCTTTGGCAATTATTTCCTTCTTGTTAAAATTGACTTGGTTGTTGTAGGCTTATGGCCTTTTGCTCTTTAGAAGGGATTGAAACACTTTTGAAGATTTTTTTGCCTTTTGCCTTCTATAGTGGTTTTTCCTCCTAAAAATATTAAAATTCAACCATGGAATTTCTCTTCATGGTGATGATTTAACATAGGGTAATTTTACCCTTGAAACTCTTTTCTTCAAATTTTAAACTTTTCCAAAAAAAATCAAAAGTAGAGTGCATCTTTGGATTTCTCTATGTCAAATTTGGAGGAGGATTAGAAGGAGAATTATTTCTTCCTTCTACCTACTTTGATATCACATGTTACAACTTAAGCTTTGAATGCATTGCATTATGGAAGTGAAGGGTATTTAAGTACATAGGATGCCTAAATTAGGCATAGAAAACCCTCAAACAAACTTGTGAAATACCTCATCCTATACTACATATATGTACCTTGTGAGGGGTGGTTGTACCACTTGAATACTCACATGGTCTATGATATAATAAATCCTAATATAATATTCAATAAATGAACCCCATGAAGAGGTGGAGGAACATCAAGAAGAGGAGCACATAGATGAAGGTGAAGCACAAGAGAATCCTCAACCAAAAATCTTAGTCTAAGCTCTATCAAGAATGTTTACTTCCCAAACTATGAAGGTGATAGACATTTCAAGGGTAAGAAAATCTTAATCCTTTTTTATTCTGATAATACACATAACTTTATTAATCCTTGAGTGGCAAAAATGGAAAATTGTTATATAGATTATTGTAACTCCTTTGAAGTCATGATAACTAATGGAGGAACTTTTTCTTATAGAACTGAAATTCGGAGGTCTGAGTTGCTAGCTTGGTAGGTTTAGGGGTGGGAAAGTCCTGTCTGCTGCATTAACGCCGCCCTGAGGCGGTGTTAGTTCACCCTTTTTAATGGTTGCCGCTCATACAGTCGGCTCAGTTTATTCTGAGTTTGTTGGAGAGCTCAATGGCACCGGGGAAGCGTCCGCACAAGTTCATTTCGAAAGTGTATCACGAGGTAAAGGCCCTGTCCCTGAAGCTGTTATTCCTTTGCATGAATATCATACGGCTTGTGAATGGTTTGAAAGTCATACCTTGGTGGGTTATTTTTTGGGTCGTATCCCATATGATACCCTTATTCGTTCTTGGGTCCAACAAGTCTGGGGCCCATATGGAGTCAAAGTGGAGAATGTACAAAACCTTACCAAAGGGTATTTCCTTTTTCGCTTTTCAGACCCAGCTCAAGCACAGAAGGTTCTATCTAGGGGACCATGGACTATTCGTAATTCTCTGTTGATTCTGCAACCCTACTCTAGGGATTTCCAAGTCAGTGACCAAGCTGCACTGGAAGTCCCGGTGTGGGTTGAATTCCTCGGTCTTCCTGTTCCCCTTTGGGGTTTTTTGTAGACTTTAGCTGCCCCCTTAGGTAAGTTTGTTTGTCTTGAGCCAGAAAAGTTCTTCTCCGCTCGACCCACTAGAAGGATCTGTATCAAAGTTGACCTTACCAAGGATTTGTAGGAGTTTATTGATATCAAGATCGGGGACCAATCCTTTAGGCAAAGAGTTGCCTATATCAATTTGCCCAATACCTATTACCGGTGTCAATCTGTAGCTCACAAAATTTGGGAGTGCCCTCTGATGGAGTGGAAATATAAGGTAAATCCCTCGCCCACTCCCGTGGCTCCAGCTAATGGCTCACGGGAAAACACTGAAGAATGGACTACTATTTCTAGTAGGAAAACCCATGGAGCTAAGTAGCAGGAAGCTTCGGTTTTCACTGTGCAACCTGCCCCTACTCCTTCTCGAGACATGCAAGCTTCTACTGAAGATGTTCAGACTCCTATTGATACGGCCCCTCCGATTGTTGGCATGCAACCCCTAGTTTCTCGGTGTCTCAATCTCTTTGGTCGGGCCCTTCTTTTGCCTCAGTGGTGGTAGCTCCAGATAATTCTTCGATGGAGGAGGGTCGGGCCTTTAAGGTCCACCGCTCTCGCAGCCCTATTTGAAATGACAAACATCGATAGCTAAACAGTGATGCTTTCCACATGGCCTCCAACTCTTATGGCTCGCTTGAAGGTTTGGGTGATGCAGAGGATGTCATGGAGATCATGCATCCTGAAAAATCCCAATGATTTTCTTCTCATGGAATGTTCGAGGACTGACGGACCCGATCAAAAAATATTTGGTCCAAAATGAGATGTCAAATGTTTCTCGAGTGCATGGAAGCCTCGATTTTTTATGTCTACAAGAAGTTAAGATTTTTTATTTCAATCTGTGGTGTGCATGTGACTTTTTGTGGCCATGAAGTGCCTCTTTTGCCATGAAGCATTCCTCGAGAAAAGGGGGAGCCATCACTATCCTTGCGCCTCGATTACAGAAGAATGTTGTGACCTAGGGTGTTGACCCATCCAATCAAGTTGTCTGGATTTTGCTCGAGATCTATGGAAAACCATTTGGGGTGGTTAATGTGTATGCCTCGAACATCGCTTCTGATCGATGTGAGTTGTGGAGATGGCTTGCCATGAATCTACCATTTGCCACTTGGGTGCTCTATGGAGATTTTAATATGGTGGAGAAAGCTTCTGACAAGGTCAGTCATGCTCCGATGCGGTGGTGCTTAGGTGAAAGGGAAGCTTGGTTTTTTATGAAAAACAAGCTTCACCTTTATGACCCTAATTCTCGCTTCTCACCTTCTGACTTCCCTCAGGCTCTTTGGTACACCTGGTCCAATTTCTAGGCTGCTTCTACCAGGGTTTTGGAAATATTGGACAGAGCCATGATTTTTGAGTGTGACAACTTTCAGTTCTCCCATATTTTGCCTTCTTCGTCGTATGTGTTGACTTTCCCTAGTACTACACTATCTGATCATTCACCTATTTTATTCTCGATGGCAAAGTTAAACTTTCAACCCAGAGTGCATTCTTCACAGTTTTACCTGAATGTTTCTTTTTTGCATAGCTTTAGCATGAAAGCTCATATATACCGCATTTAGAATTTGATTCCTAGACCTGATGGTCTTTCTAGAAGGATTGAGTGGTGGAATGTTGCCATTCAACGAACCACTAAGGTGTTATGGACTCTAGGTGTTGAAGTTGCAAAGCGATGAAAATAGGCTAAGTTTACCTTGCAGAGTGAGCTATCCAAAGCCTATCTCAGGCTTGAAGCCTCTCCTTTCAGCTCTCTTGCTCAATCCCAAGTTTCTTCCATTCGACATGAGCTAAAAAAAGTTGATTTGTATGAAGCCAAGGGTGCTCAATTACGTGCTCAAATGCATTGGCTCAAAGTGGGGGACAGAGTGACCAAAGATTTTTTTCAATGCCTCAGACCTCCTACCCAGTATTCCCAATTTCAAGCCATTCAAGTTGATGGGCAGAGATTCACAGACCTTCCAAACATTGTCAAAGCCTTTGTTTCACATTATTAAGGTGTTTTTGCTTCTCAACCCCTTGATGATGCTAGAAGGCAAGCTCTTGCTGATTGTACCATTGTTGTCCCCAACAAGCTTTCTCCTGAGAAAATGATATTCTGTGACACTCCTCTTTCTCTGGAAGATCTAAAAAATGCCTTGTCACTCATGGCCAATGATAAGGCACCTGGTCTTGATGGCTTCCCATGTGAATTCTACAAAGAATTTTAGGATATGCTTGGTTCTGATCTCCACAAAGTGTATCTTGAAGCCCTACAATGTGGTTCACTAGGTTCCATTATTAACAAAGGCAATGTTAAATTTATTCCTAAGTCTGGAGACCTTGAGCTCATCACTAATTGGAGGTCGATCACCCTGCTTAATGTGAGCTATAATATTATTGCCAAAGCCCTTGCGCTTAAGCTTAAATCTCTCCTACCTTTGATTGTCAGACCTGAACAAACTGGCTTTGTTCAGGGAAGATACATTCTTGATAATGTTCTTGTTATTTGGGAAGGTATGGAGTGGGCAAGAAATTTTGAACAAGATGCTTTATTCATTAATATTGACTTTGAGAAAGCCTATGATAATATGGAGTGGTACTTCATCACTGCCATGCTTCAGGCTTTGGGCTTTGGGCCAGTGTTTGTGAGCACCATTCTTATGTTATTTCAAGATGCTTCAATTGTTCTTACTTTGAATAATAGTCAATCTCAATCAATTTCTCTTGGTCATTCTGTAAGACAGGGGTGCCCTCTTGCTCCATCTCTTTTCATTCTTGCTGCAGAGGCTTTTGGCTATTTTTTGGCCCATAAGGTGGATCAAGGATTAATCAGGGGTATTGCTCTCCCCAATTCTGATCGTCAGTTGGTCAATGGTCATTTTGTTGATGATTCTTTTTTAACGCTTTGAGAAGATGAGCAATCCCTTTCCTCAGCTATTAGTTGCTTAGAGGTGTTCTGTTTAGCCTCTGGTTCTTCTATTCAATGGAAAAAACCTCCTATTTTTGGCAATCTCAATCCCAGCTGCCATGTTGGCTGCATCATTTCCAATGGACTTGGATTCAGTCGGGTGAGGTGTTTAAATTTCTTGGAATTCCTTTTGTGTTTCATGGTTCCTCTGCTCAATTGTGGTAGTATGTTATTGAGAAAGTGGACAAGAAGCTTTCTTACTAGACTAGTAAGAAACTTTCTCTGGCAAGAAAATTTTAGATTTGTTCTAAGGTTTTAGCCACTACCCATGTCTATTATTCGTCTTGTTGGGTTCCATCCAAATCTTGTTATAAAAATTTAGATAAGCTTCTGAGAGATTTCTTATGGGCCAAAGACTCTATCAAACGAGGTTTTCATCGGGTAGCCTGGGAAATTTGTTGTTTGCCCAAGGACTATGGAGGCATGGGTTTGTTTGATTATCACCGATAAGGTTTTGCCCTTTGTGCTAAATGGATCACCCGATATTTAATTGGGGATGAATCTTGGAAAGTGTTGGTCAGGCATTGCATTTCTTCTAGTTTGCTTTAGGGGAAGAAAATTTGGAAAGGGGTGGGATTGCAATCCATTCTTACTACCCCTGTCCCTATTAAAGTTAAAGGTTCTTTTGTCATTCAGAGTATTTGGAAAGCCTGGGAGGCCTTCAAACCCTAGCTCAGTTGGAAAGGGAGTTTTCGCAAAGCAGGTGCCTCTTTGCCTTCCATGAATATTTGGTGGTCTCCTATTATCACTTGGCAGGGCTCTCCCCTAGCTCTAGTGCAGTGGGTCAGAGCGCAGAGGTTCTATAAGCATGGTATTGCTTCCATTTTTTATTTCTTCTCCCGACATACCAGGAGTTGGATACCCTGGGAAAGTTTTCATCAAATTCACAATTTAAATCCTGGTGATAGAGATACTTATGAGGTGGTTATTGATAGTATTCCATTTTCTATTTGGTGCAAACTGCATAAGCATTTTCAAAAACCCTGGTGGTCAGATTGGTGTTGGCCTGGGGAGCTTCCTGTTTTGCAATATAAAGCTCATCTAGGTTACAAATGGCTCACCCCGCAAGTTCCAATGGTTGATAAGCTCACTATGAGATGGGACTTAGTCTCTCTTCCCTCCCGATGGAATAAGAGGTTTCAGATTGCTTGGGCTACTTATATTGAACCTAAACAAAGTTTTTTTGCTTGGAGCCTCTTGCACCAGGGGTTGCCTGTTGGCAATAGGCTCAAGCATCTGGGTGTTCATAATCCCATTTTCTCGATTTGCAGACAGGCGAAAGATTTACTGCATGTTTTTTGGTTTTGTGATCGGGCTCAGTCGGCCTGGGAGTGGCTTCTTGAAATTTTTAGACCTTTTATGCAAGAGGATTTTACCTGGGTGCATGCTATTTTGGGTGACCCTATTGCTTTTTCCTTCAACTTGGGTGTTGTTTGGAATATTTTTAGAATTGGTACCCTATTTTATCTTTGGAAGTCCCGGAATAGAGTTATTTTTTCTCAGCAAGATGTCGGGCGTGTCTTCTCTATTGTTGATAAATATGCTATATTCTTTGATTGTTGGTTACAGATTCAAGTACAAGTTGAAAAAGTACATGTGGAGCTGCAATACTTACGTACCCTCATGGATCATTGGGGGAATGTACCTTGCGCTATGAGTCGACATATTTGACACTGTTTTGGTGGTTGTTATCTGGCTTTTTGTGGACTATTTCTGACACTCTTGTGTACTCCTAACCACGGTGGTTAGTGTGTTGGTTTACGGGGTGTGCTAATCCCACCCACCCTTTTTTGTATGATTAGACATTATTTTATTAATATAATGGCTTTTTCATCCAAAAAAAAAAAATAGAAATGTCAAGGTGCAAATAGGAGAGTACAATATTAAGGCTAACATTTTTTCCTTTCCTTGGGAGGATGTGATGTAGTATTAGAAACACAATGGTTTAGAACTTATTTCTTCTCATAGAATGGAAAATCTTCTAAAGAAATCATCTCACAGGATAGTGGTCCAATTTTTTGCTATATAGACACCCAATAATAAGAAAGTATAGCAACAAGAGGAATTACAAATTCTTTTAGAGAGACACACATCTAATTTTTAGGAGCTCCAAGATCTACCACTTTGGCATATTGATGATCATACCATCCAACTTGTACTAGGTATAATTATACCAAACGTTTAGTCGTATAGGTATCCGTATGTCCAAAATTTTAAAATCAAGAAAATGGTGTAGGAATTGCTTGCAGCATGGGTTATTTGACTCAATGTTAGTCCATATTCCTCTCCAGTGTTGTTGGTATTTAAGAAGGATGGGTCATGGTGGTTGTGTGGATGTCTTAGAACTTAATAAAATAATTGTCAAAGATAAATTTTCTATTCCTATAATTGTTGAGTTGCTTGATGAATTGAATGGCACCTAATATATCTCAAAGTTGAATTTGTGTTGAGGATACCTTCAAATTCGACTTAAGGAAGAGGGCATTTCTAAAATTGCCTTTCAAACTCATGAAGGATACTATAAATATTTGGTCATGCCCTTTGGTCTAACCAATGCAACTTCTACCTTCTAAAGTATAATGAAAGCTATGTTTTAGCCCTTCTTGTGCAAATTCATTTTATCTGCATTGATGATATTCTAATTTATAGTCATACTTGGGAGGACAATCTCAAACATCTAGATCAAGCCTTGTATCTTTTGTATGAGAATTAGATTTATGTCAAATGGTCAAATTGTTCTTTTGGCATGCAATAAGTAGAGTACTTGGGTCACATTGTATCAAGGGAAGGAGTTAAAGTTGACCCCAAGAAAATTTAGGCTATACAAGAATGGCCAAAGCCTCAAACCCTCAAGGGCCTTTGAGGTTTCTTGGGTCTTACTAGATATTATTGAAAGTTTGTTCAAAACTATGGGAAGATTGTAGCACCATTAATAGATATGTTGAAGAAAATTTTTTTGTGGTTAGAACCAATCGAACAAGCTTTCTAGGATCTAAAACACACTATGATATCGACACCACTGTTAGCCACACCCAATTTTTCCAACCTTTTGTAATTGAGAATGATGCATTAAGTAGTGGAATTGGGGCAGTTTTGATGCAAGGATGATCATTGACATTCACTACCAAGGAACTATTAGGCAAACATCTAGTGAAATTCACTTATGAGAATATGTTGGTCATTTTGCATGTTATCAATCATTAGCAGTCATACCTCATTGGGTGTCACTTTTTAATTAAAATAGACGATCAAAGCCTCAAGTAATTCTTGGAGCAACAAGTAGCCACACAAGAACAATAAAGGTGGGTCTAAATTATTGGGGTATGATTACAAAATTAGTTAATAAAAAGGAAAGTAGAATATAGTGGTTGATGCACTTTCACACAAATATGAATATCAAAGCATGTTGTATGCCATATCAGCACCACTTCTTGAATGGGCCAATTAGCTCAAGGAAGAGATATCTAAGGAATCTAGCTTACAATATGTAATTCAAGAACTCCAAGATGATCCTAACTCATGCCTAGGATATGTGTGGGATGGACAACATTTGAGGTATCATGATCATCTAATTGTGCTTGAAAATTCACACATGCATAAAGTCATATTATAGGAAATGCATGTGTCATCCACTATAGGACATTTAGGGTTTCTTAAAACCTATGAAAGGGCCAAACACACTTTCTTTTGGAAGGGAATGAAAAAGGACATTCAAACCTTTGTGGAAGAATGTGATACATGTCAATGAATGAAGGGAGAAATGATTTATATCCCATGCATACTTCAGCCTCTCCCAATTATAGCATAGGTATGGATGAATATATCTATAAATTTCATTGAAGACCTACCAAAACCTAGGGGTAAATTAGTCTTTATGGTGGTAGTGGATCGTCTCACAAAGTATGCTCATTTATGCTCTGTATCCCATCCTTATACCACCTCTATAGTTGCCCAATTCTTTATAGTATGTCCAAAAAAATAATTTTTGACAAAGGCCTTACTTTTACCAATCACTTTTGGTATGAACTATTTAAAATGCAAGGCACTCACCTTAAAATAATCTCAGCATATGACTGTCAAGCAGATGGTAAAATAAATATTGTCAAAAAATGCTTTTAGACATACCTTCATTTTTTTGCATCAGAATATCCTACAAAGTGATCTAAATAGTTTCATTTAACTAATAGATGGTATAAAACTTTATATCACATGGCTACCAAGGTCACACTATTTGAAGTAGTATATGGTCATCCCCCACCAACACCTTCCTCCTACATTCTAGGTAGTTCTTGAGTTCATGCAGTAGATACCACTCTTTTTAACATGCAACTCTTCTCTAGCAACTCAAGGAGAGTTGGAGATGGCCCAAAACCATATGTGTAAGCAAGCTTATCAATACCATTCTAAGCATATTTTTATTGTAGGGGATTTGATCTTTCTTTATTTGAAACCATACAAACAATCCTTAATTCAGCTTCATGGACATGAAAAAATTGTAACAAAATTCTATGGTCCTTACAAACTATTACAATAGATTGGTGTAATCATCTACAATCTTGACCTACCACCCACCTCCAAGATCCATCTAGTCTTTCATGGTTCTTCATGAAGAAGGTCATCAGTAGCAAGGTATAGGTTCAATTAACATTACCTAAGTTGGATGAAGAAGGCTCCATCATTCTAGAGCTCAAATAGATTCTAGACCAACATTGTTGCACTCTTCGTAATTATACCATCACCGATATTTTTATATAATGGTGGGGACTTCGATTAGAAAATGCCATAAGGGAGCCACTTCACCAGCTCCAACAACACTTTCCTCGTCTTAATATTTAAGGACAAAGCTTTTTTGAAGGAGAAATGCATGTTAGGACCCCATCCTAAAATATTATGTAATGTCCCATCTAAAAATTATTATGTACTACATTATAATGTATATGTGGCACTTGGGAGTACCTAGACATATGGGCCAATATAATGTAACTATTATAAAAGATGTAACTAATTCTTTAGTTGAAGATTCTAGCTTAGGTCCCTACTTGCATGTGAAATTGACCCTTGAGCATTAGGGTTAGGGTTGGTAGGAGTACTTAAAAAGGAAATGGCATGAATGGAATTTGTATCTAAGCTTTGCTTCTAAGGAGGTTACCCCCTCAAAGAGGCCCACGATTCTATTTTTTCAATAAATATACTACAGTTCTATTCGTATTGTAATATTACTATTTTTATTTTTGTTAATTTTGTTATTTATTGCAATATTGTATGGATGTGCTTATTTTAATTAGAAGGTTCCTATCAATCTAAGTGTACAAGTGGGACAACTAGCAATATTCTCCACATGAGCTTTTAATTCTTGAAAATAGTAGAAAATTTCATCCTTTTTCTTTAAGAAATACACCCACGTTCTTTATGTATAATCATCAATGAACAACTCAAAATATCTACAGCCACTAAAACTTGAATCCATGGGTTCGCATAGATTGGTATGCACTAGGTCAAGTGGACCAGCCACTCCACGACTACTTGAGACAAATGGATCTTGACGTTGATTTCCATATAAACAACTCATTCAAAGGTCATAAGCCTTCACCAAATATGGAAGTCTACATACCATGCCATGATGTAGGAGTGATTTCAAATGGTCGAAGCTTAGATGTCCAAATTACCTGTGCCATAATGAGGAAACTTCATCTCCTTTTGCTTTCAATGATTGGTTGTCTCACATTACAACCACAAGCTAAAATGTGTTGCCTATTCTAGTAGCATAAGCAATGATCATTGAACCTCTGAATTTATCTTGAGTAAGACATTTTCTTTGCATATATTTTAAAAATTCAACATACACATTATGATCAATCAGTTGATTCATAGAAAATAAATTCTTCATCAGGCTAGGCATATAAAGAACTTGAGTTAGATGATAGGTACAATATTTAATATACAATTGAACATCACCAATTGTAACAATGGTGTATGTTGAATTATCTCCAAGTGCTACTTGCCCATAATAAGATAAATGGTCAAGCTTCATGAACCATTCCTTCTAGACTATAATGTGTCTAGTAGCTCCTAAATTAACATATCAAACTAGCTTGATTTTGAAATAGCATCAAAAGATTGAATTGAACAAACATAGTCTTATCCTTCTATATTAGAATTAGCATCCTCAACTACATTGTCAAGTTGATTTTGAACAAGCATAGTCTTATTCTGAAGGATGTGTTTTGGTTTTCCATAAATCAAACATATCTTATTTATTTATCCTTGTTATTTTTGTCTTTTATTTTTGCTAGTTCTGGTGCTTGTTGGTGGGTTTGCCACCTTTATTCAACTGGATCAACTTCTTGTTTTTTATACATGAGTAAAGCATGTTCATATTCAATCTTTATCTCTTGAATCATTTCTCCTATTGAAGCAAATTTACAAGAGCCTCAAAAGAGGTACTCTAATTTATCACATTTAGTTGTTACCAAATGCTAAACACTAGTGGCAGTACACATAGCACTATTGGAACAAGTACACCATCATTAATGGTTTTTCCTAACACTTGTAGAAAGGCTTGCAATTCAGTAATTTGTCATAGAAAACCTTCTAGCTTCTCGTTGTTCTTCATCTTTAAGCAATGTAATTGGCTTTGTAGGTGTAGAATTTGATTCAGGTTCTTGTACTCAAACATGGTACTAAGTTTATCCCATGCATCCTTTGTGATTATTATATCATGAATGTATGATTGAATCTCATCAAACATGCCAAACATTATGATGAATTTGGCTTTTTGATTAGATTTATCAAATTTTCTTTGTTCATCTAGGTTAGTTGCATGTCTCTACATAATTCTAGATACCACTCCTTATAAATCTTCAAACTCCGGCTAAATCCTCAACTTTGTCTTCCACATAGAATAGTTGTTACCTTTCAACAATTGAGAATTAGGTAATACCATTTTTGGGGCTTCAATATCCATGTAAAATCTTCATAAACTTAAAAATCCACTAGAACATGCTTGAAAATAGCTTTCCAATAAGTATATATAAGTTTGTACTCATGTACTCATGCAACGATCAATGTCACTAAGTGCAAGAAAACATTAGGGTCTCACTAGGAAAAAAATAAGGCACGGGTTTTTTTGATAGCGTAGCTATATTTCTTTTCATTATTAGGCTATATTGTTATTCATTATTTAGCATGTTTCTAATATCGCTTATTAGCTTCGTAACTGACGGGCTAATCTAAGCTCTATGTATGCTATATATTTCATCAATGATAATCAATTATTGTTTCGCTTCTCACATGGTATCAGAGCGAGAGAGTGGGATCGGTCCCGGACAACTCGATTCACAGTTCGACCTGACCATCGACCAGATATGACTGGTGGTGGGAGGATAGATCCCAGCCCTAACGCGGAGTTGGTCTCGAGATCTGAGAGAGTGAGTGAGGACTAAACTGTGAGGTTTGACCGCTACCTGGCGATACTGGTCTTCACGGGCCCGGACACTTGGATGTGTCAGACTTGTGACGTGGATCGGGCTAACTATTCGTGATGATGTAGATCGAATGGGGGATGTGGACCTAAGGAGACGTGGATATTGGACCCCCTAGACCTAGGCTGGATAGGACCAGACGTAGATGGGGACACTGACACGGATTGGAGGACAAGTTGTCAAGTGCTCGAGGACCTGTGGCACACAAGTCGTGGGCAAAACCTGACGACGTGGCATTCTTGGAGTGGTCGCGAGGGGTAAAGACTACGAGGCTTGTCCACCCGAAGGTAGACACCCACATAGGTGAGGTCTTACCATTTTAAAGCCTGCATTGTGCTTCGTCGCGGTACATATGGGATATTACTCCCAAGTCCATCTATCGATCAAAATTTCAAATGGTGGACGAACAGTCATTTGAGACTATTGAGAATATCGAAGGCCGATTCGGTGATGGTTGTAGCGGTTGAAAAGGGCCGCCTGTTGCAGACGTTTTCCTGTAAATCGTTGGAGGCGATACGGAGCTGCAGTACCATACCATGCTTCAGATCTGCCAAGTTTGAGTTGTGTGTTCATTTTGTCTGCACTCCTCACATATTTGTGTCGCCCATTGGAGCTAGAGTGATCGTAGCCCTAACCGATCGCGTTGAAGGAATCCATTTAAGAATTTTTGAAAGCCAACAGAACTGGATGGTACTTGTAGTAGAATTTCGCACATCATAGCGAAATCTAGCGCGGCCGAGAGGAAAGGCTCAAGGAGCCTTGTCAAATACAAGGGCCTCCCCTGATCTGAGCGGATCAGCCCGCTAGCCCACTTGGTCGTGGGCTGAGCGGTAGGGCTCAGGGAGCCCCGAGGTCGCGGGGTCAAAACCCATCGACCCCCCCCCCGACGTACCATAGGTAATTTTTTTTATTTTTTTTTTTCATAGTTTTCTTTTAATAATTTCTTTTTTTTAATTTAATTAAAACTTTAATTTAATTATTTTTTTCTATTTCAAATATTTTTTTTGAATGTAGAAATGATAATTAAATGCTTAATTAAATTTTTATAAGAGGAATTGTTTAAAAGGGCTTGTGAAAATATTTTTTTTCAAAAACTTAAGGGGAGGCCTATTTATTTCAAAAATCAAAGGGGGAAAGTGAGTAATTTTTTCAGCATTGAAAAAGGCAATTTGGCATTATTGTAAAGGTGCATTTTCGGCAGTGCCCGACACCTATGGGTTTATTTCTGTGGGCACTTTTCTGATGTATGTCGCATTTTCATTCCTTTATGCACTACTTCATTAAAGTTAAAAATCAACATCACTCCCTAAGTCCCCGGAATAAATACAACCTATCTGTGCAATTTATTGCACTGCAGCGTTCGGTATTTGTGATACCTCTGGCCAGCACTTACAGGTAATGTTGTCATGATTGTGCTACTGTATCAACCGCCTAATATAGCTGCCAAAACGACGTTTGAGCTTGTTCTCTATCAATCGTCGGGGAGGAATAAGTACACCATTTTTGCATTTTTTTTACTCCATCCACTACCCTAATCATTCTTGACTGATATCCGAAGTGTTGAGGGGAAGTTACGCCCGACTTTCTATGGTAGGTGTCATCAACGAGACGATTCCCTTTCAGTACCGCCTAAGTATCATGTATCGTATAATCTTTGAAATTACCTATAGTCTCCCTCACGTAAGGGCGGGTAATTTCTTTGATTTTTCAAAATACCTATAGTCTCCCTCACGTAAGGGCGGGTATTTTGTACGGTATAATGGTCTGGCATTAAGGTATAAAGAAAGGGGGACCATTTGGTGATATAAGGAACCTTCACTATGTCTGCAAAATTAATGACTGATGCTCATCAGTTGTTGAAAGGTCCTAACTATACACCATGGAAAAATAAGATGAAGGTAATTATAGAAATGGATGCCTTATGGGATGTTGTATCTGGAGCAACAACAAGACCTTCATCTATTTTTGGAGCTACAACTCCCTCTGCTGATCAGAAAGCTTTTGACAAGAAAGACAGCACAGCCAAAGTGCTCATCTTGCTTGTTGTTTCTGATGAAGTTCAACCCCATATTGCTGACTGTGAACATAGTAAAGAGGCATGGGATGCCCTTAAAACTATCTATGAGGGAAAGAATGACTCCACTATTCTCTTTCTTCAATCTCAAATGCACAGTCTAAGCATGAAGCAGGGAGAGACAGTTGAACTCTTTCTTTGCAAAGTGTCTGAGTTGAAATCCAAATTGAGTTCTTTGGGAGAAATTGTTGACGATAAGCTCCTTACTTCAGTGGTATTGAGAGCTTTACCTGATTCTTACAGGGTGTTGATCACCTCACTTCAGGTGTCACAGAGAAAAGTTACCTTTGTTGAGTTGGTCAATCTGCTTCAAGAAGAGGAGGCCCATTTATTTCAAAAATCAAAGAATCTAAAAAGTCAAATCAAAGGCTTATGGGATGGTCTTAAGATGTTGCTTTAATGTCATTGGTCCATAATTCGTGCAATGAGCAATTAAGGTAGCATATAAAAGTGCAAGATAAATTCTTTTGGCTCACACATGGATAATACGGTTTCAAGGAAAATTTAAGGTAAGCTACAAAACAAGCTCAAAACCAAACAACAAGAAGTCAACATGTATAACAATGCACTTTGTAGTAGATGCAAGCTCAATTAGCTTGTATCCAAGTTGAGATATATTTAAATCTTTGAAATTTTAACTTTGAAATGATTACTAGCCTTCATCAACGTTTTTGATATGTTGTTAGCAAATATTATAGTCCATTTGGATTGTTTTGATATAATTTCAGCGTAGTCTAGAATAGAATAGCCCTTAATCCATTTCTACACAAAGAAATTATTTTTAGGTTTATCGTTTTAAGTATGAAAATAATTGTATTTCATATGTTTACTATAAGAATTTGTGTAAAAAAAAATCAAATTGAATGTAAAACATAACTTTTTAAAAACTTACAAAATTAAATAATCAAATTAATTAAAGTTACCACTTGTGTCAACCAATCAAAATAAACTCTATAATGGTAGTAAACATACACCTATTGTTCCAATGTTCATATATCATATTAGCAATACTTGTTATCAAAGCAAAAAAAGACAAGCAAATGATGAGTTAGACTAATTTAGTCTATAGTTTGTCCTTAATTTTTATGCATATGAAGGATTCCTCAATAAAGATATTAGTTATATTTTTATTATAAAAAGCTTATGGCTTAACAAACATACAGAGTGGCATCCCAACCAATCTTTGTTAAATTTCTACACTCTTTACTAATCTATTACACCTCCCTAAGATCAATATCAAGTGTCAAGTGTCTTTTGCTATCAAAAATGTATAATACTATCAATTTTAATGAACTTCACCACTTATGTATGTGTGTTTGTTCGTATTCATAAAGGATAAAACTATGAGTAGACCTCTTGCTCTTAATAATAGTGAAAGTACTAGATAGAAGAGTAAACTAACTAACAAAGCTTTGTAATTTTACCCATACATCTTCCACCATTAAATGAGGTTGTCATTTGTTCTGGTTAGTTGATCCTTTCTCATACTATTTTTGTCCCCAAGCTTGTGAGTTTTAGAATTTGAAGCAATTGACATCAATTTTTCATGGTTGTTAACACTTCAGTTTTACCCCTCATCATCCATAGGAACCACACTTTTGGGTCTCCCTGGAAGGGTTAATTGCATAGAGAACCATGTGGAAAGATGTGCTCATATCGGTAAACGATTGATCAAAGATTCTTTATATAGAACACTTGTATGAGATCTTCAATAGCATCCATCACTTGGTTAGACATTATTAAAGGTTTCATAAATTATCAACAAATATAATACATATGTACATGATGAGTTATGTCTATTAGAAAGATAGAGAACAATATTATTTGCCATCTCTCTACCACTCTTCATTCAAGAGCTAAAAATTCACTTCTCCCTGCCTTTAACTTGAACTATTCCCACTTGGACTACCTCACACTTAAAGTACAAGACGTTCTCTAAAGTTAACCTCAAGGATAATTTTCAATAGGTAGTCATCATATCTAGCTTCAAATAACGAACCATATGCAAATTCCTCGGTGCCTTCGTCATTCATGAAATGTAATGATACATCTCAAATATCCTTTAATGCATCATTCAATTCCTAAACACAAGATGGGGTCCATTATGTACTTTTACATTTATTCTACACAAATAATCCTGCCCATCTATAAAATTTTGTTGTATTTATCATAGTTCACGCCACATTACAGAGCTCTTCCTCCATTATAGCATCCTTCGAAAGCCATGGTACGAAAGAAATTTTGTTTTGTTTTTCGAAAAAAATCAATACCCTTGAAGAAGAGGCCTCGTGAAGACGTATATTTTAACTTGCACCATTAATCTTGGTTATTTACGAAACTCACTGCATTGTTATAGTCACGCCATGCTGGAGAGCCCAATCATCTCGTTACGATCCTTTAGCAGCTCAAATAAGAGTTTTCTTCTACCTTTGAAACAATCATATTCAGGAGAAGCTACTTGCTAATATTTGTCCTACCATTTGCAACAATTAAGCACACTACTCGACCCTTAGTTTTTTTCATCTTCTTCCTTAACTCATTAATTCTAGACTGTTATCCCAACAAGATTGTCCTCGACTTATAATGACCTCCAAAACAATAGGAAGGCCTTGTAATGATAATCTTAATTACTGTCTCATTCTATAAGAAAATGAACAATAAATATACATTCTCACTAATGAAATGCTGCTAGAAAGGCTCCTCCAGTGAGAAAGTTTACAATTGGAACTTCAACAAAATCTTGTTTCTTTAGTTGGATAGTTGGATGCTGTAAGTGTCATATTGATGCTGGAACTTCACCATAATGTGAAGTGTCATGTTTACATTTTTTTTTTTTTTAATCAATAGTTCTTATACACATCCGGTCGTGGGGTTGAATCCAGGTCTTATTACCAATAATGCAAGTAAGGTCCATCCGATCGTGGGGTTGAATCCGGATCTTGTTACCAATAATGCAAGTAGCGTCCTTTCCGGTTAACCATACGCATGCAAATAAATGCCTTGTTTACTTAAAAACGTGCACACCCTAACCGGCTGAAATGTTGAAAATTTATTATCTCCAATATTATTACTCTATTGGAACTCTCTCTCTTTTAACGTGTTAACAAATATGGCACACAATGTTATGTAGCCCACTAAACTCTTGCTTTTGTTTTCAAAAGTGAGCTTGGTTGCAAACTGAAGGAGGCCTTTTCACTTCACATATTGTGATAAAGCCTTCCATGGGCAACTTGTCCCCCTTTCTGCCTTTCTACAAGTTGCTTCAATTGATCACCTCAATGCTGGCACACTCATAATGAGTTCCCCTTTTGTTCATTTAGTTGGATATTGGAAGTGTCATATTGATTTTTTATTTTTTAAGTTTCAAGGTCTTGGACTTTAAATTTATTAAATTTTAATGCAAATATAAAAATCTCAAGCATGCTGTAAAGAAGACGAAACATTTAATACTTTAAAGGACAGTCTGACTTAGGGTGGGCTAAGTGAGGAAGAATATTCTAGAAACTTTCAGACAAACTTCTGCTACTGCCCACAAATCTAAATGTTTTCCAAAAGTGAGAAATTCAACTTCTGTCATATGTAAATGAAAAAAGAAGATTCAGTTAAATCATCAACTGTTATAGCATTAGATGCTAAAAGTAATCTTGGGGACCATGATAAGCTGATCAGACTTGGAAAGAAAGAAATCCTGTGAAAGTTAAAATATATTACCACATGGGTTTGATGGCACTGTTGGTTGGTTGGTTGGTCCAGGATGAGGATAATTTTGATTTTGATTTTGTGTTCAAATTGTTGTGCTGCCATTGGACGGGAATGTAAGTTTGATTATTTTTTCTTCCGGCAGCTTTTCTGTTGAGCCTGCCTTTGTGCTAGATTGAAGATTGTAAGTTTTGACGATTGGCTGACTCCTTTTGGAGCTCTATGTACAAGGTTGTCGGATCCTTTCAAAACCCTCACCTTTTACCTACCAAAAAAATATATATATATTACCACATAAATGGCCAAAAAGCTTGCTAAGGGTGAGCAATGTTTCAGTGAGTAATGTTGTTAAGGAACACTGTGTGTGTGAGAGAGATATCAACAGCAGCTTAGAAATTACTTAACAAAAACTGTCTCAAACATTATATGATAGTCCATATAAACGTGTTTGAACTAGATATTAATGTGGAATGAAATTTCATCGTAGGAATATGCCACAGGAAACAACAGTTCGGAGAAAGAAAGAGTATCACAATGAACCGATTAGAATAAATACTTAACAAAACATCATTGATCAGCTGGGGACAGTCTCAACTCTTCTTCCACCTCCTGCACCTGCTTGCGGATTTCAGCTACTCATTTGAGGCAAACCTGGTCCACCTTATTGCTTGCAGTCATGGCATCCTTCAGCATATCAACTTCCACAGTAATCATGTTGATGTCAAAGCTGGCCGCTACATGCAATTAGTGAAACTGAGTGAATCTACTCATCTTTTTGTTCTGTGTTGCTTCAACTAAGATAACAATTAATGGCTCTCTGTCAGATGTGATCCTTCTGCATTGGTCAATCAGGCAGGGATGCCCACTGGCTCCCTTTCTATATGTAATCGTTGCATATGTGCTAGGTTATTTGCTGGAAAGAACTTCTCAGTTAAGTGTTTTTATGGGGATTTGCTTTACCACATCAGGGAAAATCATAAACTTTGCAGATGACACAGCCTTGCTCCTTAGATATTATAAGGTGGAGATAGATGATGCACTGGCCATCTTGGACACCTTAAAATCTCAGTCTAAAACTGAGTTCATCATGGCTAGTGATGCCAATGGATCTCCATGGCTTTCTCAGGAATGGAATCAGATGAAACATGGTGAGATTATCTGTCATCTTGGCATTCCTTTAGGCTACAGAGTGTCTACCGTAGCTCTTTGAGAATTCTAGAAGCAATTGCAAGTGGTTGAAAAGATGATCTTGGTCACTCATGTTTTATTCACCACATTGGCTTCCTAGTAAGTCTGACTAGAGCAGCCACCAGATTTTTGTAGTCAAAATGGGACAAATATTCAGCCATGGCAGCAACCTCATAGGGACAATGTACCCAACCGAGATGCGGAGATGGCTTGGGTTTAATCAACCCATGGTCTCAAACAGTGTCTCTGATCCAAGCGGATGTGGAGGTATCTTAGTGAAGATGAGTCATGGAATTAGTTGTTTAGCTTCAGAGTTGAATCTGCCTGTGCAGGTAAACTTTGGGATAAAGTGTCAATTTATGATAAGATACCCTGCATAACTTTTGGGATGGGGAACGCTCAGCAGCACTCTGTATTCAAACTTGCTTGGAGTGGATCTGCTTTAAGGCAAGGCTTAAGCTTTGCCTCGTCCTCCATATGGTGGAATTGGTTTGTCTTGTGCCATGGGCATCCCTAGCATTGGAACCTAACTTGAAAGTGAAAGCCTTGTTTAAAAAGGGGATTAGAAGGTTTATAGACTACGGAATATTGTTGACCAACAGTGGAAGAGCTAGGAGCAGTTGAAAGGGCAATTTGCTCTAATTGCTATTTTCAAAAATCCCAATTTGTTAATCCAATGCCTGGCCAATGAAGAACCAAATTGGCTATTATGTTTACTTTTTCAAGGATTGGCATCAGCTTGATGAGCATTGTTAAGTTATATATGTCAAGATTCAGAAACCACCAAGAAAAAAGCAATGCAGCAGCTGATTGATGAGTTTAAGAACTCACTTCAAGCATGCATCATGCACTACCACTAGATAGATGTGAGAATATTTTAACAAATGCCTAGATGCATGGAAATGGATATGGTATCCAATACGGATGCAGTATGGATATGGTATACAGCAAACACTAATATGGATCTGACTGGATATGATTTTATATAAAGAATATGTATTTTATATGTAAAAAGAAAAAAATACAACACAAAATGTTTATATAAAAAGTTCTAATAGGGTATTTTCACTAATTAAGAGAATTTTCATTTAAAATTTATCATTTGATTCTTATATATATTTTTTTTAAATCTCATGTCTAGGATATAACTTTAGATGTGCCTAGGCCATATCCTGATGCATTAGATATTAGACCATATAGAGGCATATATTTGGATACATGTGGATATGGTATCCAAGTATTCAGATGTGTTTGCATACAGTATCCAAGAAGCATCATATCCATATGCATATCTGATGTGGAAACGGGTATCAAAGCATGAAGATTACCAGTTACAGCAACTCTGTTATAATGGGTTTTGTTATGGACTTGACACATACAAATGCCTAGTAACATCACATGTATGTAAGGGGAAGCATGATGGGTCCACAACATAGTGGGTGCCTCTATATTAGAAGTTCTTTGACAGCAACATAGTTCACAATGTTGTCAGTGACAACCTGCAGACATTCACATTCACCTGAAATATATCCAAGCACTCAGAATGCATCAAAAGATTTGGTCAGATGCATAAAAAAAAATTAGAAACACTCCGCCCTTTCAGGAACAAATAAGGACATTTCACACCCAGGTGTTGTAGGTGAGTTGGAGAGGAGAGGGCAATCCTCCAAAGGAGGTCCCAGGTTCGAATCTCCACCCTACCAAAAAGCTGAATTGGGTACCCAAAATCCAATTGATAATGTTGGTGCGGGCAGGGCTGGGTGCGACCCCCGGGTGACTTTGACGGTGTAGAACCCCCTGTTCGTGGTCTCTTAGACCAAGGCGGCCCCGCAAGGGGTTTTTCGCTAAAAAATAATAATAATAATAAATAAATAAATAAAATAAGGACATTTCACGACACTCACTTTCCCTATATCCATCCAACAGACATAATAGAGCAACTAGATTTTGATTAATAAGAATCATGACCTGCATGGTTGTAACATTATTCAATGTTTCAACCATAAGGCCTTTTAATGTGTGGACTTTGAATATGTGAGCAGTGGCATTAGCATCAACCATGGCTTCTGCTAATGAGACTTATTGATATTCAGAGGGAGTTCCAAATAACATAAACTATTCCTCTCTGTTTTCAAACTTGTTTGTGGTCCATTTTTCCTCTTTTAGACTCCAAGCTAGGCTGTGATACAGTAGCAGTATGGGACACAAAATTGCCATGCATATTAGAGCTGTTAGTATTTGGTTAAGGTGGAGGCAACATAAGAATGGGAATAGTAGTGTATTCAAGTGCAATTGGAATAGAAGGTTTGAGATGGCATTGTTGTGTACTGGTGTGTGCATACATATATATATATATATATATATATAAAATTCTTCAATGGTCTGTAATGTGAAATTCATTCTCACTAAAAAAAAGAAGGATTATCATTGTTTTTCAAATTTAAAATTTATTATGTATTCTTCCTTTAATCACATGTCCTACATATAACTCCAGTTGTGCCTAAGCCATATCCGAATGTATTAGATATGAACCAGATAGGGACATGTATTTGGATATATATGGATACGGTATTCATGTATTTGGAGATGCTTGAATATGTTATATGAGAACTATTGTATTCATACCCGTATATCTGATACCTGGATGCAAGTTTCCGAGCAAGAGGATTGCCAGATAGGTAACTCTGATCAAATGCCTTGGGGAGCAAAGCAATATTATGATGCTATGGCTAGGATTTAAGTTGAAAAATTACGTACACATTGATACCATTTCAGAAAGAGACTAATTTTGGTTTAAATGCCATCTTAAACGTTGAAATATCATATATATTTGTATAAAATATTTACAGTTTTATTTTTTACACTGTTTTCGAGTTTTCTAACAGTTTTTTAGAGGGCTTAGAAAAAATGTGTTTTTGCTAAATTTACCAGGTAGATTTATATGGCAGTTGGACATCTATTTATCCATAAATAGAGGAACTTGAATGGATTGGTAAGATTCAATTTACCATGACCTTGGTAGAACGATCAAAAACCCTCAGTGATATAACATTTCAATAACACAAGGAAAAATGAAATGCCCGGAAATCCACAGTTTTACCTTCATATAGCAGGTCATGGAAGAGAAGGGGTGTCTTGATCGAAATCCATTTTTGCCCAAGAAAGTTTGTTCTCTTTATATGCTAGCATGAAAAGTTACTCTTGCAATAATAAAGAGTTCATCTGAGCATTTTCAAGAAATTTCAGGGTTGTCCTCGACTTCCAATTATTCTTAAAATCTTAAAAAATCAGAGTTTTGAAAAGTCCTATATTTTTCAATTTCAGCTGCAGTATTTTCCACTTTTGTTATGAAAATCTCAGAGTTGGTTCACAACATGAATAGCTTGTGGACTGCAAGGATATAGATGTCATGGAAAATTTATAGCATTTGGAACCTGAACCGTAGTGGGAAGTCAATGTGCAACAAGGGGATGAAAACAAAAGGATGATGACTGATTAATATTGATGCCTTCATCTCAATTCAGCTTAATATTCAGGTTATAACGTCTAAGAACGTACCTTCTTAGTATATTTCTTAGTTTTTTGTTATTAACGCTCTTCACTGCATAGTACTTTGTAATATACATGTAAAGATTTTTCCTGCTCAATACCCTTGGCTGTTTGTTGTTACTATAGTATAAACTTCATGCGTATATACTCTATTCTCATGCAATAAGCAAGGGTCTAAAACACATTAAATAAGATTTGTTATCTAATATACCTAGAAGCAGATAAACACAACTTGAACCACACCAAATCATCATCAAGAAGACATGTAAGTGATTTTATGTTTAATAACAATATCATTGAACCATTCTTTTTGTCTCTTATTATAACATTTATTATACTTTATTCTGATTGAACAGACAATTATGGGGTAACCTCCAGATAAGAGGTTGTAGATCTTACACTGACAAGTTGCCCTGTTTCAGAGGAGATACAAGTAAATCAAACCAACACCAATACTCATTGAAACATCTAAAAGTTGTACAGAATTGTAAAATACTTTTTTTTGTAATTCAAAGAGATGAAAACATGAGAAGGATTCTAGTTGCCATGTTGAAACAAGTCAGAATCTTACAAAAGAACTAGGCAAATATCTTTAAAAAATTGAGTACAATTATTAAAGAAAAAGCACATTCTAAAGCCTATTGAATTTGACAGCCATGACCAGTGGCAACCCATAACTGATTAATAGCTAAATTGAAGAAATTTTCTAAGATGCCTCGTGTCAACAGAAATGAAATTTGTTTAACTTGAACCCATTAATCACTGGATTTGAATCTCCATATATAAACATACTCAACTCAAGTGTCCTTTGTTGCTAAGGTGGTAAATAAACAAAGCCCTCTAGTAAACAAAAAGGCAGAATTATGTTGACCACAATTTAAGTACACAGTTCCAGAAACTTGTTTTGATAGGAGAGAGTGATGGCCCTTTCAATAAGGGTAAAATGAATAGGCACTGTAGATATTTCTCATGTTACAAATTACTGAAAGATGAGCATTGATAAACATTAGAATATGCTAAAAAGATTGGAAGTATCTTATGATGAACATCATGGGTAGTAACTCATTATTTGATAAATAGCTAATCAAGAAATCATGTTTAGGCAGAATAAGAGGAATCTGTTTTCCAATGCTCTCTTACACGTTTAATAAAATCAACACGTTTAGCAAGTCTGAGTAGTGCTTCCTGGTCAAAAGTTTGATCAATTTGTCTAATTTTTTTAACAAAATCATATGCTTCACGTTTTCTGCCTATTTTATAATAACCATCAACAATGGTAGTGTAAGTATGCTCATTTGGCATACAACCATGTTTCTTCATATAGAAGATAACAGTCATAGCCTCTTCAAACATCGCAAGGTCAGAATAACCTGCAACAATTGTATTGTAAGTGATAATGCAAGGACTGATGCCTGAATCTATCATTTCAGAGAAAACCCTTGAAGCATCCTGCATAAGACCCTGTTTGCAGTATGCACCAATGACGATGTTATAGGATACAACATCTGGCTTCATGCCAACTAGTTGCATATCTTTTAATATGTCTTCTGATTTCTTACACTTACCTCCTGTACTATACATGCTAATCAAGGAATTATATGTCACCAAATCTGGTTTCCATCCATTTTGTTTCATGCTAGTCAATACCAGGAGCGCTTTATCAGTCAACCCATTTTTCCCATATATACCAATCATCGCATTGAAAGTAACCAAGTCAGGAGAAAATCCCCGTCTTTTCAATTCCAGGAAAGCATCTTCTGTCTCCTTTAACCAGTTAAATTGGCTATATACAAGCACAAGTGTTTTTAGAAGCACCCAACTAGGATAAATGATTCCTGTATGTATATCTTGTGCAAGGGCTTTTAATCTTTCTTTATGACAACCATTTGCATAAGCATGCAATAATGAAGCATAAGCAGTTTCATTTGGTTTGTAACCTCTTGCAGTCATATGTTTGAGAACACCCTCTGCCTCCTTCCAGCGCCCCTGTCTAGATAAAGCATTTAAAACAGCATTGTAAGTGGAAAGATCAGGAGCAAATCCTGCTTTCAACATTTCACTATATGTTGCCAAAGCCTGCTGGACTGATCCACATCTACCATATGCCCTAATCAAGGTATTATATGTGTATCGACTTGGATTAACTCCACATTCCTTCATCAGCATATAAACAAAATTAACATACTTGTGCATTCCTTTTATCCCACACACGGACACTAAGATATTAAATGTGGCATTATCAGGGTTACATCCAGCAGATCTCATTTCATGAAATACGACCATCATCTCTTCGAACTGTACCTTCTTTCCATACATGCCAATAATAGCATTGAAAGTGCAACGATTCGGACAACAACCATTGGTTTTCATCTGACTGAACAACTCCAATGCTCTCTCCTCTTTACCCACTTTGCCAAATGCAGATATCAGAGTTGTGTATGTAAAAACATCAGGTTGTATTCCTTTACTTACCATTATATCCATCCAAGAGGCAGCTTCGTCACAAAGCCCAGCTGTACAATAAGCAGAAATCAATGCGTTGTAGGTTACAATATTTGGTTGGCACTCTTCACTGTTTTCCATTTCCCTCAATATATTCAGAGCTTCTTCATGCAACCCTGCTTTCCCATACACATTGAGAAGGGCATTGCATGTTATTCTAGCCGGAGCACATCTCTCTGCTTTCATCTCATTGAAGATTTTTGATGCTTCTTGATATAGCTTCCCCCTACCGCAGGCAACTATGAGGGTGCTATAGGTGTATTGATCAGGTTTAAATCCCCGGCTTTTCATTTCTTCAAACAAGGACAGTACTTTGTTCCAGGCATCACCCTTTTTGCCATACACATCAAGCATTACATTATATGTGACAAGATTAGGTTCACATCCCTCTTCCTTCATTTTTTTAAACAAAGAAATTGCTTTCTTGTATTTGCCATTCCTCTTATACACAGACAGTAAACTAGTATTTGCAGTGATATCCATAACATAACCTTCTAAATGGAACTTCCAAAAACAGATAAATGGCTTTGGACACCTGAGACTCCTTGCCTAAAGCCCTCAACATCACTGCTATTGCTTTTCCATTTGGCCTGTGGTCATCATGGGTCCTCATCCAATTAAACAAATCCAACGCCTTCTGCCATTTTTTTAGCCCTATCAACCCCTTCAAGACTGGCACGAGATCTCCTCCCACTATTTGATCTTGATCAGAATCCAAAACATCATGCACTTTTTTATCTTTCCGTTCAAGGATAGAGACCAGAATTGACATACCAGTTTCTGAGAGCTCCTCCTGCCAAGACTGCTGCTTTCCATCTCTGATGTCCTCCAAGCCTTTGTCTGAAGAAGAAGAAGCGGCATCAGAACCCCTTTCCGTCTGGAGATTGGAATCCGTTAAGGAACCGAAACTATCTTGCACCTTAGAATTTGAACCCATCAAAGAATGAAGGCCATCTTGGATCTTGGAATTGGAATCCAGCAAGGAATAAACACCCTCTTCTTTTTTGCCAGTGTTCTTGTTTACAGGTGATTGCCGGGGGACAGCCTCGAGCACCAAATTCTTCTGGTCTTCTTTTGCCGGGGGATTGACACTCGATAATGGGGATTCAACATTTGTGGTCTGAGAAAACTGAGGTAGATTGAGAAGAAGATGGAGGAAGGGAACGAGAGGAATCGACTCAGATAGGGTGTTAGGGGGAGCAGGTAGGGATTGATTTGGGTGGAAGATGGTTTTCTTATGAATGGGGGTAGGTTGCAGTCGAGGAAGAGAAAGCCTCTCCGCCATTGTTTCTGTTATTGCTGCTATTCTTATTCACCGTCGAATGGCTAGTTTCAAAATACCCCATATCACCACATAACGAAACATATTCGAAATGAAACTCTATAAATTTTGATACGAGTCCCCTGCCTTGTAAATGTCGCTCACTGTCATATATCTCTCGACTGTTTCAGAGCAAAACAAACTACTATGCGCAAAATTTTGTTTGATCGAAGTTGGACGCCTGCCGACCTTGATTTTGATATTGGTCGTGATCCTTGGAATAATCACTGCTTTGATTTTTTTTTTTTTTAATTTTGGGGTCCGGTGTAGATATTTATGAGCCTGGAGTTTCTAACAAACACTCAACGCTTCTATAATTTGTATTATGATACGACGGATATATAAATAATTTGTTTTGTTCATTTTGGTTTAACATGGACGGCAACTATTCGGATTTATGGTCTTTGTGAACAGCCTTTAAATATACTTATTGTGAGTGATAGCTTGTAGCTACTTTCATTTTCCTTATAAAAAGTAGTTAATAGTGCTTCTTAACTACTTGTCACCTAATAAAGGTCGTTGGTTGCTATGTTTTCTAACTATGATAAAATAACTTCTAACATTCTTTTCTTTATTATATCATAGTTGAAAATTTGGAAAAAAAATTAAATATTTTTAAATTTAATAAGTCTATGTTGTTTGAAGAAGATGTCTAATTTTTTTTTTGTGTCGTTTTTGTTTTAATTTTTGGTTTTGTTTTCGTGTTTTTGAAACAAGGAGAAATTGTCCTCTTAATCAACATGATCTAAATATGGTTATAGATCAAGAATACTTAAGCAATAGTGGGATTGACCTCACTTTGCTTATCCAAGGATAGGTATGATTTCTTCTATCCATGGTTATAAAATATAATTGGACACATATTATTGTGCCCATCACTTATGATTGGAACATACAACCAATCATAGATTATTAGTCGGATTGGTTCTTACTGATTTTCATCTTCCTATGAAATGGTGACAAATATTTTCATCTTAAATGAGGTATATGTCTTCACTTGTCCACATATTTGTGAACTTTCAACTACTAGATTTTTTTGCTTCTTCGACTACGAGTGTGTTTTATTTTTCTCATGTCCTTGCATAATCTTCAATCGCTTGATGCTTACTGGATACAATATGCAAAAGTTTGATTTTGTTTCGATAGCTTGGGCCAATTATTTCTTCTTGCCTTTTGTATTTCTCCTTAAGGACTCTAAGAGTGAGTAATGCCATGTATATTATCTTCCCTATATCAATAGGTAATGCAACAAAATTTTCAAAGTAGTCATTAGCTTCTTCAAGAATAATACTTAAGTAGTCCTTAAGTGTTGAGAAGTTTCCATCTTCAACTTCTTTGTGAATCATTTGTAAGTACCCCAATTATTATGTTGATACATACTTTTGAGCATTTTTTGAATGGAACATAAGTAGGATCTCAGTGTTAGTTATTATTCATTTTATCTTGAAAATAAAGATCTCTAGCTTGTTCCTCTCCTCCACTTGTTTTTTATGATTTATACTTTTGAATTTTTGCTTGTTTTTTTCCACCTTTACCATCTTCTTTGAAAACACACTTTTGAATGCTAGCTTGCTCCTTGCTTGATTCCTCTTTGAATTTTCCATATTATGCTAGATGTTGGTGAAGGCCCCCTTTGACAAGCGAACAATTTGACACAAATTGGCTCAACACAACCTTAAATAACTTTTTGTCTACCTTGAAATCCCTAGGAGTAGGGTAACAGGAACTTTTGGTGCACCATTGGCCATTGTAACCTTCACAAAAGTGAAATTTTTTGGTTCCATCAAATTATTCTCGAAAAGAGCTTTTCGATGAGTATATATAAGTCTATACTCAAGTTTTAATTGATGCCTCAAATTTCAAAAATTTAGTGCTCGTCAAGCAAAAATATTATAGGTAGAGTTTTTTTCTCCCACTTGAATCTTTAAGGAATATTCTTTAGAATATTTTGATTTCTTCATAACTTTATAAGTATCTTTCTTTTACCTACAATTTAAACAATGATAAAAGTAATATTTTTTAGCTTATGATTGGCTTTCCCACTACCAATATGAGACTAATTGATTTTTTAGATCCATTTCAAAAACATCTGTGTGGCCTTTTCTAATTGGTTCAAATTTCCATGATGAAGTTGTCAGGTAGTTTCTTCTTGCAATACTTTCACAGTGTTTAATTCATAAACTTCACAAAGAAGTTGACTTTATTTGATGCCCGAATATAGCCTAAATGATTCTTGCTTTATATTATAAAATATTCTTGGACAAAATATCTAGATATAATATTTTTGAATGTGGATTTTGCTTACTATTTTGATTTCTAAGAGGATGTTGTCAATGAAGGTGACATTGTTTGTGATTCTTGTCTGATTTTTGTACTTCAGGAGTACTTTGTTTTTGTATTCTTATTTATGCAAATATGACAATATATTTTCTAGTTACAAGCTTATTGTAGTGGTAAGGGCTTTGGCCCCTCTTTAAGAGGTCCAAGGTTCAAACCCCGCTCAGTATGAGAGTACCAGGACCCCTCATAAAAGCCTATGGAAACTCATTGAAAAATATGACAAAATATTTTTAGATTCTTCCATATCTTTTGATACATCGGTTTTGGCATCTTCAGGCAACTAATTAACTCCATGTAGTATTTTTTTGCATGCTTCTCCTTTGTGCTTCATTTTTTGGTTTAGCGCCTTCAATGTTTGCTTTTTTGAATTGTTTTGTGATATGCCTGTGATGTTCAATGTTGTTATTTTGAGCCTTTGGAATGATTTTATTAGGTATTCAACCCAAAAATGTCTTCTCAGATTCACTGTCAATGCTTGAAATGATTTCTTGTTTTGTGAGGAGTATTGTTTGATTCATGCTTGATTTTTTAACCTTTCCAACGAGTATTTTTGTCTTGAGATTTGCTTTGATGACATCCCTAGTGCTTTTGCCTTCGCAAGGCTTGAGAGCTTATGCTTTTCAATTTACTTTGCCCTAGTGAGTATATAGCATGAGAGAGTTCTTGAAGGAGGAGAGATTCCTTGAGGCCTTGGATGGTTAAGCTAACAATTGTTTTCTTTGGCAATATTTCTTGCTTTTAATTAAAGACATTACATCCTATCTTTTTGTAAACAATGATATCTTATCATTATAGTGATATTTTCCATGTTATTTTTGTACTTTGACATCTTGAGAATTTTTTGTAGCTAGAATTTAAATACAACTTTTGAACAAATATGACAAACTTATTGCCTCTTCAATAACAACTCTTATGATGGATTTCTTCCTCTTTTGATGATTCTACTATTCTTCCTCTCATTCTTTACTTTGTGAAGATTAATTTCTTCGGCAATTGACTTATATTTTATTTTATTGATTCTTAGTGAGTTTCTTGTAATTGTTGAGGAGCTTTAATGGTTTCCTTTGATAAGAATTAGGTGTATTACCATTATTTGTAATAAGTTGATAACATTTACAACCACTTGTTTTTAATAAGTTGTTATTTGTTGTAATGGATAAGTGCCTTTGAATGGGCAATTGATCTTTTAGAGGATATTTATAACCTTGTTTCTTCTTTGCTAAACTTGAGTTTTGTTGTTGCTTGTAGGCTATGACCTTTATTGGTCCTTGGTAGGGTTGAGATCCTTTTTTCTACTTGAAGGTTTTTTTCCTCTTTGGTATTTTGGTAGGGGGTTTTCATCTTGATACCTTTCTTAGCAAAAGTTTGATTTCCAAGAAATATTCTATGGAATTTTGCTTCAGGAGATGATTACCTCTTTTTTGAGGTGTGTCCAAAAATTTTAATTTTCTTCCATAGACTTTTCTTCATGAAGAAGATGGTTACCTCTTCTTTTGAGGTTAACCTTAATCAATCTTCTATAGGGTTATTTACACATTTTTTTTTCAATAGAGTGCTTCTTGAGCTTCTCTAGATTGAAGGGAGAGGAGGATCAAAAGGAGAGTTGGCTCTTCCTTCTACCTACTCTAATACCACATGTTAGAACTCAATGATTCGATAAATTGTATAATGATATGATGGGTATTTAAATACATTACTTTACCAATTTTGGCTTAACCACCATCCATGTGAGGATGGTAACTACTTGGACTCATGGTCCTTGTGAATAACCTTTAACATGCTTCTTGTGAGTGGTAGTTTGTAACTACCTTCATTCTCATTTTCCTTGTGAGGGGTAGTTGATAGCTCCCCCTAACTATCTTGTCACCTAGTGAGGGGTAGTTGTTTACTACCCTAAACATGATGTTTCCTAACTATGATGGAATAACTCCTAACATCTATAAAGCAAGAGAGACCATATCTATAGTTAATTCTTACCCGAGGTTTAATTTTGGCAAAGGAGGAGGAGGAATAATTATCCAAGGCATGTATTATTTAATATGGTCATGGTTGGAGAGTTAACTTATCTGATAGTTATAGGAAAAATGGGTTGGGTTTTCAATGTAATAGTTTCTCTATTGGGGTTTGTGGAGAAGATTTTTTGAAGTTGACATTATAATTTGAAGAAGGGTTTCTAATAGAAAATCCTAGTGGACTTGGATCATGAGGATCTCATTGAATAAAAAAAATTGTTCTAGGAGAAATATTCACCACTAAAGGGAGGCAAAGGCAAATGCAAAAGTGAGCAGGCAAAAGTAGATCCAAGTGGTGGAGGTAGATTCCAAAGGTAGAGGCAAAGGCAGAAGTAGGTAGGTAGAGGTAGATTTGAGTGGTGGAGACAAATTCTAAAGGTAGAGGTAGATTCAAATGGTGGAGGTAAATTCTAATGTAGTTGATAGACACAAGTGTAGTTGATAGATCTAGGTGCATGTGCAAAGGTTCTTTTTGGCAAGATCATAGTGCAAACAAAGACAGGTGTACAAAAAAGACAAAATCAAAACCAAGAAAGCCTTCAATCCCAAAAACCTTATTTTTTCTTCTTGTTATTTTTATTTTGTGGTCCAAAAGTCTAAATATTGAATAAATACATTTGGTGGGATCAAGGCTAGGAATTAAAAAACTAAAATCCTAAACATTTTAGTAAATATATTTTAGGAAATGTTAAATCATGTAATAGCAAACCCACAACACAAAGGAGACAAAGGAAAAATAGACGAGTTTAACTTAAGTATATCAGTTGATACCATGAATAGCCCATCTCATGATAGACTAATAGTTTTAGAAGAATCTGTAAGGTCCTTGCAACATGAGATAAAATTAATTGCAGTCATGAGAGACGACAAAGCCTCATCATGGAACAAAAATAATAATTTTGGAACAATATCTTTGAATCAATCTATTGGAGACATCATTGGTAGAACTAAAATCCTCTATTTGCATAGGCTTGTGCAGTAGTAATGATTCTATAAATGGATATCATCTTCAAACTGAGTTGTAGATCAACAAAGAAAAATAAAATGAGGACAATCTATTTCAAATAAAAGAAATTAAGACAACTACAAACATGATGACAAAAATACAAGAACTACAAAATAAATTAGAGGAGACTAAATCATGGGTACAAGTAGTAAGAGATCCAACCATCATATCAAAGGAATAAAGCCATTTAATAGAGAAACAAATCAGAATGTAACTATTAGAAGAAAAGAAAAATAAAATAGGTCAATAAACACCATCATTAAGGGAATAAAAGAGCATGAAGAATAAGCAAAAACAACAAAATTAATAAGGGATTTTCCTTTTGATAAACTTTATTGGAGCAAAAAAAATCATCCAACATGTAGACTAGGAATAATAAGGGACGAAATGAGAGCTAGACCAACCTAAGCCATAATGTTTAGTGTATAAGATAAAAGGTAGGTTCTTCGAAATAGAGGATTGTTATGGTAGTCATATTTTTACTTGGATAAGGATCCTAATACTATACAAAAAGAAGAGATGAGGTTAGAATAGGAAAAGATAAGGACAACAAGGAGTGAGGGTAAAAAGGTATGATTGAAAAATGAGAAATCATGCATTATAAATGGAACAAACAAAAATAAAAAGAAAATTGGAGTATGTTGGGAACACTTAATATTGGTGAGTTGGAATTGTTACGGATACCTATGGAGAAGAGATCTTAGTATAGGACCTATAACTAAAGAAAATTATATAATTGTACTAATAGAAACACATGAACATAATGGATTCATGATTCTAAATTTCAAAGGATACAAATGATAGCAATATGAAATGAAGCAACATAAAATGGAAAAGGATATGGAGTAACAATACTAATAAAAGAGTCTTGGAGTAGACTCATACAGGTTCATAAAAAGACTCAAATAAACAATATATGGATTAGAATCATAGATAATGATAAATATATTAGCATCACAACTTGTAATTTTACTCCAAAATAATCTATGTTTTATAAGAAACATGAATTAGATCATGAAGATCCATATATGGCATTGGCAAAAGATATCACAAAATATAACAAGCTTGGAAGGGTGGTTTTAATGGGTGACTTTAATATGAAGATGGCAAATAAACAAGCAAGCTCTTTAAAAGTTAATGAAGGAATAAATCATAATCCGTTATGGCTAGAAGAAGAGGTAGATCACCATTGGTTAAGGTTATCATATGACAATCAAGAACCCATCACACATTATAAAAAACTTCTTAAACTATGTAACATAAAGAGATTGATCATATACAATGACATAAACATGTTACAAAAATCCATGAAATATATTTGTTAAACACATAGTAGACATAGAGTACTTGATTATGTCATTTGCTCACCAAATTTCATTTCAAGGATAAAAGATCTAGAAATTGAAGTAGTTCCTATGGAGCTAAAATATGATCAACAATCCAATCTACATAAAGATCCAAATGCAAGTAAGTGAGCAAGAAGAAAATCTTCAATTACTGAAGGAAAAACAACATGAAACATCTATATGACAAAAAAATCAATTTTGTTTTTAGACATCACTCAAGTAGATTGTACGATGTGAGGAAATAAAGAGGATAGATATTTTTCAAACTTTTTTTTGATAGCAATAACCTGATGGATATAATCAGAGAAGCCTTATAATCATGTAAAAAGTTAAAACTTATGAAATAAAAACATAAAAGCCTCCTTGTAAATCCATGGTATGATAAAGAATGAAAAATAGTTAGGAGAACCTTGAAAGAACCATGCAATGAGAAAACAAATAGCAATATATATAAAAAAATAGTGAAAACAAAAAAGAAAGAACACGTAAGAGCAAGGAAAAAAGAGTTGATATATCTTGCAAAACATAGCCCAAAACAATTTTAAAAAGAGCTATAAGAAAGCAAAAAGTACACAAAAACAATATCACAAGTGAACAATGGTTGTAGTATGCTAAGAAATTATAAGAGAAACCAAGAAAAATATATCCCTCTTATAATTGACACAATTGAGGAACTTTTTCTCTGAAATATGTGGAGGGAATTAAAAAAATAGCAATAGGTAAAGCTTAGGATATACATGGTTTGCAAGCTAAATATCTCAAGTGTGCGGTTGACATCTTAGCACCACACATCCAAAATATTTTCAATGACATCATTAAAGAAGGCTTTCTATTGGAATGGATAACCAGCCTAGTCATACCATTGCATAAAGATGAAGACACCAATAATCCTTCAAATTACTGCACTATCATGATTAATCCTCTTTTTGTAGAATTTTTTGGCAACATAGTAAAAAAAATTAGTCAGTGGGCAAAAATCAAGGAAAGAGGGCGATAGGGCAAATGGGGTTTAGATCAAAACACTCAAGAATAGATCACCACATTACTTTAAGACACTTAATAGAGATGATATGAAATTGAAAAGGAGAAGTTTATTGTAAGTTTGTGTATTTTAAAAAGTTTTTTGACCCAATACCTAGAGGTAAATTATAGAAAAGAATGAATGAAATTGGCATACCAACTAATTATAGAGAAACTATACATAGACTTTATGAGCAGGTGGTGGCAAAAATTAGAACTCTAGAAGGACTATCATAATGTTTTGAGAGTGATATCGGGGTGAAACAGGGTTGTCTATTATCACCTACTTTATTTGACCTTTACATTCACAAATTAGAGGAATGGGTGGAAAGAATGAGAGGATAGGGAATACAATTGGTTAATTATGCAATGAAACTTATTTTCTATGCCAATGACCTCACCTTGATTGACAAGACACTTTAAAGTTTAAAAGAACATCTAAGATCTTTAGAATATTTTTGTAAAGAAGTTAGGACGTAGGTAAACACTAGTAAGACTAAAATTATGGTCTTCTCTACTTGGAGAGAGAAAAATAATCATATATTTTATCTGAAGAAAATCCTTTAGAGGTAGTAATACAAATACCTTGGCTTAGATTTTCAAAGCAAAATCAATTGAAGGATATGCAAGATGAAACGAATACAATCAAGATAGAGGGCACTCTACTCATTACTAAATAGGGATAAAAAAGTGGAGTTGTGGGATTGGAAAACCATTAGGGTCATATTTCAATTATTAATTATTCCAATGTTGCTATATGGATGTGAAGTGTGTTAGTAATACATCAAATATTAAAGGGAGAAAAATAAAAAGAATTAAAAAATGACTAATTAAAAATAATTTCAAAATTAAAGCATCTATTTCATATGAGATTTTACTTGCTGAAACAAAAATATTCCACAAGCAAAAGCTATGATAAGGCTATTGGGGTACCTAAAAAATAGAATGAATGGAAGATAATAAATTACCAAAATAAAAGCTATAAGCTTACTATATGATAACAAATAATTGAGCGAACATTAGAAGTTTGAAATTCATAGTCATAGGTTTAAATAGGACAATAGGAAGCTAACAATAGCTTTAGGAATCGTCGAACTGAATGCTTGTCCCTTTCCTAGTGCTTTCAGTGACGTAAAAGGTTTAAAATGATTGTGGCATGGTGGTTATAGGGGCCGACTGCGCGAAGATCTATGTGGCGGCTTCAGGCGGACAACATAGAATACTGTGGCGGCCATAAAAGTTGGACAGCTTGCCCGGATTCATGGCGGCTACCAATTACACCATGTAAATTAAAAAAAAAACAATAGCTTTAGGAAATAATACAAATATATTATCCCCCTAAAGTGCTAACTAATGCGCGTAGATAATAAAGTGCTAACCACTAACAACTAACATAGTCAAAATGACTACAATGACTAACTAACCCTAGGTAAATAGTAAATAGTAAAAACTAGTGGTAAAAAGTAACAAACTACTTTTTACCATGTGGTAAATTAAATATACCTAGGTGAATCTTACAAATTACCAAATGAGGTAATAATTTATAGTTACTGTAGCATAGTAACTCTAACATCCCCCCTTATTATATTATTTGGGTAATGTATATAATTGTCCTAATACAGTGAAAAAGATGTTAATCTGTTGGTTCTTGCTCTGGCTTGGTTCTCTGGCTACTTTAAGCAAAAAGTGGGTCATTCCTCACTTTATCTTCACATCAACGAATGTCCTTATTGTAATATTGTCATCCAACCAAATTTCATGGGTAACCAACCGTTACAACCGCTAGGCGTAGTAGAGTAGATCACTTCATACGAGGTTCATTCTTGTTACAATATGATTTTGAAAAAAGTGTTGATAAGGTAGCCAAGGTGTCGGTCACTGCCAAAAATGCACCCTTATAAGTTCCCCCCTTATTGCAAAATATGTTGTAATGGAATTTCTGCAAGAAGTGTGACTAAGGTGTCGGTCATTGTCGAAAATGCACCCTTATAAGTTTTCTTCTTTTTTTACAAAAAATTGTGTGAAGTAAGAAAAGAAATGTTTATCCCCCCTTAATTGCAAAATATGTGCAACTCATGAAGCTTGTTTTAAGGGTGTTACAAAGATTGCCTCCTAGGCAAATTTACACCAGAAAATCCCCCCTTTTATTACAAGTACTTCAAACAAAAAGAGTTTGCTATTTATGAAGTCTAAAAAGAGGTACAATCACCCCTTTATTGTAAGTACTTCAAACAAAAACTTATGCTATTTATGAAGCCTAAAAAGAGGGTTTGGAAAGGTGCTTTCCTAGGGTGACAAATTTGTTTCCCTTTACAATGTTGTTTGAGCCATGAGCACTTTGTGTGCTCTTTCTAAACTAGAATAAGAATTGGAATCAGACACTTCACTAGAAACTTGGCCTCTGTGATGTGCCTTAGCCATTTTAGTTTTTCTTGTTTTGAAACCAACATCGATTGGTGTCATGGTTCTCCTTTTTATAATTTGTGCAAAACTTTACCTCTTAGGCAATTTTATCAAAAACGTTCACCAAATAATCCTTCTTTATTGCAAGTACTTCAAGCATGGTTGCTATTATGAAGCCTAAAAGAAAAGGTATAATTTTGATGACTTCTACTTTTATGATTGCCTTTACAAGTTTTATTTCCCTTTTGTCAAAATCTGTATTTGAAGGAAGAAAGGAATTATCCTCCCTTAGTGCAAAAGATTGCTACTTTCAAGGTTCCTTATTTTACAAAAACTTGTTCTTTCTTTTGATATACCCTAAAAGAGTACCAAAAGATAACTCACTCAAAAAGATATTTAATGGCACCTGCCTAAAAATCCTCTTGAAGAGGGATAATCAATTTGAGGAAATTAAGCCAAACAAATAAGAGTGAATTAGGGATTTTGATTTAGGAGAGAATATCAAGAAAAATTGGCTTTATACCTATGCAATGAATTACACAAGTGAGTGTGAAATTTGGGGTTTTTTGAGTGCTCTTGATTTTATGACTTACAATTGCATAAAACAAGAAATTAAATGCAATAATCAATCAAAGAGTGCCCACAAATTATTATCACTTAGGTGTCGGTCACTACCGAAAATGCACCTAATTTTCCAATTTGTAATAAAGGTATCGAGTAATATCGAAAATGCACCTTTATCACCAATTTTTGCAACAAAAGTTTGATTTATGTTGTGCAAAAATTTGATATTTTATGTCTCCTCTTGTTTTTCAATTTTGCAAAGAATGTGGCATAAAACAATTGCCTTTCATTTTTGTTTTGCAAAATTAACAAGTTTTGATTTTGTTTTAAGTGCTCCTCACTTTGTGTTACAATTTTGCAAAGAAATACAATTTCTTGTCTTCCCCCCTTTGTTTTGCAAAATTAAAAAATTAGCACTCCTTTCAAGTCAAGTTGACACACGAACCACGTTTGAAAGGCTTCCAGAACCAGTCGACAAACAACTTGGTTTTTATGGACCCAAGGTCTTCAATTTCTTCTCAATTTTGCAAAAAATAGAATGTGCAATTTCATGTATTATATCCCCCCTTGCAGAAAAAATGCACACTTTGCCTTTATTTAATGCAAAATTAACAAGGGTTGAGAAGATTTTTAAGTTCCCTAATTTTGCAAGAAAATTTGTGCTATTAAATGTCTTATATCCCCCTTTGAGGAGAAAACAAAAGCATAATTTTGTTGGTGTTGCAAAAAAAATAGGTTGCCTTACTTTATTTTTAATTTTTAAATTTGCAAAATTTAAACAAAAGTTTAATCATAAATTTTGAATTTTAATACTAAAAATAAAATTATGTTTTTTTTGAAAAAATCAATTTATAAAAAATAGATTTTTATAAACATAATTTATATTTATATTATTAAAATAAAAGATATAAAAAAACTTGTAATTTAAATAAAACAAATAAAAAATTAAAATCCTTACCTTGTGGGCCTTTTTTTTTTTTTAAATTGCACGCCCTAAAAAAAATTGGATATAGGCCCATTTTTTTTTGTTGTTTTTTAAACTCTTGTAGGGACTCGATCCCCTACCTTCGTAGGAGGAAGCAACTGAGAGCGCGACTCCCTCCCACCCTGGCTACCATCACCGATGGCAATAGGGAGGGAGCTTTGCTCCCTTATGCGTTAATTATGCATATAAGAAACCTTTTGGAAAGGCTTCATGGGAATTATCCCACATGCACCCTGCTGGGTGCTTTCCCTTGGTTTAAAAACACAAATGCACCCCAAGTTAAATGATTGCCTTCGGGTAATCAACGCCCCAGACGAACCTTTTTCCAATCTCCTTAGCAAATAAGAAATCGCCACCTGTACGCCAATCGGTGAACGCCAACTTAGCAACAACGCCACGTCAAACGATCACCATGTGTCTATCTCTTCGCCATGTGTGCATCAGCTCTCTAATCAATGCCAGATCAACACCTCTGGGTGTGTGCGCCACATCAGCTCTTCGCTAGACCATGTCAAAGGTTCTTCCACCATGTTAGTACCCAACAATACCCAATCAACACTTTGATCCACGTGTTGTCTGCTAGCTCAACGTCCATTCAGTGCCTCAATCTACATGTTGTCTAGGTCAACAAGTTTGTGAGGAGGTCCACGTCAACATCTTGGGGTTGGTGCTAGCTTCGGGATCCATGTAAAGACTGCTTCGAAGGTCGTGCATCTACAAGCATTCAGAGGTGCATCTTGATTCTCACACCGATCAGTGCTAGTCAGAATTTCACGTCAGATTCAGGTACTCGATATCAGGGATCTGCGTGGTTGGTTACCTATGGAGCGGTGGGAGGTCATCGATGGGGTGGCCATCGATCGGAGGTCGTTGGTGGGGTGGTTGTCAATTATGTTTCGTGTTGGTTGTCAGGGATTTTGTGCCCTCACTGTTGTGGGCTCTCCAACACGCCCCTTAGTGTAGGTTATCCAACGCTTGAAGAGCGCGTTAGACCGGGGGTTGTCCAACACTTGAAGAGTGCGTCAGACCAACGTTGTCAAAAATTAAGGCATCGATGTTCCTTAAAAAAATTAAGGAACAACTAATCAAACAAATAATTTCACCAAATAATTCCAAGAAACAATAAATAATTTTGTGCATGCCTCGATTTTTGAGCCCAACAAGTCCTCTTGAATTCCATCCCTAGAAAGTTCACTGAGAAATTCCAAAGGAATTATTGTCTCGGGAAGCGTCCAAGGTAGGCTGTGATAGGAGGGGGCCCTATCTTGGGAATTGTGCCTTGTTGAGTCTATTAGCAAAAACTCTACCTTGTAAAACGTGCTCATATGGATATGTAAGTGTCGCTCTGATACCAACGATAACAAATAATTGAGCGAACATTAGAAGTTTGATATTCATAGTGGTAGGTTTAAATAGGACAATAGGAAGCTAACAATAGCTTTAGGAAATAATAAAAATATATTATCCCCCTAAAGTGCTAACTAACGTGCTTAACTAATTAAGCACTAACCACTAACATAGTCAAAATGACTACAATGACTAACTAACCCTAGGTAAATAGTAAATAGTAAAAACTAGTGGTAAAAAGTAACAAACTACTTTTTACCATGCGGTAAATTAAATCTACCTAGGTGAATCTTACAAATTACCAAATGAGGTAATAATTTATAGTTATTGTAGCATAGTAACTCTAACACTCGTAGTGGTAAAGTTCTTGGATTTTCATTTAGGAGACCCAAGTTTAAAACCCACTCGGTACGAGGGGACTAGGACCCCTCATCCGTGTACCAATTCAAAAAAAAGATTACCAAAATAGGTAATCAAAGAAACACTAAATATAAGAAAAAATGCATAAATGAAACAAAACAACAAATAGATGAACAAATAGAACATTAAATTTCATGAGGTCTCAAACTCGAACAAAGAAATTAAACATTATGTGAGGGAAAAATTCAAATTTATCATGTGGTTTGAAAATTTAGGAAGAGAAAAATAGTTATACATTAACAAGTTCAACCCAAACTATGAACATAACCAAAAGAAGTACATAGATACAAATATCAAATGAAAGGAAAAAATGCTTATAGCCTAACCAAGATCTAGTTTAAACATAGCCAAAAGAAGTACATAGATGCAAATATCAATTGAAAGGAAAAAATAGTTATAACCAAACTAAGATCTAGTTTAGTCTATCTCATATGCGGAATTGATAGATGAACAATTCCTTAGGAGGCACGGTCAAAATGAATGTGTCTTTTGCACAACAAAAGTAGTGGAAACCAAAAAATATTATCATGAAATGTGAATCCTACAAAGATATTAGGATTGTATACGAGGATATTCTAAAAGTAAACTAATTAACTTGAAGAATTAAAAATAAAAATAAAAACAATTTTTTTTTTCATTAAAATCAATAAAAGAAAAAACACAATCTAAAAGATGATGAGAGGATATTGAATTTTTTTTAGTTTATTGAACAATTTTCTTTCTTGGATGTTAAACTTTAAAACTCTAAATAAGAGATCTAATGTTTAAATTCACAAACTAGCAAGGTTATGCAATATACCTCATCTTACATTAAAACTCTTAATTTCATAAACTATTTTGATTTTATAAATATAATTAAAATCATTTCATTTTTCATTATAATTGAAAATAACACTTACAAATTTTGTTGCATTTAAAAATATTCACATCTCACATTTAATTAGGTAAATGAATCCCTTTTTAGAATTTTTTTTTGGGTCACATAGGAGAGTTGGTAACAACCACTATTTTTAGTGATTGGCTAGCGCAGGGTTCAAACCACAAGGACTGCAACCACCAGAGTTGGTAACAACCACTATTTTTAGTGATTGGCTAGCGCAGGGTTCAAACCACAAGGACTGCAACCACCAGAGTTGGTAACAACCATTATTTTTAGTGATTGGCTAGCGCAGGGTTCAAACCACAAGGACTGCAACCACCAAACCTATCTGTCTCGTTAATTGTTGACTCAACGTGAGATGGGGACCACCGGTCACTTGAGGTTCATACCATCGTCATTAGTCTGACGCGCACTAAGAGGATTCAAAACAAACTACTACCTTTGCAAACTGACACCACCAAGATTTGAACCCAGATCTCTTCTCAACAAGTATCCATCCAAACTAGCACTTACCAATCCACCTAACCTTTGAGACTCCCTTTTTAAAAACTTTACCCTTGTAGGAATTGATGGTACCCTTAGTTTTTTTTAGCCCACCTATGGTGATATGGGATGCTAAGAAAACTATGAAATGCAATATAACAATTTGAAATTATGTTCTTAATTTTTTTAGTTAGAAAGATGAAGTAGAGGTCATTTTTTTTCGTCACTTTTTTCGTGATTAGAATATAGGTATTTGGGACGAGAGTATGAGAATTTAATGGCATATTAATGTGATGTACGGTTAAGAATTATATTTTTAAATTTAAATTTATAATCAAAATTTGTTATAGAGGTTTTAAATTTTTTATATATATATATTTTTATTTATATGGTGGAATCGGTAGCTGCTACGAATTCGGGTAGGTTATCCAACTTTTATGGTTGTTATAGTATTTTGCGCTGTCCGCATCAAAAACTACCACATAGTTCTTCGCGTAGTCTGTCCCTATAACCACCATGTTATATTCATTTTAAACCTTTTATACCACTGAAAGCACTAGGAAATGGACAAGCGTTCAGTCCAACGAGACCCGATATTTGAATCTTGGACCTCCGTCCCCCTTACAGGGTTTGATCGAACCAATTGGTCTACGCCTCGGATCTAAGAATCCTTGAACCTAAGAATTGAAGAGTTTGAAACACAGGAACACGTCATGGCTACCCTTCCCGTGAATTGAACTTGGGTCTCTGGTGAATTGAACTTGGGTCTCTGCTAAGAAAGCCCAATATCTTTTGCCATTACAATGTCCCCATCGGAACAGAAAAAAAACTCCCATATAATTAAATTTATTAAAAAATATTAAAACAATACAATTTATTTGCCTAGATATATTGATATATTTTTAGGTTTTTATGAAAGAACTTAAATAAAAATCATAAAAAATGCTTTTGCCACAAGTTATATTTGAGATCATTTTTGATGAACACACACCCACCCCCTCACACACTCACCTATGCCATTATTTGAACCTTGGACCTCCAAGTTATATTTGATGAACACACACCTCCATTATTTGAACCTATGTCATTTTTGATGAACACAAACCCACCCCTTGACACACTTATCCATGCTAGAGTTTGAACCTTGGACCCCCTGATGAAGAAAATCTCAAACGGTTGCACTATCTATGGGACATTTCAAATCATTTTTTAAAAATATGTACTTTTATTTAGTAAAAAAACATTCCAATTTTAACTATTAAAAAATTATTTTTAAAAAATTTAATGTAAAATTATAATATTAATATTATATTATTTTTAATTATTTAAAAATTTGATTTTTTATATTGAAAACATAATAAATAATACTTTTATATTTTTAATTTAAAAACTTTATAAATTTTAACTAAATAAAAATAAAATAAAAAACTCGGACCTGGTAAGTATTGTGATGTAATTATTTCTCACCAACTCCATCCATTCACACTGATTGAATATTAAGTGTTTAGTATGTAGTAGCTAGGAAATTAAGTGTTTATTATGTAGTAGTTGAGGGCTGTGACAAGTGTCTATTTGGAAACCTGCTTTAAGTAGCCTAATAGAAATTCGTTCTGGCTACGATGGAAGGTACGTTAGGTGTGTTTCACAACCTACCTCACCTTATTAGGTGATTTTTTCATTTCATGACGGCTTAAAACCATATAGGTGGAAAGTAGTTTTATTTATTTTTATATTTAATTTTTTTTTACAAGTTAGGTGACATATAATACGTACACATATCTATCCATTTGTGGTTTAAATTTGAGTGTACTAGGTTGTCCAGAGAAACTAAATAATTTTATTAAAGTATATTAAATTATAAATAGGTTAAATTTGTGATGAATAATTAAATTTATTTTATTTTATGTAAGTTTATAAAATAATAATAATTTTTTTTAATGAGTTTACATAGGTTTTTATGAGAGGTTTTGGTTTGGTCTGAATGAAGTTTGATCTTTAGACCTCTCCAAGAGAGACCAAAACCTTTACCATTATACTAAGCTTGCAACTATAAAATAATGGTATTATTTTATATATTTTATATCAATAAGTTGTTAGGACTTATAAATTATCATGGTATTATATTGTTATAATGTTAATAGATGAGATTTGAAAAGACTTAGAAAATGAAAATCAAGAATTTTTACATTTTATGTAAAATGATGTAGATTTTCAGCTATAGCATCTTAATTGAGATGAGAAGTGTATTTATTTGTAAACTCTCAAGCTTTAAATAATAGAAATGTAATTTATCAAGATGGGGGACCGAGTACAACCCTTTATTATCAAGCAAAAAAAATGTTAATAGACTTTAGAAGCTATTTTATTTAATTTTAACTTTAAAATATATATATTTTTTGCTTGATAAAAAATGGTTGTACTCGGGTCCCCCACCCTTAACAAATTACATCTCTCTTCTTTAGAGCTTGAGAGTTTACAAATAGATACACTTCTCATCTCAATTGAGATGTTATAGTTAGAAACCTACATCATTTTACATAAAATTGTTGGAAATTTGAGCAAGTTTTGTTGTTATTGATGTCAAAAGGTTGATGTCCAAATTTCATCGTCATTAATGTCATCAGGTTGTTTTTCCAAAAGGCAAGGAAATGATTAAAAGAAATAGGATATAATATGCCTAAAAGAGGCCTAAAAGATTGAAGACCCAAAGAAGAAGGAGCAGGTTTAAAAAGAATTAATAATATTATAATATTTCGGGTAAAAGGATGAGGTGAAGAAAATGAGGTTCAAGGAATCATTAAAATAACATTTCTTGAAAAGACCCATTGAGCAATTTTTAAAGGATTTAATTTAATTTATTTAAATTAATTTTTTTTTTTTTGGTAAGTAGATATTTTATATACAAAATGGGTTTTTTAAGAGGATCCCAAAACCTTATAACATGAGAGGCCGCAACCCTTAGTAACAAAAGGAGCCCCTTGGGCTAGTACAATAGAAACCATAGTAAACCTTACCAAAAAAAACATAGTAATGCCCAGGAGGGCTACATCAGAAACCTCAAACTGGAGGTAAAACATGCTGAAAAAACAACAAAAAGAAACAGATGCATCCATTCTGAAAACCCGAATATCCTCTCCCCGCTCCCCGTGCCCGTCCGCCCAAGCCCGATCCTCTCTTCTTGCTTATGTGGAATCATTAGCGATATCCTGGCTGGCGACCTTCTCCACGTCCGTCGAAAACAACTGCCGCCACACCACGAGACATGTGGACAGTAATCCCTTATTTTCCAAGTGGTCGGCTAAACCATTGCCCTCCCTATAGGTGTGCTTGACTTGGACCAGGTTCCTCCGGAGGAGGAGGTTCCTGGCCTCATAAATGACATTGAAAACCTTCCACGTCGGATCCTGGGAATTCATCATGTAGTTAATGATGTTCAGTGAGTCCCCTTCAACTACCAAGGGTCGGGGATCCTCCGAAATGAGCTCGAGTCCTCTCAGAAGTCCTCTGGCCTCCGCAACATGATTGGTTTGAAACCCCAAGTTTTCACAGAAATCCAGGACGAGCTGTCCATTATGGTCTCTAACTGATCCACCCGCAGCGGCCGCCCTTGGGTTGCCCCGAGAGGCCCCATCAAAATTTAACTTCAACCATCCTTGAGGAGGCTTGACCCACCTGACGTCCTTCCTGGATGACCGCGGATCCTCCCGCTCCTTGATCTCCCTTGATAACTTCAAGGATTTGAACAAACCCTCTTCAAACACATGCTTGGGCCATGGGTTGGGGATAAGCTTGGAGTTCTCAATGGCAAAGGTGATGGCCCTATGAGCGATTGAGGGAGGATCCCTGGGAGGATTACCGAAGACCCGACCATTGCGTTCCAACCATATCTGCCACAAAAAATGGTGGAAGCAAGCATTCCACAAGAAACGGAGCTTGGGATTTTTAAAAGGATTGGGCCATTGGAAGAAAGCCTCCTTAATGGTCTTGGGGGAATCCATTGGATCTGAAAGGTAGAGAGGATGGAGCCAAGGACCGACCCAGTGAAAACGTAGTGCAAGAACAGGTGGTCAGAGGACTCACAGGCAGACTCACACAGATAGCACCTATTGGGAATAGCAAACCCCCTCTTGTGAAGATTGTCAATTGTGAGAGCTTTATTCTGAAAGGCAATCCACGAGAAGAAATTTACCTTTGGGATCAAACATTTCCTCCAGACCACGTTGCAAGGAAAGTCCGATTTCAGCCCTTTGCATTGGAATTCATAGGCAGATTTGATAGAGAATCCACCATCATCGGTCCCCCTCCAAATCATTCGATCCGGACCTCTGTTGGTGGGTATGATGATGTCCTTAAGGACGGAGGACAGGAAGTCGGCCTCAGTCTCTAGCCCCTCTGCATCAATGACTTTCCACTGTAGGGAGCCATTTCTCCATTCAATGAAATTGGCCACCCTCTGCCCAAAGTTGTTATCAAGAAAAGTTTTAAGGTGAACCAGCCCGGTCTGCTCAGAGAGAGGGTCCTCTAGGGCCCACCTATCCTTCCAAAAATCTATGCTCCGGCCATCCCCAAGGATCCACCTGATGTCATCTTGGATCAGCTGCCTGGATTGGACAATGGCTTTCCAGAAAGCCGACCCCCTAGTGGGAATCCCATCCTCAAGAAAGGAAGTGTTAGTGAGGTATTTCCTCCTGACAATTCTAACCCATTCTGCCGGTTCATCTGCCAGGATCCTCCAGGTGTGTTTGGCAATGAGCGCTAGGTTCATCTTGGCCATTCTCCTGAACCCTAATCCTCCTTGCTTCTTGCTTCTGCAAACTTTGTCCCAGGCCACCAAAGGAAACCTGGACTTGTCTTCATTGCCTGACCAAAGAAAGTTTCATTGGGTCTGCTCAATCTTGTGAAGAACCGAGGCAGGCAATCTAAAAATAGACATGAAAAAGGTCGAAATCCCTTGGAGGCATGCCATAGTGAGGGTTGCCTTGGCAGCTTGGGATAAGAACTTGCCTTTCCACGATGCCAACTTTTTGTGGATTCTCTCGAGCACCATGTTCCACATCCCTTCCTTAGCACGCCCGCAGAAGAGAGGGAGGCCAAGATAGGTAGTGGGGAGGGAGTCAATAGAGCACCCCAGGATCCTTGCAATCTGAACTTGACGCCTGACAGGGGTGTTGAGAAAAAAGATCTTGCTTTTGATGTAGTTAACTTTTTGACCGACAACACTCTCATAGAGTCCTAGGATTCGTTTGATGGATCTGGCTTGAGCTACTGACGCTATGGTGGACAGGAGCGTGTCATCCACAAACTGTTGATGGGTGATCACCTCAATCCCCGAGGCAGGGAGGATGTCGGTCACCTTCTTCCATTGTTGGGCATCCTTGAGGGCTCTTCCCAAAGCTTCTATGAGGATGATGAAAAGGATGGGGGACAGAGGATCCCCTTGACGCAGACCTCTTGAGCTCTGAAAGAAACCGACAGGAGAGCCATTGACTAAGACAGAGAACCAGGGGGAGGAAATGCAGCCCTGGATGAGGTCAACCCATAGGGGATGGAAGCCGAACTTGAGGAGGATCTCCCGAAGGAAACCTCTATCAACCCTATCGAAGGCCTTGTTCATATCAAGCTTGAGGAAAAGGGCAGCCTTCTTGGTCATTGAGGCAGAATGCAGGGTTTCATGGATCGAGATGACCCCATCCAGGATGTTCCTCCCTTTCATCGAACTGCCTTGAGACTGATCAATGATAAGGGGGAGAATGGGCTTCAGCCTGTTGGCCATAACCTTGGTCAACACTTTGTAGATGACGTTGCACAGGCTGATAGGCCTATAATCAGAGATGGATTTGCAGTCAGAGGCTTTCGGGATGAGGGCCAAGAAGGTGGAGTTGAAACTACGAGGGACAACTTTGGTTGACTGGATCTCTCTAATGGCCTCACAGACATCGTTCCCCACCACATCCCATAGGGTTTGGAAAAACCTCGGAGAGAAACCATCCGGCCCAGGGGCTTTATCAGGTTGCATTGAAAACAAGGCCTCCTTAATCTCATCATGGGAGAAAGGTTCCACCAGCCTGAGGTTCGCATCCTGAGGAACGATGCAAGGAATATTTGATAGGAGAGTATCCTCGAGCTTGGCTGTCACCCTCCGGGGCACTTCCCAAGAGGTTCTGGAAAAAGGACACCGCTTCAGCCCTGATCTCAACTATGTCCTTGGTGGATGATCCATTGCTGCACACAATCTCCCTGATCTTGTTGGATGCCCTGTGCCGCATAGTGGAGGCGTGAAAGAACCTGGTGTTAGCATCGCCTTCCTTGACCCACAGGTCTCTTGACTTCTGCCTCCAGAAGGTTTCCTCTCTAGCCAGGATGTTATGGAACTCTGCTAGGAGGTTCCTTTCCTCCTCCCTAGTGGGGCTGCTGTGGTCCCCAACTTCGATTCTCCTTTCCATCTCCTGAAGTTTCTCAGTAATGGCCTTTTTACTGGCGAAAAGGTTGCCAAAAACCTCCCTGTTCTAGATTTTCAAGTTTTCTTTGACCATCTTCAGTTTTTGAGCCAGCCGAGAAGTGGCGGATCCTCCAAAATTTTGATGCCACCATGAGGACACTTGATCTTTGAAATCCTTGTGGAGAGTCCACATGGCTTCGAAACGAAAAGGAGTTTTGAAGGAGGGAGGCCTGCCAGTTTCAAGGAGGATGGGACTGTGGTCTGATCCGATCCGAGGTAAGGCCAACAGGGTGGCATCGCCAAACAGAGGGATAGCTTCTTGAGAGATGAGGAACCTGTCCAGCTTCACCTGGATGAGCCCGCTATCAATCCTCCTGTTGCTCCAAGTGAAAGAGGACCCCTTGAGCTTAACATCCATGAGCTCATTGGTATTGACAAAACCTCTGAAATCCTCCATGCTTCTGCTGAAAGAGTCGTTACCTCCTTTCTTCTCAGATGGATGCAATGGGCTATTGAAGTCTCCTCCTATGATCCATGGAAAGGTGTTGAAGGTGGTCCTCATTTGAGTTATAGTTTCCCACATTTCGGCCCGCTCGATGGGGGAATTTGGAGCGTAAATGTTGGACAGGATCCAAGACTGATTGTTGGTCTTGGAGTGAAACAAAATGTTTAGGATCCTGCTCGAGGATGACAAAAGCCTTCCTTCAACCAGGGTAGGGTCCCAAAGGCACATGAGCCCACCTGACGTGCCTTGAGCTGGACTGATAAGGCACTCTCCTTTGGCCCAAATGGCCTTGGCAGACTTTCGAGAAGAGAGCTCATCGATTTTGGTTTCTTGCATAATGAATATGGAAGGATTGATCCTTTTCCTTAGGTCAGCCACCAACCGCTGCTTGGCTGCCCCATTGAGGCCCCTCACATTCCATGAGAGGACCTTCATTTCGAGGGTTTAGGGTTTTTCCTGCCTCCCTTCACCAGCTGGAAGGGGGGTTTGGTTCCTTGCTTGTCATTCTGGTTGTCGAAATCGTCAGAGAAAAGCGTCAACTGGGTTCCATTTGCGATGTCCTCCATCGTTTCCTTGTTTCTCTTCTCATTGTCAGAGGGTCTCCCTCTTTTCCTTTCGCTGCCATAGTCAATGGCCTGTTTCCTGCTCCTGGTGTTTCTGGGGCTGATTCTCCCAGAGACGGATGGGCCTTCTTTTTCAGAGAAAGGAGAAAGGGGTACCTCACCCCTATTCGAGCGGTTTGGGGATTTCCTATTGCCCGCCAGGTACTCATCCATAAAAGAATTTGGAACAACAATTTTGGGAAGGGTCTGTACCTGGGTAACTGGATCCTCTATGCTAGGACTGGTGTGAAGCGAGGATTTTGAGAGCACCTCCTGCTCCTTTTGGGCTGACGGGGAGGCTTCTCCTCGCTCACGGTTTTGCTTGCCTTGATCTGGAACATCACTCTGACCTTCCTCCTGAGGTGCTTGGTGGGCGGGATTACGCATGATGTGTTTCGGGCCTAGCACCGACTCCTTGTTGAGAGGGGGAATACCCTGGTTCCTCTGCATGCCCTTGTTCGGACCTGTCGCCTTTTGATTCTGGGCCCTCAAGACAGGGCACTGATTCAGGAGGTGACCTTGAGTGCGATAGTGAGTACAAAAGGCTGGCTTGTTTTCGTACTCGATGGGCTGCCTCTTGATGATGCGTGATCCTCTATACAAGTTTATGAAAGTGGGTAACTCTGTTTCTAGGTTAGCGGAGACACAGAAGCGGGCATGGACCATCCTGGATCGGACCTTGGTGGAAGAATCAATGGCAACGAGCTCACCTATGGACCGGGCTATCCCTCTGATGACATTCTCGTGCCAACATTGGAAAGGGAGGTTTGGCAACCTAACCCACAGAGGAGCTACATTTATGTTTTGGGTTTCAGGGTTGAAATCCTCTCCCCACTTTCGAGAAAAAGGCTCCTGCGCCCTAGGAACCATGGTCCCCCGACCAAGATGTTGCAACAGTCCTCCTGAGTGTTGAGCCTGATGGCGAAAAACCCCCGAGAGAGGGCAACAATTTCCATGTTGCCGCTGGTCTTCCACTTGGAAAAAGCCCATTTTCGAATGGTCTCCATGTCTGGTCGCCCTCCTACGAACTTGCCAATCAGAGTGAAACGCTCAAGCTCCAGGTAGCTGTCCATTAGGTCTTCAGGGATGACCAAATCTGCTCCACAAGGAAGCAGTTCCTGGGTGGGTTGCTTTGTTGGGGATCCTGGACTTAGTACCTGGGCGTAGGATCCTTTTTGGTTTAGGTTTACCCCGCCTCTTGGTCCCTCCTTGTCAGGAGGGTCTTTTTCGCTCCTGTCCGACCCATCCGCCTGGGCCCCTGCTGCATCGGGCCCTGCCCCATCATCACTGCCATGGCTTGTCCCTCCAGGACCCTCGCCTGACCATCCTGCCTCCTTTCTGTCGCATCCTCCCGGTCGCTCTCCATCCGCCACTCGCTCGCCTGCATTCCCGCTCTCCATCCTTGACTCCAATTCTAAATTAAAATATTTTAACCTATGGTTAAAATTTTAATTTAAATAAACCAAAGGCGCCAAAGTTTTCAAAGGTTTTAAAATTTAAAATTAAATTCGAAATTCGAATTTGGGCCGACGAGTTAAGTGCAAAGGAAAACATGTATAAAAAGGGGAAAACGATTTTTCATTTTACCCCTCACCAATGCTATGCTATGCTAATGTTCGAATGCCTAAGATAAAATATTAATTGTGCGCTACATTAAGAGGGAAGAAGAGATTCACGTGTTTTAAATATTAAGGAGGGAGACTTTGCATTAAATCCGTGTGGATTGCCAAATCGATCCCAATGTTCTGGGTAGCGTAGATGGTGGTCGGAGGCTGGTTAAGTCGTTCATGCAGGGCAAGTTGAGGGTTCGATTTGTGTCCCATTCATTTTTGACACAACAAGGTTTTTGGTTTTAAAAAAAATTATAGAGGGCAAGGCATAAAGGGCAGATCATGCGCTTTTAGTGTTGTGTGGATGTGTAGCCCAACGACAACCTAGCCTTGGGCTAAGGCACTGCGACGACGGTAGGTTGTGGATTCGAGTTTGGGTGCAGTTATAACAAGGTGCAATATTTTTGAAGACATGGGCAACATTTATAAGGTAAGCGCTTGATTTTAATTTATGTCAAGGTTTTGAAAGGCGCTAGAGGCCACATGATTATTTTTGCAAAGGTGAAAGAATAGGGAGTCATAAGGTTGATTAAAATATTTTATTTTTGATTGGAAATATAAATAAAGTAATTGGAGTTATAAGGTGTTAACAAAGGAATTAATTTTTATTTTGTTGAATGTTATTTTGTGAAGCTTGGAGTTTATAAGGTGTTAACAAAGGAATTTGATTGTTTATGTATTGAATATTATTTTGAGAGTTTGGAGATTATAAGGTGTACTTGAGACTTGATATTTTTGTATGGTGAAATAATTATTGGGGAAAATATTTGTGTGGAGATTTTGAGATAGGTTGTTGCTATCTAACCTTGAAATTGGCAAAGAGGATTTGATTGTGATTAAGATAGGTTTTGAAGACATATCTCCATCAAAACAAAAGGTATGGGCACATCTTCCTTATGAGTGAAATATTGTTGGATTGAATGTTGTGAAATGCAAAGTTGGAGTGAAAAGGATTGTTTGATAAGCATTGTTGAAATGTTTGAGTGAGTTTTCATGTGCATGATTTGTGGATGTTGAAAGAACATGAGTATCATTGTTATGTGAGATTGAGAATAATCTTGAGCTAGGGTTTGTGAAAGAACATGAGTATCATTGTTATGTGAGATTGAGAACTATATTGAGCTAGGGTTTATGAAAGAACATGAGTATCATTGTTATGTGAAGACTTGTTGAGAAAATTTGAGGTAAGTCTTGGTGAAGGCTTGTTGAGCAGATTTGGACAAGTTCTAGGGAGGACTTATTGGATAGATTTGAGGTAAGTCTTGGTAAAGACTTGTTGAGTAGATTTGAGGTAAGTCTTGGTGAAGACTTGTTGAGAAGATTTGAGGTAAGTCTTAGTGAAGACTTGAGAGCAGATTGAGCAAGTTCTAGAGAGGACTTGTTGGACAGATTTGAGGTAAGTCTTGGTGAAGACTTGTTGAGCAGATTGAGAAAGTTCTAGAGAGGACTTGTTGGATAGATTTGAGGTAAGTCTTGGTGAAGACTTGTTGAGTAGATTGAGCAAGTTCTTGAGAGGACTTATGGATAGATTTGAGATAAGTCTTTGAGAAGACTTGAGAGCAGAGTTGATTGATTGATTTGTTCAAGCTTTGTGTTAAGGCTTGGGGTAGATCTTAGTAGAGTTGATTTATGATTTGATCAAGATTTGTGTTAAGGCTTGAGGATAGAATTGAGGATAAATTTTGGTGTAGATTTGAGGGCAGATTTATGCTAGAACCAGAGAAAGAATTATGAGCAGATTTATGCTAGATCGAGGATAGTGTTTAGTGCAGATTTGAGATAGAGATTGAGTAGAGTTGAGAGCAAGCTTTGGAGGTGATAGAGCAGAGGATAGTAGTCTCTAGTGGATAGAGATCCATTAGCTAAGGTAGTGAGGACAAAGGTCTTTTGTGGAGAGAGATCCACAAGCCAATGTAGTGGAGGTAGTAGTCTTCTAGAAGATCACTAGCCAGAGCAGAGGAGGAGTTCTCCTATGGATAGAGATCCACAAACCAGTAGAGGGGAAGGAGTTCTCCTGTGGATAGAGATCCACGAACCAACAAAGGGGAAAGAGTTCTCCTATGGATTGGTGTCCATGAACTTGATTAGGGGATTGGTGTCTCCTTTGGATAGAGGTCCATAAAAATTGTAATAGGGAAGGATTCCCAAGAGATTTGTTGAGAAAATTTTAGTGAAATATTTTCTCCGTGGAGTAGCCCACATTGGGTGAACCATGTTAAATTGGTGTCTCTATTGTGTGTGATGATTTATGCATTTATTTGATTACTGCTGTTGATATTGCCATTGATATATTGGATAATATTGTTTGAGAAAGAAAAGTAAAAGTTGATCTTATACTGTTCACCCCCCTCCCTCTCAGTATAAGCTTGTGTTCTTCAATTGGTATTAGAGCCGGTTCCTTCGAAAGAGTTTAATAACTTGAAGGAAAATCTTACAGGAACACAGATGGATTCTCAGAGTGGATCTTCAGGAAATAAGGCACCATTGTTCGATGGGAAAAATTATGCATTTTGGAGTGTAAGAATGAAGATTTACCTAATGGCACAAGGAAATGATATATGGCAAGAAGTTGAGGATGGGTACACACCGCCAGCTACTCCACCTATAGATAAATATGGTAAGCTCCTACAACTAAATAATTCAAAGGCAATGAATGGAATATTAAGTGGTTTACATGAATCAAAGTTTGTAAAAGTTATGCATTGCACATCAACAAAAGAGATTTGGGAAAAGTTGCAGAAAATATATGAGGGAGACAAAAAGGTCAAGATGGCAAAATTGCAAAATCACAAGAAAACATTTGAAGACCTAAAGATGAAGGATGAGGAAGACATTGCTACATACTTACTTCATGTGGATGAGGTTGTTAACTCCATGCAAGGACTTGGATTTAAAGTTGAAGAATTAGATGTTTGTCAAAAGATTTTAAGGTCACTCCCTAAGAGGTATAGTGAAAAGGTTTCAGCCATAGAAGAAACAAAAGATATTGAAAATTTGACTAGGGATGAGTTACATGGAACTCTCACAACTTTTGAGATGAGAATAGGAAAGGATCCTATCCCCTAAAAAGAAGCAACTTTTAAATTTACAAAGAAGACAAAGGATAAGAAGTCAGATTCAAGTAATGAGTTATCCAGTGATGAAGAAGAAAACTATGGTAGAAGGAACAAGGACACAAGAAAGTATAAAGGTACAAAAATAGTTAAGTGTTTCAATTGTGGTAAATATGGTCACTATGCATCTGATTGTCCAGAAGTTAGAAATAGTAGTGGTGAAGAGAAATAAGATCATAAGAACAAGGAAACAAGAAAATATAGGTATCAAAAGAAAAGCAGGGATGGACAAGGCAAGCAAGGAAAGAAATTTTTCCAAAGGCATAAGAAGAGTTTTTATGTAGATAAGATAGGTAAGAGTTCAAGTGATAGTGATGAAAGATCCTCAGATAATGAAGAAGAAGAAATTCTATTTTTGATAGTAGAAAAAGAAGATGTTAAGAAAAAGGTAAAAAGAGAACCAATAATTCTCAAGTGTTTTAGGTGTGGTAACTTTGGTCATCTTGAAGATCATTGCACAAGGAATGGGTTCAGTTTTAGTGAATATGAATATGAAGATGCTCTTGAAGGTCTAGAAGAAGAAAGTCTTCTTATGGCAATAGAAGAAGAAGGAAGTGCTCCTAGTGAAGATGAATAAAAAATGAATGAAGATGATCTTAAAGACAAAGAATCAAAAAATGAAGAGGAAGGAGAAGTTGATCTTGAAGGTGAGCTTATTTATGCTCTTAAGGAATTAAGAAAGGTAAGAAAGTAGAACTCAAAACTCAAGCTTCAATTTCAAGAATGTGATGAAGAGAAAGGAAAGCTTATAGAAGATCTAACAAAATCAATAGCTAAGACAAGGAGATTTAAAGAGAAGTTAGAGGTAAAGGTCTTAGAATGTGAAATATTAGAGCATGAGGTAGCTTCACTAAGGAAGGAAGTGAAAGAGTCTAAAGATAAGCTACACAGGTTTGGGAGAAGCTCAAAGACCTTGGATAAGATTATCAAGGTACAAAGATCTTCATCAAACAAGACAGGACTTGGTTTTGAAGAGGAACATAGAGAACAAGGAGAGGAGTCAATCTCAAGCTCCAAAGAAGAAGAAGCTTCAGAAGAAGAGAGTGTAAGAGAAAGTGAGACTTCTAAGGATAAGTTGGAAAATAGAAAGTTCAACAAGGAAAGGAACAATGCACAAATAAGGAATAGATGGAACATGAAACATCACAGGGAAGAAGAGACTAAGAGACCAATGGGGTCAAGGCAAGGTTTCTTCAATGGACGTTGCTTCTCATGTCACAAGTTTGGTCACAAGGCTATGCAGTGCAGGACACATGAAAGACAAGGACATGGTTTCACCAATAGAAATTTTAGAAATGGGCATCTCTTTCAAGGGTATTGCTACTCTTGTAATCAGTTTGGTCATAAGGTAGTTAATTGCAGGGTTCATGATAGGAATGGATATGGCTTCACCAAGAGGAACTTCAAGATATTTGCACCTTCAAGGAACCACAACATTAAGTGTTATAAGTGCAATAATATTGGGCATATGGCTAAGTGGTGTAGAACAAAATTTCCAGAGACAAGCAAGAATAGGAATATTCAGAGGAATCAGAAGGATCAGTTGAGGAAGAAGGTGGACAAAGAAAAAGAGCAGTGTATGCTGGGAGTAGAGATACTCCCACCCCAAAATTAACCACCTCAAGGAGAGGAGGTGGGGAGGGGGTTGAGCTAAGAGTCTTATATTTAGCCCCAAAGGTGGCCCTTTGCCATTGATGTCAAAGGGGGAGAGATTTGAGTTAGGGGGAGAGCATTCAGTTAGGGGGAGCAGTTTCTCAGGGGGAGCAGAACTAAAAAAGGTAAAAGAAATGGTTAAAGGAAAAAGGGTTGCCATCAATGACAAAGGGGGAGATTATTGGAAATTTGAGCAAGTTTTGTTGTCATTGATGTCAAGAGGTTGATGTCCAAGTTTCATCATCATTAATGTCATAAGGTTGTTTTTCCAAAAGGCAAGGAAGTGGTTAAAAGAAATAAGATATAATATTTATTTTAAATATTATATGCCTAAAGAGGCCTAAAATATTGAAGACCCAAGGAAGGAGAAGCAGGTTTAAAAATAATATATATATATTTAATATTATAATATTTTGGGCAAAAGGATGAGGTGAAGAAAAATGAGGTCCAAGGAATCATTAAAATAATATATCCTTGAAAAGACCCATTGAGCAGTTTATAAAGGTTTTTATTTAATTTATTTAAATTAAAATATTTTAACCTATGGTTAAAATTTTAATTTAAATAAATCATAAGGCGCCAAAGGTTTAAATTTAAAATTCAAATTAAAATTCGAAATTACATAAGCCGACGTGTTGGAGTGCAAAGAACAATGTATAAAAAGGGGGCAATAATTTTCATTTAATATCCCCAATGCTATTTATAATGTTCGAATGCCTAAGATAAAAGATTAATTGTGCATTGCATTAAGAGGGAAGAAGAGGATTCACATGTTTTAAAGTTTAAGGAGGGAGACTTTGCATTAAATTCATGTGGAGCACCAAATCGATCCCAAAGTGCTGGGTAGCATAGACGGTGGTCAAAGGCTGGTTAAGACATTCATGCAGGGCAAGTCGAGGGTTCAATTCACATCCCCTTCATTTTTGACACAACAAGGTTTTTGGTTTTTCAAAAATCATAGAAGGCAAGGCATAAAGGGTAGATCATGCGCTTTGAGTGTTGTGTGGGCATGTAGCCCAATGGTAGCCTAGCCTTGGGCTAAGGTATTGTGGTGGTAGTTGGTCACAGGTTCAAGTTTGGGCATAATCATAAAGGGCACAATATTTTTGAAGATGTGGGCCAACATTTATAAGGTAAGTGCTTGATTTTAATTTATGTCAAGGTTTTGAAAGGTGCTAGAGGCCACGTGATTATTTTTGCAAAGGTGGGAGTCATAAGGTTGATTAAAATATTTTATTTTTTATTAGAAATATAAATAAAGTAATTGGAGTTATAAGGTGTTAACAAAGGAATTTAATTTTTATTTTGTTGAATATTATTTTGTGAAGTTTGGAGTTTATAAGGTGTTAACAAAGGAATTTGATTTTTTATGTATTGAATATTATTTTGAGAAGTTTGGAGATTATAAGGTGTACTTGAGACTTGATATTTTTGTATGGTGAAATAATTATTGAGGAAATATTTGTGTGGAGATTTTGAGATAGATTGTTGCTATCTAACCTTGAAATTGGCAAAGAGGATTTGATTGTGATTAAGACAGGTTTTGAAGACATATCTCCATAAAAACAAAAGGTATGGGCACATCTTCCTTATGAGTGAAATATTGTTGGATTGAATGTTGTGAAATGCAAAGTTGGAGTGAAAAGGATTGTTTGATAAGCATTGTTGGAAATGTTTGAGTGAGTTTTCATGTGCATGATTTGTGGATGTTGAAAGATCATGAGTATCATTGTTATGTGAGATTGAGAACTATCTTGAGCTAGGGTTTGTGAAAGAACATGAGTATCATTGTTATGTGAGATTGAGAACTATCTTGAGCTAGGGTTTGTGAAAGAACATGAGTATCATTGTTATGTGAAATTGGAATTATCTTGAGTCAAGGTTTGAGTTCCATAGTGTGAGTTGTTGGAAGTATAGTGAAACACTTGGTTAGGGTTTGTAAGCAAGTTGTGTTTCATTGAGTGAATGTTTGAGTGAAGTTGGTTGAGCATTATTGATTGAAAGCATTGGAGTGATAGTTCAAGTTTTGTGAAACAAATTATACTTTATTTTTAAATTGATTTGAAAGAGAGTTTGAAAGTGATAGAGTATTTTGTTGAGTACAAAATATTGTGAGTGTGAAACATATTGAGTCTTTGATCATTCTCTATATGTTTCTATGGTTAAACAAGATTCTGAGTGAAACTTGTTTGTGTGATTGAAGAGGTTTTCTAAAAGAGATTAAGTTGAGTTTTGTATGCAAGTATTGTAATTGTTTGAGTAAGATTTTGTGAAATCTTGTGAGCAGATTTAAGTAAGTCCTAGAGGGGACTTAAGGACAGAGTTGAGTAAGATTTTGTGAAATCTTAAGGATATATTTATGTAAGATTTTGTGAAATATTACAAGCATATTTGAGGTAAGTCTTGGTGAAGACTTGTTGAGCAGATTGAACAAGTTCTAGGGAGGACTTTTTAAATAGATTTGAGGTAAGTCTTGGTGAAGACTTGTTGAGAAGATTGGACAAGTTCTAGGGAGGACTTGTTGGATATATTTGAGGTAAGTCTTGGTGAAGACTTGTTGAGAAGATTTGAGGTAAGTCTTAGTGAAGACTTGTTGAGAGATTTGAGGTAAGTCTTAGTGAAGACTTGTAGAGCAGATTGAGCAAGTTCTGAGAGGACTTTGAAAAAATAAAAAATAAGTTAAACTTTGGACAATTGAGACAAGTCTTAGTGAAGACTTGAGAGCAGATTGAGCAAGTTCTTGAGAGGACTTGTGGATAGATTTGAGGTAAGTCTTTGAGAAGACTTGAGAGCAAATTGATTGATTTGTTCAAGATTTGAGTTAAGGCTTGAGGTAGATCTAGCAGAGTTGATTTGTGATTGGATCAAGATTTGTGTTAAGGCTTGAGGATAGATTTGAGGATAGATTTTGGTGTAGATTTGAGGGTAGATTTATGCTAGACCAGAGATAGAATTATGAGAAGATTTGTGCTAGACCGAGGATAGTGTTTAGTGTAGATTTGAGATAGAGATTGAGTAGAGCTGAGAGCAAGATTTGGAGGTGATAGAGCAGAGGATAGTAGTCTCCAGTGGATAGAGATCCATTAGCTAGGGTAGTGAGGATAGAGGTATTCTAAGTGAGGACAAAGGTCTTATATGGAGAGAGATCCACAAGCCAGTGTAGTGGAGGTAGTAGTCTTCTAGAAGATCACCATACAGAGCAAAGGAGAAAGAGTTCTCCTATGGATAGAGATCCATGAACCAACAAAGGGGAAAGAGTTCTCCTATGGATTGGTGTCCATAAAATTGATTAGGGGATTGGTGTCTCCTTTGGATAGAGGTCCATAAACATTGTAATAGGGAAGGATTCCCAAGATATTTGTTGAGAAAATTTTAGTGAAATATTTTCTTCATGGAGTAGCCCACATTGGGTGAACCACGTTAAATTGGTGTCTCTATTGTGTGTGATGATTTGTGCATTGCTTTGATTACTACTATTGATATTGCCATTGATATATTGGATAATATTGTTTGAGAAAGAAAAGTAAAAGTTGGTCTTATACTGTTCACCCCTCCTCTCAGTATAATCTTGTGTTCTTCAATTGGTATCAGAGCGGGTTCCTTCGAAAGAGTTTAACAACTTGAAGGAAAATCTTACAGGAACACAGATGGATTCTCAGAGTGGATCTTTAAGAAATAAGGCACCATTGTTCGATGGGAACAATTATGCATTTTGGAGTGTAAGAATGAAGATTTACCTAATGGCACAAGGAAATGATATATGGCAAGAAGTTGAGGATGGGTACACACCGCCAACTACTCCACCTACAGATAAATATGGTAAGCTCCTACAAATGAATAATTCAAAGGCAATGAATGGAATCTTAAGTGGTTTACATGAATCAGAGTTTGTAAAAGTTATGCATTGCACATCAACAAAAGATATTTGGGAAAAGTTGAAGAAAATATATGAGGGAGACAAAAAGGTCAAGATGGCAAAATTGCAAAATCACAAGAAAACATTTGAAGACTTGAAGATGAAGGATGAGGAAGACATTGCTACATACTTACTTCATGTGGATGAGGTTGTTAACTCCATGCAAGGACTTGGGTTTAAAGTTGAAGAATCAGATGTTTGTCAAAATATTTTAAGGTCACTCCCTAAGAGGTATAGTGAAAAGGTTTCAGCCATAGAAGAAACAAAAGATATTGAAACTTTGACTAGGGATGAGTTACATGGAACTCTCACAACTTTTGAGATGAGAATAGGAAAGGATCCTATCCCCCAGAAAGAAGCAACCTTCAAAGTTACAAAGAAGACAAAGGATAAGAAGTCAGATTCAAGTAATGAGTTATCCAGTGATGAAGAAGCAAACTATGGCAGAAGGAACAAGGACACAAGAAAGTATAAAGGTACAAAAATAGTTAAGTGTTTCAAATGTGGTAAATATGGTCACTATGCATATGATTATCCAGAAGCTAGAAATAGCAATGGTGAAGAGAAACAAGATCATAAGAACAAGGAAGCAGGAAAATATAGGTATCAAAATAAAAGTAGGGATGGACAAGGCAAGCAAGGAAAGAAGTTTTTCCAAAGGCATAAGAAGATTTTTTATGCAGATAAGATAGGCAAGAGTTCAAGTGATAGTGATGAAAGGTCCTCAGATAATGAAGAAGAAGAAATTATATTTATGATAGTAGAAAAAGAAGATGTTAAGAAAAAGGTAAAAAGGGAACCAATAATTCTCAAGTGTTTTAGGTGTGGAAACTTTGGTCATCTTGAAGATCATTGTACAAGGAATGGGTTCAGTTTTAGTGAAGATGAATATGAAGATGCTCTTGAAGGTCTAGAAGAAGAAAGTCTTCTTATGGAAATAGAAGAAGAAGGAAGTGCTCCTATTGAAGATAAATCAGAAAGGAATGAAGATGATCTTAAAGACAAAGGAGTAGAGGAAGAATCAAAAAATGAAGAGGAAGGAGAAGTTGATCTTGAAGGTGAGCTTATTTTTGCTCTTAAGGAATTAAGAAAGGTAAGAAAGTAGAACTCAAAACTCAAGCTTCAATTTCAAGAATGTGATGAAGAGAAAGGAAAGCTTATAGAAGATCTAACAAACTCAATAGCTAAGACAAGGAGATTTAAAGAGAAGTTAGAGGTAAAGGTCTTAGAATGTGAAATATTAGAGCAAGAGGTAGCTTCACTAAGGAAGGAAGTAAAAGAGTCTAAATACAAGCTACATAGGTTTGGGAGAAGCTCAAAGACCTTGGATAAGATTATCAAGGTACAAAGATCTTCATAAAACAAGATAGGACTTGGTTTTGAAAAGGAACATAGAGAACAAGGAGAGGAGTCAATCTCAAGCTCCAAAGAAGAAGAAGCTTCAGAAGAAGAGAGTGTAAGAGAAAGTGAGACTTCTGAGGATAAGTTGGAAAATAGAAAGTTCAACAAGGAAAGGAACAATGCACAAATAAGGAACAGATGGAACAGGAAACATCACAGGGAAGAAGAGACTAAGAGACCAATGGGGTCAAGGCAAGGTTTCTTCAATGGATGTTGCTTCTCATGTCATAGGTTTGGTCACAAGGCTATGCAATGCAGGACACATGAAAGATAGGGATATGGTTTCACCAATAGAAATTTTAGAAATGGGCATCTCTTTCAAGGGTATTGCTACTCTTGTAATCAGTTTGGTCATAAGGCAATTAATTGTAGGGTTCATGATAGGAATGGATATGGCTTCACCAAGAGGAACTTCAAGATATTTGCACCTTCAAGGAACCACAACATTAAGTGTTATAAGTGCAATAATGTTGGGCATATGGCTAAGTGGTGTAGAACAGAATTTCCAGAGACAAGCAGGAACAAGAATATTCAGAGGAATCAGAAGGATCAGTTGAGGAAGAAGGTGGACAAAGAAAAAGAGCAGTGTATGTAGGGAGTAGAGATACTCCCACCCCAAAATTAACCACCTCAAGGAGAGGAGGTGGGGAGGGGGCTGAGCTAAGAGTCTTATATTTAGCCCCAAAGGTGGCCCTTTGCCATTGATGTCAAAGGGGGAGATATTTGAGTTAGGGGGAGAGCATTCAATCAGGGGAGAAGTTTCTCAAGGGGAGAAGAACTAAAAAGGTAAAAGAAATGGTTAAAGGAAAAAGGGTTGCCATCAATGACAAAGGGGGAGATTGTTGGAAATTTGAGCAAGTTTTGTTGTCATTGATGTCAAGAGGTTGATGTCCAAGTTTCATCATCATTAATGTCATAAGGTTGTTTTTCCAAAAGGCAAGGAAGTGGTTAAAAGAAATAGGATATAATATTTATTTTAAATATTATATGCCTAAAGAGGCCTAAAAATATTGAAGACCCAAGGAAGGAGAAGCAGGTTTAAAAAGAAATAATAATATTATAATATTTAATATTATAATATTTCGGGCAAAAGGATGAGGTGAAGAAAACGAGGTCCAAGGAATCATTAAAATAATATATCCTTGAAAAGACCCATTGAGCAGTTTTTAAAGGATATTATTTAATTTATTTAAATTAAAATATTTTAACCTATGGTTAAAATTTTAATTTAAATAAATCATAAGGCACCAAAGGTTTAAATTTAAATTTGAATTAAAATTTGAATTTGCCGACATGTTGGAGTGCAAAGGAAAATGTATAAAAGGGGGAAATGATTTTTCATTTTACCAATGCTATTATCTAATGTTAATGCCTAAGATAAAATATTAATCATGCGTTGCATTAAGAGGGAAGAAGAGATTCACATGTTTTAAATATTAAGGAGGGAGACTTTGCATTAAATCCAAGTGGAGCACCAAATCAATCCCAAAGCATTAGGTAGCGCAGACGGTGATCAGAGGCTGGTTAAGACGTTCATGTAGGGCAAGTCAAGGGTTTGATTCACATCCCCTTATTTTTGACACAACAAGGTTTTTGTTTTTTCAAAAATTATAGAAGGCAAGGCATAAAGGGTGGATCGTGCGCTTTGAGTGTTGTGTGGGCATGTAGCCCAATGGTAGCCTAGCCTTGGGCTAAGGCATTGCAGTGGCGATAGGTTACGGGTTCGAGTTTGGGCATAGTTATAACAGGGCACAATATTTTTGAAGATGTGGGCAACATTTATAAGGTAAGCACTTGATTTTAATTTATGCCAAGGTTTTGAAAGGTGCTAGAGGCCACATGATTATTTTTGCAAAGGTGGGAGTCATAAGGTTGATTAAAATATTTTATTTTTGATTAGAAATATAAATAAAGGAATTGGAGTTATAAGGTTTAACAAAGGAATTTAATTTTTATTTGTTGAATGTTATTTTGTGAAGTTTGGAGTTTATAAGGTGTTAACAAAGGAATTTGATTTTTTATGTATTGAATATTATTTTGAGAAGTTTGGAGATTATAAGGTGTACTTGAGACTTGATATTTTTGTATGATGAAATAATTATTGAGAAAAATATTTGTGTGGAGATTTTGAGATAGATTATTGCTATCTAACCTTGAAATTGGCAAAGAGGATTTGATTGTGATTAAGACAAGTTTTGAAGATATATCTCCATAAAAACAAAAGGTATGGGCACATCTTCCTTATGAGTGAAATATTGTTGGATTGAATGTTGTGAAATGCAAAGTTGGAGTGAAAAGGATTGTTTGATAAGCATTGTTGGAAATATTTGAGTGAGTTTTCATGTGCATGATTTGTGGATGTTGAAAGATCATGAGTATCATTGTTATGTGAGATTGAGAACTATCTTGAGCTAGGGTTTGTGAAAGAACATGAGTATCATTGTTATGTGAGATTGAGAACTATCTTGAGCTAGGGTTTGTGAAAGAACATGAGTATCATTGTTATGTGAAATTGGAATTATCTTGAGTCAAGGTTTGAGTTCCATAGTGTGAGTTGTTGGAAGTATAGTGAAACACTTGGTTAGGGTTTGTAAGCAAGTTGTGTTTCATTGAGTGAATGTTTGAGTGAAGTTGGTTGAGCATTATTGATTGAAAGCATTGGAGTGATAGTTCAAGTTTTGTGAAACAAATTATACTTTATTTCTAAATTGATTTGAAAGAGAGTTTGAAAGTGATAGAGTGTTTTGTTGAGTACAAAATATTGTGAGTGTGAAACATATTGAGTCTTTGATCATTCTCTATATGTTTCTATGGTTAAACAAGATTCTGAGTGAAACTTGTTTGTGTGATTGAAGAGGTTTTCTGAAAGAGATTAAGTTGAGTTTTGTATGCAAGTATTGTAATTGTTTGAGTAAGCTTTTGTGAAAGCTTGTGAGCAGATTTAAGTAAGTCCTAGAGGGGACTTAAGGACAAAGTTGAGTAAGATTTTGTGAAATCTTAAGGATAGATTTGTGTGAGATTTTGTGAAAGCTTGCAAGCAGATTTGAGGTAAGTCTTGGTGAAGACTTGTTGAGAAGATTGGACAAGTTCTAGGGAGGACTTGTTGAGAAGATTTGAGGTAAGTCTTAGTGAAGAATTGTTGAGAAAATTTGACAAGTTCTAGAGAAGACTTGTTGGACAGATTTGAGGTAAGTCTTAGTGAAGACTTGAGATATTTGAGATAAGTCTTAGTGAAGACTTGTTGAGCATATTTGAGGCAAGTCTTAGTGAAGACTTGAAAGTGACAATTAGACATATTTGAGATAAGTCTTAGTGAAGACTTGAGCAGATTGAGCAAGTTCTTGAGAGGACTTGTTGGATAGATTTGAGGTAAGTCTTAGTGAAGACTTGAGAGCAGATTGAGCAAGTTCTTAAGAGGACTTATGGATAGATTTGAGATAAGTCTTTGAGAAGACTTGAGAGCAAAATTGATTGATTGATTTGTTCAAGCTTTGTGTTAAGGCTTGAGGTAGATCTAAGCAGAGTTGATTTGTGATTTGATCAAGCTTTGTGTTAAGGCTTGAGGACAGATTTGAGGATAGATTTTGGTGCAGATTTGAGGGTATATTTGTGCCAGACCAGAGATAAATTTAAGAGCATATTTATGCTAGATCGAGGATAGTGTTTAGTGTAAATTTGAGATAGAGATTGAGTAGAGCTGAGAGCAAGCTTTGGAGGTGATAGAGTAGAGGATAGTAGTCTCTAGTGGATAGAGATCCATTAGCCAGGGTAGTGAGGATAGAGGTATTCTAAGTGAGGATAGAGGTCTTCTATGGAGAGAGATCCACAAGCCAGTGTAGTGGAGGCAGTAGTCTTCTAGAAGATCACCAACCAGAGCAGAGGAGAAGGAGTTCTCCTATGGATAGAGATCCATGAACCAACAAAGGGGAAAGAGTTCTCCTATGGATTGATGTCCATAAACTTTATTAGGGGATTGGTGTCTCCTTTGGATAGAGGTCCATAAACATTGTAATAGGGAAGGATTCCCAAGAGATTTGTTGAGAAAATTTTAGTGAAATATTTTCTCCGTGGAGTAGCCCACATTGGGTGAACCACGTTAAATTGGTGTCTCTATTGTGTGTGATGATTTGTGCATTGCTTTGATTACTATAGTTGATATTGCCATTGATATATTGGATAATATTGTTTGAGAAAGAAAAGTAAAAGTTGGTCTTATACTGTTCACCCCCTCTCAGTATAAGCTTGTGTTCTTCAAAAATATCTGAATTCTTGATTTTCATTTTCTAGATCTTTCCAAATCTCTGTATGAATACAATTACTCCAGAATTTAGTATCTTTCTTGAAATTTTCCTATAGCAACCTTCACAATGCTAAAAATTCACCTCTACTATATATGCCTTCCATTTTAGTAGAGTAATATTTCCAAAACATCGCACTAACATAGTCCCTTTATCAAATCTGGATTGCTAGTTTCCTTCCCGAAACACAAGTGCAACCACAAAAATTATAATAAATAGTCTAAATGAAAACACATTATTGTTACAAAATAAAGGAGATATTACCAATGGAAAACATTAAAGTAAATCTTAATCATTAATTTATTTAGGCAATCAACAATTTTTGTCAACTTCAACTAAACTTTCTACTTCCTCTAACCATGGAAAGGAGATGTTAACTTCATGATCCTCAATCAAAACCCCTCTATTGGCTAGCTTATCTGCAAATTTGTTTCCTTCCCTTAATATATGTGTAAACCTAATTTCTTCAAACTCTTTAGCAAGATCTTGAATTTCCACAATTATCTCTTGTATGTTCCATGGAGCCTTTGCTTTCCTCAAAATTGCATTTATTACTATGAGAGAATCACCTTCCATCCATACTCTATTCCATTTCATTTGTTTACATATTTTTAACCCTTCTAAAGCTACCCAAGCTTCAGCTTCATTATTTGTCTTAAATCCACTATTGAAAGCATAATGAGACAAAATATCTCCTCTATTATTTCTAATTATTCCTCCTCCTCCTGCTGGTCTTGGATTTCCTTTAGATGCTCCATCAAAATTCAATTTAACCCACTCCACATCTGGTGGTTTCCACTTTATATTCTTTACCTTCTTTTTGCTTCTCTTGTACCCAACATCATAATTCCATTTAATGACTTGACTCCATCTATCAAGACTCTACTTCCAAATTAGGGATTGGGTGAGTTGATAGGGTTGGTTTAGACTCCTCTATGGCTAAACATATCTTCTTTTTCATTACCTCTAAACTGCTTTCCTTTCCTTTAAATATTCTTCTATTCCTTTCTAGCCATATAGTCCAAAGTATTGTATCTTTTGATATATCCCATATTGTCTATAAAGCCTCACTTTTATAAGTGCTCTGCCATTGCTTTAACCAATCTTCAATTCTTCTATTCATCACCATGCATTTACCAAACATATTAAGAATCCATTGCCATAGATTCCAGACTATTGAGCAATGTCCCAAGAGATGGTCTATACTCTCCTCCTCCTTATTATAGAAAACACATTGAGAGGGGCCATGAAAACCCCTTTTCATAAGGTTATCCCAGGATAAAATTCTTCTATGACCTACTAGCCAAACAAACATTTTGACTTTAGGAATGCTTGGGCTATCCCAAATATCTCTCCATATTCTAGTGACATTATTATTATTATGTTGGTGTTGAACATTATATCCACTTCTTGTTGTGTATTCTCCTGAGCTATTCAACTCCCAAATCAATTTATCCTTGGCTCCCCTTAGAATAATCATTGTTATATTTCTACTCAATTGCCTCCTAGCATCAATGTCTTGTATACTTGTAAAAAAATCTTCTTTCCATTTGTATCTTCCTTCTCGATCCTTGTACAAAATGTTTGAAACCCTATCACCATATTTGTCTTGAAGCAATCTCATCCAAGGTTTCAAAATTGGATCTAAATTGAGTGGTTTTTTATCACACCAAGTATCCATCCAAATAGAAATTTTTTCTCCAGTTCCCACCACCCATATTAAACCTTTAATCATAAGATCAATAGATTTTTTTAAACCATTCCAAAGAGTAGAACCATTTGGAAGAGAGAATGCAGTAAATATTAAACTTGGGTCATTGGGATCAACATACTTAGAAGAATTCTTGCCCATTGTCTTTGACTCTCTTTGTACAATCTCTAGATAAATTTTCCCCTAAGAGCTAAGTTTGCATCTGTAAGAACTCTTAAACCAAGACCTCCCCTAGTTTTATCATCACACAACTTGCTCCATTTCACCAAAGAAAATTTCCTTTTATCATGTAAACCTGACCATAAAAAGGATCGCATAATATAGATTAACTTTTTTCAACTGATTTTGGCATAGAATACAATGACATATAATATGTTGGAATGGCTTGTAAGACTGAACTTAATTAACTGCACTCTTCCTGCTAATGATAACCATCTACCTTTCCAAGCTGGAAGTTTATTTTGAACTTTACTAATAACTAGATTCCATAAATCTATCCTCATTCTCCCCTCAAATAAAGGCATCCCTAGATAAGTTGTTGGTAAATTTACCTCCTCCATTTGAAGCAACCTACAAATTCTTGTTTTGATATTAGCAGGAGTGTTAAGGAAGTAAATTTTGGATTTAGTCCTATTAACTTTTTTCCCTGAAGCTCTTTCGTACTCTTTTAAAAAGTTATTCAAAGCTCTAGCCTCATTTATCCTTGCCCTTCCAAAAAGGGTTGTATCATCTACAAACTGTTGATGGGTGATGTTATCGATGTTATTACTAACCTTAAGTCCACTTATAAGCCCATATTTGTAAGCCTTCTTTAAGTTCCTACTCAAAACTTCTGCCATAATAATGAAAAAATAAGGAGATAGAGGATCTCCTTGTCTAAGGCCTCTCTTGGCTTTAAAATATTCTATCACTAACCCATTGACCAACACTGAATAAGAAACTGTAGAGACACAAGCTTTAATCCATCTAACCCATTTCTTCCCAAAACCAAACTTATCTAAAACTGCAAAAAGAAAATTCCATTTAACCCTATCATAGGCTTTACTCATATCAAGTTTTAAGATCATTGCTTTCTCTTTTCTTGAAGTTGTTGAATGTATAACTTCATGAGCTACTATGATCCCATCCAAAATTTGTCTCCCTTTCACAAATCCTCCTTGCTCTTCTGAAATGATTTTGTCTAACAATGACCTTAATCTATTCACCATCACTTTGGAAATAATCTTATATGCCATATTACATAGGCTTATGGGTCTAAAAGAATCAAACAATTCAACATCCTTCTTTTTTGGAATTAGGGTAAGATATGTTGCATTTATTTTATAAGGAATGTATTGTTTTACCCTAGACTGTTCCACTACCACCAATAAATAATCCTTCACTATATCCCAATTATGTTGGTAAAAAGTTGTAGAGAGCCCATCTGGACCTAGGGATTTATCCTTATTAAAAGAGAAAAGAGCTAAATGAACTTCTTCTAGAGTAATAGGCTCCATCAGTTTCCTATTGTCTTCATTTGTTATAACTGAAGGAACATCTTGAAGAAGTTTATCATTAAGAACTTCGGTCTCCTCTGAACCTAGAATATTTTGATAAAATGACTTTGCCTCTTTTCTAATTTCACTCTGATCTTCAATCCAAACCCCTTCTATTGATTTAATTCTACTAATTCTGGAAGTTGATCTCTATACTATAGCCATCCTATGAAAAAATTTGTATTTTTATCTCCTTCTTTTAACCAAGTCTATCTTGATTTTAATCTCCAAAATTTCTCTTCCTTACTCAAAATATTATGATATTCACTAAGCAACTCCCTTTCCTCTGAGCTTGTATTATTATCATCACCTTTTTGGAATTTTGAAAGTTTATCTTTTAGTTCTTCTTTCTTCTCAAAAATATTTCCAAAGGTGTTCTTGTTCCATTCTTTTAATCTAGATGTCATAGCTTTAATTTGGTTTGGAAGAGCATACAACCCACCATTACCTAAAGAATTCCATGTTTGAGCTATCATATCAACAAATTGAGGATGGTCTTCCCACATCTGCTCATATTTAAAATATGATATTTTTTTTAATTCACTTACCACCATTTTAACTCTTATTGGCCAGTGATCTGAACCAATCCTTGTTAAGGTATTAATTTTAGCACAAGTTCCTTCATCTAGCCAATGATATGAGAGAATGCATCTATCTAATTTTTTTAGCTATTAGGTTCTGGCCTCTCCTGTTGTTGGTCCAAGTATAGTTGTCTTCTTCAAACTCAACTTCCCATAGATTATTGTTTTGAATAAAAGCTGAGAAATATTTCATACTTTGGGTCAATTTCCTAATTCCCCCAAATTTTTCATCCAACTTGGTTATGGCATTAAAATCTCCAATGATCATGAAATGGGTTTCTTGGTCTTTACTTCTCATAAAGGCTTCAATCCCACTCCAAACTTCTAATCTACCTGACTGAGTTGTAGGTCCATAGACATTGATAAGGATGAAATGAATATCAGCAAAGTAGCAAGTGACTAAAGAGGCTATCCAATGCCTAGTTTTATGAATGGTTACACAAGAGGTTCTAGAAGGATTCCAACAAGTTAGAATTCCCCTTGCCACTCCTTCAGAATCCATAGCATCCCATTCACATCTTGCCCAAACTACTTTCATAGTTTTTGAAACTTCTTCTTTTGTCATTTTAGTTTCCTGGATACAAAGAATATCAGGTTTATTACTTAAACATAGGTCCCTAATACACCTATGCTTTGAGGGGGCATTAGCACCCCTTATATTCCATGAGATGATAATCATGTCTCATTAGGGGCTTTTGGCCCCTCTTGCGTATTACCAATATCATTTTGTTGTTTGGTAAAGAGAAGTTCAACCAACTTAGTTTGTGTTCCTTTCTCTATGTTTGCTCTTGCTTCCCTAGATCTTGCTTGATAATTTGAGGGTTTTCCTCTTTTTGCCTTGCCTATATCAGGAGTAGGTCTTATTATTCTATTCCTCAATATTCTTTCACAATTTTGTTTTTCATCATATTTATCCTCTCCTGGCTCTATTATAGAAGCTTTTGACTTGTCCTGCTCATTTTTTGGTATTTCCTTATTAATGGCAGAGGTATTAACTTCTAAAACTACATTTTCTTTACCAATTATTTTCTCCTGAATGGTGCATGGTACTTCAAGAGAGTCTTCAAAATCTGATGAGACACATTCCTTAGGTTCATCGAGAATGTTCTTCCTTAAATTAGGATCATACTGAATAGATGGTTCCTTGTTAATATGTTGAAATTGTTGTATTGTGTCCTCTAAGTTTTGATCTACTTTTTCTTCATAGGCTAAAGCCTCAAAAGAGTTGGTATTTCTTCCAATATCCTTCCTTATTGGTCTCCATTATTTATTTTATTTTATTTTTCTAGATCTATTTTTTGGAAGTTGAAAACCATCTTTATCCATAACCATTTGTAAATTTCTCTTACGATTTTCTACAAATGATTCCGTTGGGCTCTTCTTAGGGCATGATCTCTCAATATGCCCCACCTCATGACATCTTCTACATCTAAAATATATGTTTTCATAATCTATAGTTTGGATCCACATCTTATCCCCATACTTAAGAATGATTGATTCTAGTAAAGCTTTACTTATATCAATCATGACCAATATTCGAGCATAAATAGACAAAAATCCATCTTTTGTTGTATCTAAAATCTCAAGGAATTCTCCTAGAGTGTTGCCTATTGCCTTGAAGGTATCTATTTCCTAAAATTCAATGGGCAACCCAAACATCCTAACCCAGAATGGTACTAAGGATAGATTTACATTTTTAGGTGAAAAGCCTTCATACCAATGGGTAAGGAAGAGTCCTGCTCTTCCCATAAACCAAGGACCCCTTTTAGGATTCTTTCTCTTTCTTCCCTAGAAAAAAAAATGGCTAGGAAGAAACCTTTGGGAAGAAATGATAGAATCACTCCTAGAGACTTCCAACTCCTATCAATCCATTTTCTCAAGGTTGAAGCCCCTAGCCAATACCCATTAAATTTACCAAAAACTACCCTATCTTGGAGCAATGAGGATCTCTCTGAGGTGCGCTCACTAACCTCTACCACTAGAGATGATTCTAAGGATTTAACTATAAATCGATCCATGGAAAGGAAACTAAAACTCAAAATCTAATGAAATTTATCTGAAAGTCCTATAACAAATATAATATTTGATAAAAACTTTATAAAATTTTCATGCACAATTTCTAAGATAAAGAAAAGGAAAAATAACTTAGCTGAAAAATTCTTTGTCCAGATAGAATGTCTTGCCTCACTAAAGTCCTAGCCCTTCATTGCTCTTCCCATCATTCGAACCCTAGTTGGCAAATATTTACAATTTCATTTTTCATGACTTGAAAAATTGTCACTACCCTTGTTCCGAATGGTTGACTTCACAAGGTCGTATCTCCCTCAATATTGCTTGAATTTTTGCATATGACCACTCATTTTAAAGCTATTCAAATTCTGCACAAGTTGGTCTAAGAATCAGCTGAATCAGATAACTCTTTGTGAAGATATGGCTCCTAAAAGATGAGATATTTTTCAAGAAAAACCCTAATCCTTCACACTTTGCAATTTTATTTTTGCAATTTAAAAAATCATCACTACCCTTGTTCAAATGGTTGACTTCATAGGATCATATCTCCCTCAATATTACTTAAATTTTTGCATATTACCACTCATTTTAAAGCTATTCAAATTTTACACAAGTTGATCCAAGAATAATTTGAATTGTATAACTCTTTACAAAGATATGACTCCTAAAATATGAGATGTTTTTCAGGAAAAACCCTAATCCTTCACACTTTGCAACTTTAAAATATTTTTAAGTTAAATTGATGGTTATAAATTTTAGTTTAACATTTTTTTGTTGAATAATAAGGGGTTGTACTCGGGTCCCCCACCCTTGAAAAATTACAACTCTCTTCTTTAGAGCTTGAGAGTTTACAAATAGATACACTTCTCATCTCAATTGAGATGCTATAGCTAGAAACCTACATCATTTTACATAAAATGTTTGAATTCTTGATTTTTATTTTCTGGATCTTTTCAATTTTTTGTATGAATACAATTAATCCAAAATTTAGCATCTTTCTTGACATTTTCCTATAGCAACCTTCACAATGCCAAAACTTCACCTCTACTATCTATGCCTTGCATCTTAGTAGAGTAATATTTCCAAAATATTGCACTATCATAGTCCGCTTTACCAAATATGGATTGCTAGTTTCCTTCCTGAAACACAAGTGCAACCACAAAAATTATAATAAATAGTCTAAATGAAAACACATTATTGTTACAAAATAAAGCAAATATTACCAATGGAAAACATTAAAGTAAATCTTAATCATTAATTGATTCAGGCAATCAACATTTTCTTGTTAGCTTCAACTAAACTTTCTACTTCCTCTAACCATGGAAAGGAGAATTTAACTTCATGATCCTCAATCAAAACCCCTCTATTGGCTAGCTTATCTGCACATTTGTTTCCTTCCCTTAATATATGTGTAAACCTAATTTCTTCAAACTCTTTAGCAAGATCTTGAATTTCCACAATTATCTCTTGTATGTTCCATGGAGCCTTTGCTTTCCTCAAAATTGCATTTATTACTATGAGAGAATCACCTTCCATCCATACTCTATTCCATTTCATTTGTTTACATATTTTTAACCCTTCTAAAGCCGCCCAAGCTTCAACTTCATTATTTGTCTTAAATCCACTATTGAAAGCATAATGAGACAAAATCTCTCCTCTATTATTTCTAATTATTCCTCCTCCTCCTGCTGGTCCTGGATTTCCTTTAGATGCTCCATAAAAATTCAATTTAACCCACTCCACATCTGGTGGTTTCCACTTTATATTCTTTGCCTTCTTTTTGCTTCTCTTGTACCCAACATCATAATTCCATTTAATGACTTGACTCCATCTATCAAGGCTCTCTGCTTCCAAATTAGGGACTGGGTGAGTTGATAGGGTTGGTTTAGACTCCTCTATGGCTAAACATATATTCTTTTTCATTACCTCTAAATTGCTTTCCTTTCCTTTAAATATTCTTCTATTCCTTTCTAGCCATATAGTCCAAAGTATTGTATCTTTTGATATATCCCATATTGTCTGTAAAGCCTCACTTTTATAAGTGCTCTGCCATTGCTTTAACCAATCTTCAATTTTGCTATTCATCACCATGCATTTACCAAACATATTAAGAATCCATTGCCATAGATTCTAGACTATTGAGCAATGTCCCAAGAGATGGTCTATACTCTCCTCCTCCTTATTACAAAAAACACATTGAGAGGGGCCATGAAAACCCCTTTTCATAAGGTTATCCCAGGATAAAATTCTTCTATGACCTACTAGCCAAACAAACATTTTAACTTTAGGAATGCTTGGGCTATCCCAAATATCTCTCCATATTCTAGTGATATTATTATTTTGTTGGTGTTGTACATTATATCCACTTCTTGTTGTGTATTCTCCTGAGCTATTCAACTCCCAAATCAATTTATCCTTGGCTCCCCTTAGAATAATCACAGTTGTTATCTTTCTACTCAATTGCCTCCTAGCATCAATGTCTTGTATACTTGTAAAAAAATATTCTTTCCATTTGTATCTTCCTTCTCGATCCTTGTACAAAATGTTTGAAACCCTATCACCATATTTGTCTTGAAGCAATCTCATCCAAGGTTTCAAAATTGGATCTAAATTGAGTGGTTTTTTATCACACCAAGTATCCATCCAAATAGAATATTTTTCTCCAGTTCCCACCACCCATCTTAAACCTTTAATCATAAGATCAATAGATTTTTTAAACCATTCCAAAGAGCAGAACCATTTGGTAGAGAGAATGCAGTAAATATTAAACTTGGGTCATTGGGATCAACATACTTACTTAGAAGAATTCTTGCCCATTGTCTTTGACTCTCTTTGTACAATCTCCAGATTACTTTTCCCCTAAGAGCTAAGTTTGCATCTATAAGAACTCTTAAACCAAGACCTCCCCTAGTTTTATCATCACACAACTTGCTCCATTTCACCAAAGGAAAATTCCTTTTATCATGTAAACCTGACCATAAAAAGGATCGCATAATATAGATTAAAATTTTTTCAACTGATTTTGGCATAGAATACAATGACATATAATATGTTGGAATGGCTTGTAAGACCGACTTAATTAACTACACTCTTCCTGCTAACGATAACCATCTACCTTTCCAAGCTGGAAGTTTATTTTGAACTTTACTAATAACTGGATTCCATAAATCTATCCTCATTCTCCCCTCAAATAAAGGCATCCCTAGATAAGTTGTTGGTAAATTTGCCTCCTCCATTTGAAGCAACCTACAAATTCTTGCTTTGATATTAGCAAGAGTGTTAAGGAAGTAAATTTTGGATTTAGTCCTATTAACTTTTTGCCCTGAAGCTCTTTCGTACTCTTTTAAAAAGTTATTCAAAGCTCTAGCCTCATTTATCCTTGCCCTTCCAAAAAGGGTTGTATCATCTACAAACTGTTGATGGGTGATGTTATCGATGTTATTACTAACCTTAAGTCCACTTACAATTTTAGTTTAAGATAAGGTTAAATAAATTATATTATTAAACTTGATCCTTTTGTAGGAATATGGATAATTAAACCTTTTTGACCAAGGCTGATAGTGTATGGTATGATTATTATGTAAGTCTATACATAATAATTATGTAATATACATTATTATTCATGTATCTAGCCCTAGAAATATTAATTAGATTAGATTTATAGTTACCCTTTAGTAACATGCAATTAACTCAAAGCCTTATGTTATATAGACTTGGGTTATGTTATTATTAATGTTATGTAATGACCTAAAATTCAACTACAAGAAAACACATAGAAAGAAAATAATTTTTTAAAACTAAGGAGAAGGATTCATAAACCCCTATCCTAATTGGACTACTTGTTTGAAAACCCCTAAGTTTTCCTAAAGAGCTACATATCACTAAATACCCTAACACAAATCCATTTGTGTAGGTGTATTATGTGTTACTGCAAATAAGTTTATCCTTCTCATCACCCTTGATGAGCTAAACTTATCACCTTTAGCCAATCGAAGGTATACACCCATCACCATACCATACACAAGTCAGTCTGTGTAGGTATGCTATGTACATTACGAGTTAAGCTATCCATCTTATCTCCACGATGAGCTATCTTAACTCAAATGTAGTCTTTCCTAACTTAGTTATCATTCTCCCTAAGGGGTCTTAATCCCTTAGGTCTACTATGTTCACCCTAAGGGGGTCTCAATCCCTTAGGTCATCCTCTAAGTTCACCCTAGAACTCTTTACTTAAATTTATTTTGTTTTAGCAAGGAAATCAAAGATAGATAAGATACTAAATCTAACAAAATATCTCATAGAACAAGAAAAGATACAAAGAAGGAGATATCAATTTAAAGAACATAAATAATAATTGAAAGGGATTCAATTGCATGTATAGATAACTCAAGCAGTAAGTTAAAGGTCCATCTTCCAATAATTGAACAATTATTACATATGAATAAGCATGGTAAATCCTCCATACATTTCAAAGAATAATATATTACATCAATTTCATCAAGGAAATCTCCCCACATGGCTATTCTATTTGAACGTAAGTAAATCATTTAGAAGTAGAATCAAACCAATACATTGGTTCCAACTGCCTCCTTGGTCCACCTCAGCTTCCATCGATCATTTGAGGATAGTAGGGGATCAGGGCACTCATGGTTCCATGATAGACATGATTCTAAATGCATTTACTCATTTTATTTCCAAATTGCAACTATACAATCAAATCAAAGTATCTAACCATCTACTGCATAGTTGATATCATAAAAGCTACCAATTTTATTTCCCCTCTCAATATCCCATGAGAGTCTTTCAACAATGCAACTAGATCACAGGTCCTACTTTAATCATTTCCCTTTTTTAACCTTTATTCAACAAATTAAAGTCCCATACCTTTAATCTTTTAAATAAGCTAGGTTCCTTTATTTCCACAATTAAAGTCATCCTACTTCAATGTATGAAATAACCATTTTCTTTATTCCACTAAGTAGAGTCCCATACCTCTAGTTAATAAAATAATCCACAATTATTTACTTTTACTAAATAGAGTCCATTCCTTACTAAAAATAACCATACATTATTTACTTTCACTAAATAGAGTCCCATTCCTCTAATTTAATAAAAATAACCAACAATCATTTACTTTCACTAAATAGAGTCCCATTCCTCTAATTTAATAAAAATAATCCATAAATCATTTACTTTCACTAAATAGAGTCCCATTCCTCTAATTTAATAAAAATAACCACAAATCATTTACTTTCACTAAATAGAGTCCCATTCCTCTAATTAATAAAAATAACCATAAATCATTTACTTTCACTAAATAGAGTCCCATTCCTCTAATTAATAAAAATAACCATAAATAATTTACTTTCACTAAATAGAGTCCCATTCCTCTAATTAATAAAAATAACCATAAATCATTTACTTTCACTAAATAGAGTCCCATTCCTCTAATTAATAAAAAAAATATTTTCAAAAAAAAAAAAAAAAATTTTAAAAAAATAATCCATAAATCATTTACTTTCACTAAATAGAGTCCCATTCCTCTAATTTAATAAAAATAACCATATTTCCATTTCCTTTCAAATAATTGAATAACATTAATAAAACCATAATCTTCATGATTTAATTATTAATAACTATTATCTAATTAGCTGCAAATACCAAAGCAAGCCTAAACACAAGGAGTCTTAAGAGATTCAATGAGCAACAACCGAGAACATGCACTCGAATCCCTTTTACCCTAACGACTACCATAGTCGTGACCTGCTACTAAGGAAAAGGTGGACATCAAGGATTTGAAATGTCTACGCTTGCAACCCGAAGTTCATAGGTCTGGTGAAATCAAAAGCGGCTAGACGATTACTGGTCGACCAGTCAACAGAGAGCCACCCTATGCTATTACCTACATAGAGCCCAAGGGAAACCCGCTAGTAGCACCCCCCAACTGGTTTATCTATAGATCTCTAACCGGGTTTAGCAATAACAACATGAGGTTGAAGAACACAAAGCTCCACAATGAGCACCCAAACCCAACGGACGATAGGTGACGCAATGGTTTCAACTACATAAGAGAAAAGAGGAAATCTAGAGGCTTTTGGGCATCCAACAACATGCGACATCCCTAGATACATCAGGGTGAAGATGTATTCACCCCTTAAAGACATGAAGATGGCCTACGACCATCCTAGCTCCTTACTCAGGTAGGCGAACACCGATAGGGTTCGTGGCTACATGGCCAAGTCGAACCATGACTAAGCTAGCAACCAAAGCCCAACCCAACGATGATAACACCTTCCCTAACTGGATAGGTTCAAGCTAACAAAGACGTGCACAACAACCATAGGTCTTAGTTACAGTGCTACATGACTACCCAATGATTCTAAGGTAAAGCAAACTTAACAACCAACAAACAGGGAGGACAGTAGTGATCTAAACCAAAAAAAAAGGAGGTAAAGTGAATAACAATGGAACCAACCTACAATCCCTTGCGATGGATCCGATTTACTTCTTCTAAAGTTATCCTTGCTTATCACTTCCTTCCTTCTACATTTCTGGTTTGCTCTCCTTAGCTCCTTGAATGGTGATCCCTCTCCTTCTCTTCACCCAAGGCTCTTATCCTCTTCTCTACTCCATCACCCAACTTGCCATCGAGTCTTCCTTCCTATGACTCTCCTTTCCAACCACTATCATAACTGCCATTACTATTCCATCTACTCAATGACAACAATCTGATTATCTTCTCAATTTTAAATGATATTCCCAACTCTCAAAATATCTCCATGGTCGAGTTGACAGTAAGAAGTTTCTCAACGTAGTACCTTGCTATTAGAATTTCTTATAATAAGGAGTAGATTCACTATTTTAACATAGAATAAATTCAAATCATTTAAATAAAGTTTCCTTTGTTACTTAAAGTAAATCTAAATTATCTAATATTTCTAAGAGAGAATCTACTATCCTTTGAAATATAACTCCTTTTATTTGTAAAAAGAACATTATTTTTAAAATAAAGCACTTCCATTTACAAAATGAAACTCTACTATCATTTTTATAACATTTTTATTTATAAAATGAAACTCTACTATCATTTTAAAATATAACACTTCTATTTATAAAATGAAACTCTACTATCATTTTAAAATAAAATATTTCTATTTATAAAATGAAACTCCACTATCATTTTAAAATATAACATTCTTATTTATAAAATGAAACTCTACTATCATTTTAAAATATAACATCTTTACTCATAAATAAATAGAGGGTTTAGAGATTTCCAAGCAAAACAAGGAGCTTTCAAGGACAACCTACTCATGCATGATTTTATTCCCTAATCCATCAATGTAGATAGTGATGAAGTAAAAGACAATCAAACATATGCAACAGACAAAGAGGGAATATTTCCATCAACCTAGTCACTTGTCTCAACCTTGAGAATTTATGATAGCTACTAGGCTATCAATATGAGGCTCAAGGTGGCTAGTTATTGATGATTATCCCTAACCGAATGCATGCCTATATGAAGGTATCCATCAATGTTACCCTTGAGTTGCCTTAATCATCACTTCCCCAACCTCAAGTACCCCCACTTCTGGTGGATGATTCTACTTCTTCCACCTATGAGTGTACCTGATCCTGCACATCTTGGCAATATGTCAGTAATACCATGCTCTTTCAAATCAACTAAACATCACATAGTTGGTTCAATTGCTCAACTTAGGTATTAAAGTATCATAGATTAATACATTGTTTCTTTGTGCCAAAAAGTCTACTAGGGAGGGTCATGACATCCTACCCCCTTGGACTAAACACCATCCTAGGTGTTTCTAATTTTACAAAAAATAAAAGTTATTACATTATATATTTTCAAACAAAAAGGAAAATATTTTTGCATATCATCCACTTTTTCCCAAGTGGTATTTCTTTCAGAAAATTGGTCCCACTAGACCTTACATTGCTCAAGAGTCTGATTCCGCATAGACTTAGAATGAAACTCAAGGATATTTACCGACATCACTTCAATAGCCTCTGGATTTACCATCTACAAATTAGAAACATCCCACACATGTTCAGGGTCAGAAACATATTTCCTAAGCAAGGATATGTGGAAGGTGTCATGGATCTTGGATAGGTTAGGTGGTAAGGCAAGTCGGTATGCAACCAAACTGATCTTTTTAATGATTTCAAAGGGTCCCACAAATCGTGGATCCAAATTCATGGATTTGATAGCACTCTTCATTGGTTTAACCCTTAAAAACACTTTATCTCCAACTGAGTACTCTCTTGGAGTCCTCTTTAGATCAACATAACTCTTCTACCTATCAACAACTTCTTTAAGTCTTTGCCTAATTACCTTCAATTGATCCTCCATTTCTCTGACCATATCTGGCCCAATCACAACTCGATCTTCTAGGTTATCCCAAGACAATGGTGTTCTACACTTTCACCCATACAAGGCATCGAAAGGAGCCATTCCTAGAGAGGAGTGATGTCCATTATTATAGGTAAACTCTACAAGATGTAGATAGTCTTCCCAATGAGACTTGTGATCCATGTAGTACATGCGAAGCATGTCCTCTAGTACTTGGTTTACCCATTCTATTTGACCATCTATTTTAGGGTGGTATGCTGAGCTCATATTCAGTTTTGTACCCACTGCATGATGTAGGGACTTCCAAAATTTAGAAGTGAACTTGGAATCCCTATCTGAAATGATCACCTCAAGAAATCCATGTAAACGGAATACCTCTCTGGAAAATCTATTAGCCACTACCTGAGCATCATCCTTGATGTTCCCAGGTATAAAATGTGCAACCTTAGTCAATCTATCGACTATTACCAAGATTGCATCATGTTGGTACCGGGTTTTGGGTAAACCTACTATAAAATCCATAGATATAACCTACCATTTCTGCATAGGTATATCATGCGGATACAATTTTCCTATAGGATGCTTGCATTCTACCTTAAATTTATGACATTCAAGGCATCGAGTGATAAAATCGATGATATCCTTCTTCATTCCTACCTAGAAGAAGGTTCTTTTCATGTTTTCCCTCATCTTAGCCCCTCCAGGATGAGCAGAATAAGGAGATCTATGGGCCTCTTGCATTACTAGCTTCCTTAGATCACCTATCTTTGGTATGATAACTCTACCTTTGTAGCATAAAAGGTCATCTATCATGCCAAATTCCTTATTATTTTTAGGATCTCTATTCATTCTAGCTCGAATTTCTTAGCAATACTCATCCCGAGATTGCTCCTATCTTACCTGATCCATCAGACCCATGTGACTTCTAGTTATGGTTGCTATGTGTTTCCTTCTACTCAAGGCATCAACAACCTTATTCTATTTCCCTTTAATGTACTCAATCTCAAAGTCATACTCAACGAGGAATTCAACCCATCTCCTCTATCTCACATTGAGTATAGGTTGGGTGAATATGTACCTCAAACTTTGATGGTCAATTCTTAATTCAAATGGCTTTCCCACCAAGTAGTGGCACCAAACCTTTAGAGCATGCACCACTACAGCTAGCTCTAAATCATGTGTAGCATAATTAACTTCATGCTTCTTGAGCTTCCTTGAAGTATATGCCACTACTGACTCCTCTTGAGAGAGTACTCCTCCTAACCCTTCCAATGATGCATCCATGCATACTGAGAAGTCCCCTTGAGGGTCAGGAATCTTTAGTATTGGTGCGGTAGTGAGCTTATGTTTCAATAATGCAAAAGCAGCTTCACACTTTTTTGACCACTTGAATTCCTTTCCCTTCTTCTGAAGGTTAGTTATTGTCACAACAATCTTGGAGTAATCCTTTATGTAACATCTATAGTAGCCCATTAACCCCATGAAGCTTCACACTTCAGTCACATTAGTAGGGGGTGGCCAATTTAAGATGGCCTCTATCTTCTCTAGATCCACAACAATTCCTTCTGCTGATATGATATGTCCAAGATATCGTACCTCTAAAACATAGAAATCACTTTTAGCTAGATTTCCATAGAGTTGATTTTCCCTTAACAACTCTAACACGATCTTGAGATGCTCATCATGCTCTTCTTTGTTCTAAGAGTATATTAAGATATCATCTAGGAATACAAGGACAAACTGGTCCAGGTGTCTTCTAAACACATTATTCATTAGATTCATGAATGCAGCTAGGGCATTAGTCAATCCAAAGGGTAGAACTATAAACTCATAATACCCATATCTAGTCTTAAATATCATTTTGTGAGTGTCCTCCTCACGTATTCTTAACTGGTGATACCCTGATCTTAGATCAATCTTAGTGAATATCATGGCATCTCTCAATTGATCAAATAAATATTTGATCCTAGGTAAGGGATATCGGTTCTTGATTGTAGCCTTATTTAGCATCCTATAATCAATACACAATCTTAAAGAACCATCTTTCTTTTTGACAAATAAAACTGGTGCACCCCAAGGTGACACACTTGGTTTTATCAATCCCTTTTCCAATAACCCTTGCAATTGAACCTTTAGTTCTTGCATCTCGATAGGATTCATCCTATACGATGATCTATGAATAGGTTCTGATCCTAGCATAAGATCAATTGTGAAGTCAAATTCCCTTATAGGAGGTAGTCTAGGTAAATCCTCTAGAAATACATCCTTAAAATCTTACAAAATTGGGTGCTTTCCTAGCACTTCTCTTTTCTGATCATCACCTACTTCATTAAGTTTTACAACATACACTATCCCTCCTCTCTTGAGGGATTTCTTCAATTGCATAGCCGACAACATCTAGGGTTTGAATACCCCTTGTTCGCTATGAATTCTTAGTCTTTCCCCACCTTTCTCTGAATACTCAATCCATCGATCTTGGAAATTGATCAAGGCTTTATGGGCCTGTAACCAATCCATCCCTAGGATTACATCAAAGGCATGAAGTGGAGCTACATATAAACAACATTTCATGGTTCCACTAGTTAAAGCAATTTTTGCCATTGGATAACACTAGTTTACCGAGTAGGTTTACCCAGAACCATACTCAACCTTCCATCCATGGGCCAAATATCCTAGCCTTTCCAACATATTCCTTGCTATACTAGAAGAAATAAATCTATCAGTGGCTCCACTATCTATTAGAATATTTACTTGCTTATTAAAAATCTTACCTTTTACAAGCAATGGGGTAGCTTGCCCCTCTAACTTTTGTTTCCCAATTGCAGCGTAGATCCGATGCTTAGGTTCCTTCCCTTTAGCATTGGATGAACTTAGTCCTAGTTGGTGTGGACATTGATTAGCATAATGTGGACCTCTACAATGGTAACACCCATCCTTGGGTCCTTAAATCTTTTTTAATTTTTGCTCCCTACTTTAATTATTAGAGCTAAAGTTTATGATTTCTAAGGGTGAGGTTTTGCATTGTTGGGATTATTGTTGGTTTTATTTTGGAAATTTTTCTTGAACTTTCCCTTTCTCCCATCATTTCTCTTCTCAAAATTCTAAGGGTTCTTGGTCTTTCGATCTTCTTCCTCTTCCCATTTCAAGAATCCTTGACTATTCCTCTTCCTCAATGCTTGTCGATCTTGCTCGGATAGGGTGGCATAGTTAAATTGGAAGTGCAACTCTACTTTCTTTGCCAAGTCATACACCTTTTATAGTGATTTAGGCTCATGCATGTTTACATCATGCTTTACTCTAGATTCCAACCCATGGATAAACTTATGAACCCTCATTTTCTCATCATAGGTAGGCACATACTTAAGTAACCATACCAACTTCTTATAGTATATTTCCACCATCTTGGTTCCTTGTCATAGGCTAGCAAATTCTTCAAATTTTAATGCATAGAAATGCTCTATTAGGAACCTTTTCTTGAAGATAACTATAAATTATTTCCATGGAATGTCAATAGGTTCAATCTTAGTCTTCTCATAGTGGGTTTCCCACCAATCTAGAGCAGCCCCTTCTAAGTTGATCATGGCCCAAACCATTTGGGTCCCTGGGGAATAGCCCTTTACCATGAAGTAAACCTCTAATTCTCTCAGCCATGCTTCAACTGCATCCCCTTCACCTTCTCCACCAAACTTGGAGATACAAATATTTTTTAGATCCCTAACTATTTCCTTTTCTAGAAGGGCTCTAGCTTGCAACTTCTACAGTTAGCCCATCAACTTGGCCAACCTTTAAGCCTCTAGCTTGCAAGTTCTGATTCACAATTACTTCCAACACTTGTCTCATCTGATCCTGCATAGCAACAACCATAGCAATGAGGTCTTCTACCTCTCTATTGGGGTTTGTTGGATCCTCATCTCAGATTTCTTCTTTGACATTACTTTGTCGAGTCTGTCTAGGTGTAGGCCTCTCTCTTCTAGCCTTAGGTGGCATTTTTAACCTAGTTACAACCAAGAAAATATTAGGTTACAATTTCACCTTAAACTGTATCACTAATTCAAGCCATAATACAAATTCTCTTGCTAAAAGCATCAATAATCTAACTAGGGTAGTATTCCAAGGTTATGATGTATCATTAATACCAAAGCCCATACTAAGGTACCCTAACATCCATTCACCCTTGGGATTAGCTCCCATTAGATTCTAGCAAATAGGGCATTATAGATCATCCCAACTCTAGCTTATACTTTAAGCAAGCCTTCATTGGAGACATCCAAATCCCTTTAGCACATAAGAAGCTCTATACCCTCATACCTAGAGCTATGATACCAAATGTAATGACCCAAAATTCAACTACAAGAAAACACACAAAAAGAAAATTTTTTTTTACTAAGGAGAAGGATTCATAAACCCCTATCCTAATTGAACTATTGTTTAAATCCCTAAGTTTCTTGAAGAGCTACATCTCACTAAATACCCTAACACAAATCCATATATGTAGGTGTATTATGTGTTACTACAAATAAGTTTATCCTTCTCATCACTCTTGATGAGCTAAACTTATCACCTTCAATCAATCGAAGGTATACACCCATCACCATACCATACACAAGCCAATCTATGTAGGTATGCTACGAGTATTACGAGTTAAGCTATCCATCTCATCTCCATGATGAGCTATCTTAACTCAGATGTAGTCTTCCCAAAACTTAGTTATCATTCTCCCTAAGGGGTATTAATCCCTTAGGTCTCCTATGTTCACCCTAAGGGGTCTCAATCCCTTAGGTCATCCTCTAAGTTCACCCTAGAACTTATTACTTAAATTTATTTGTTTAGCAAGGAAAATCAAGAATAAATAAGATACTAAATCTAACAAAAATTCATAGACACATAGAAAGATACAAGAGAAGGAGCATACACTTTTAAAGAAATAACAATAATTGAAAGAATTAAAAAAATAACTCAAGTAATAATTTAAAGGTACATCTTCCAATAATTAACAATTATTACATATAATAAGTATGGTAAATCCTCCATACTTTTAAAGAATAATATATTACATCAATTTCATCAGGGAAATCTCCCCACAGTCTATTCTATTTGAGCATAAGTAAATCATTATAAGTAGAATCAAACTGATACATTGGTTCCAACTACCTCCTTGGTCCTCCTTATCTTTCCATCGATCATTTGAGGATAGTAGGGGATCAGGGCACTCATGGTTCCATGATAGACATGCTTCTAAATGCATTTACTTATTTCATTTCCAAATTGCAACTATACAAATTAAATCAAAGTATCTAACCATCTACTGCATAGTTGATATCATAAAAGCTACCAACTTTTATTGTCACCTCTCAATATCCTATGAGAGTCTTTCAACAATGCAACTAGATCATAGGTCCTACTTTAATCATTTCCCTTTTAACCTTTATTCAACAAATTAAAGTCCCATACCTTTAATTCATTAAATAATCTAGGTTCCTTTATTTCCACAATTAAAGTCATCCTACTTCAATACATGAAATAACCATTTTATTTATTCCACTAAGTAGAGTCCCATACCTCTAGTTAATAAAATAATCCACAATTATTTACTTTTACTAAATAGAGTCCCATTCCTCTAATTTAATAAAAATAATCCATAAATCATTTACTTTCACTAAATAGAGTCCCATTCCTCTAATTAATAAAAATAATCCATAAATCATTTACTTTCACTAAATAGAGTCTCATTCCTCTAATTAATAAAAATAATCCATAAATCATTTACTTTCACTAAATAGAGTCTCATTCCTCTAATTAATAAAAATAATCATAAATCATTTACTTTCACTAAATAGAGTCCCATTCCTCTAATTAATAAAAATAACCATAAATCATTTACTTTCACTAAATAAGTCCATCCTCTAATAAAATAAATTACTTTCACTAAATAGAGTCCCATTCCTCTAATCTAATAAAAATAATCCATAAATCATTTACTTTCACTAAATAGAGTCCCATTCCTCTAATTTAATAAAAATAACCCATATTTCTATTTCCTTTCAAATAATTGAATAACACCTTTATTAATAAAACCATAATCTTCATGATTTAATTATTAATAACTATTATCTAATTAGCTGCAAATACCAAAGCAAGCCTAAAACACAAGGAGTCATAAGAGATTCATCGAGCAACAACCAAGAACATGCGCTCGAATCCCTTTTACCCTAATGACTACCATAGTCATGACCTACTACTAAGGAAAAGGTGGACGCCAAGGCTTTGAAAGGTCTACGCTCATGGCCCAAAGTTCATAGGTCTGGTGATTTCAAAAGTGGCCAGATGATTATCGGTCAACTAGTCAATAGAGAACCACCCTATGCTATTACCCACATAGAGCCCAAGGGAAACCCACCAGCAGTGGCCCCCACCGTGGCTGTTTAACTATAGATCTCTACATAGATTTCACAATAGTAGCAAGAGGTTGAAGAGCATAGGGATCCACAATGAGCATACAAACTCAGCGAACGATAGGTGACGTGATGGTTTTAAACTACATAGGAGAAAAGGGGAAATCTAGAGGCTTTCGAACATCTGACAGTATGCGACATCCATAGATACGTTAGGGTGAAGATGTATTCACCCCTTAAAGACATGAAGATGAACTACAACCATCCTAGCTTCTTACTCAGGCAGGCAAACACTGACAGGGTTTGTGGCTACATGGCCAAGTCAAACCGTGACTAAGCTAGCAACCAAAGCTCAACCCAATGATGATAGCATATTTCTAACTGGATAGGTTCAAGCTAAAAAGGACATGCACAATAGCCATAGTCTTGGTTATAGTGTTACATGACTACCCAATGATTCTAAGGTAAAGCAATCTTAATAGCTAATGAACAGGGAGGATAATAGAGATCTAAACCAAAAAAAGGAGGTAGAGTGAATAACAATGGAACCAACCTGCAATCCCTTGTGATGGATCTAATTTACTTCTTTTGAAGCTGTCCTTGCTTAACACTTCCTTCCTTCTACATTTCTGGTTCACTCTCCTTGGCTCCTTGAATGGTGATCCCTCTCCTTCTCTTCACCCAAGGCTCTTATCCTCTTCTCTACTCCACCACCCAGCTTGCCATCGAGTCTTCCTTCCTACGACTCTCCTTTTCACCCACCAGCATAACTGCCATTACTCTTCCATCTACTCAACGATGACAATTTGATCATATTCTCAATTTTAAATGATATTTCCAACTCTCAAAATATCTCCATGGCCGAGTTGATAGCAAGAAGTTTCTTAACATAGTACCTTGCTATTAGAATTTCTTATAATAAGGAGTAGATTCACTATTTTAATATAGAATAAATTTGAATCATTTAAATAAAGTTTCCTTTGTTACTTAAAGTAAATCCAAATTATCTAATATTTCTAAGAGAGAATCTGCTATCCTTTGAAATATAACTCCTCTTATTTGTAAGAGAAACTTTAGCATCATTTTCAAAATAAAGCACTTCTATTTACAAAATAAAAATATAACATTTTTATTTATAAAATGAAATTCCACTATCATTTTAAAATATAATATTTCTATTTAGGAGACCAAGTCAACAACCAAAGAGTCCAATTTAAATTCATAATCCCTTTCTGGATTCACGTAATAAAATTGCATGGAAAATAGAAATTTTGGCGGCATGCACAAAATCATGGCCAAAAAGTCGAACAACCTACCCGAATTCATGGTGGCTATCGATTCCACCATGTAAATTCAATATATATATATATATATATATCATTTCTTATTTATAAAATGAACCTCTACTATCATTTTAAAATATAATATTTCTTATTTATAAAATGAAGCTCTACTATCATTTTAAAATATAACATTTTTACTCATAAATAAATAGAGGGTTTAGAGATTTCCAAGCGAAACAAGGGGTCTTCAAGGACAATCTACTCATACATGCTCTTATTCCCTAATCCTTCAATGCAGATAGTGATGAAGTAAAAAATAAATCAAGCATATGCAACAGACAAAGAGGGAATCTTTCCATCAACCTTGGTCACCTGTCTCAGCCTCGAGAATTTATGATAGCTACTAGGCTATCAATCTAGGGCTCAAGGTGGCTATTTTTGATGATTATCCCTAACCGAATGCATGCCTATATGAAGGTATCCATCAATTTTACCCTCGAGTTACCTTAATCATCACTTTTCCAACCTCAAGTACCCCCGCTTTTGGTGGGTGATTCTGATTCTTCCACCTATGAGTGTACCTGATCCTGTACATCTTGGTAATTTATCAGCACTATCATGTTCTTCAAATCAACTAAACATCACATAGTTGATTCAATTGCTCAACTTAGGTATTACAACATCATATAATAATACATTGTTTCTTTGTGCCAAAATTTTTTCCAGGGAGGGTCATGACATGTTAGGATTTGGTATAAATACCTCTCAACAATATGACCCATTGCATCAATGTTACTTCAATGCAATTTATTGTTTGGGTATTCAAGGACACCCCACTCTTCTCTTTTATCTATTGATATTTCATCTTACACCTTTCTATTCAATTGTATAAGACTTGTGGTCAATGTAATGCTTTTGTTTATTTCTACAAAATATTATGAAATCTAACATGGTATCAAAGTGGGTTATAGAGCAACATCACTCAATTATGTAAAGGAACTATCTAAAGCATCTACTTCTTATTATAATTTAAGAAACTATTTTTCTATATTTTGTAAGGCATATTTTGGTGACATAAGGAGAAAAAGAAGAAATTCCCTCTCTTTGTAAATTTGGAGTTTCTTTTTCTAATTTTTATTTTTTAATTTAAAAATAATTAAAAATGTGGCATCAATTTCCTTTAATTTTTATGTACTAATTTCTATTCATATTCTATATGTTGGTACAATGGTTTTGTGATTTGGTCAAGGCCATGGTATGATTTTCATCCTAGCCAAGCCCATGGGTGTGTTGGCTAGTGCATATGACTCAGAGGCATAAAGAACTCAAGGAATTCAATTTTTTTTTTGGTAGGTAAAAATTATATTAAAAGCGGGTTTTGAAAGGACCCCAAAACCTTTTTACAACAGGTCAACCGACCAAACCAAAGGTCAAGAACAATCAATTTGAAGAATCCCACCCAACGAAAAATAGACAGTTTGGAAAAACCCACCCAACGGGAAAAGATAATTTTGAAAAATCCCACCTAGTGGGAAACCACAAATCCCGCCTAGTGGGAAACCACCAATTTTGAAAAATCCCGCCCAGCAGGAAACCACCAGTTCTGAAAAATCCCACCCAATGGGAAGCAGCCGAAAACCACCAGGTTGGAAATCCCACCCAACGGGAAAACCAGTAGATTGGAAAATCCCGCCCAGCGGGAAACCACCAATTTTGAAAAATCCCGCCCAACGGGAAACCACCAGTTTTGAAAAATCCCGCCTAATGGGAAAACATGTAGGATGATGAATTTGAAAATCCCGCCCAGCGAGAAGTAGTCGAAAACCACTAGATTGGAAATCTTGCCCAACGGGAAAACCAGAATATTTGAAAATCCCGCCCAGCGGGAAATCCCGTCCCGCCCAACAGGAAAACCAACAAAAAAATGGGATTGAAAAATCCCGCCTAGCAGGAAAACTAGAAGATTTGAAAATCCCGCCCAATAGGAAATCCCGTCCCGCCTAGTAGGAAAACCAACAAAAAAATAGGATTGAAAAATCTTGCCCAACGGGAAAACCAGCAAGAATGGAAAATCTCGCCCAGTAGGAGAACTAGCAGAAGAACGGGTTTGGGAAACTGCAGCACTGGAATCCCGCCAATAGGAGTACGAGGAAGTCAGAAGGATCTAGGGAAAACAAATGCAGGCACAAAGAAAGGATCTCGGAAGCCACAAAGGACTAGGGACCCACCATCCTTGCTCACGAACAGTTCCAGGGAAGAGGAACTGGGACTGGGAACAACTCAGGAACAAGAAAAGGCCCCCCCAAGGCCAAGAACAAGCTCTAAGAGTCCACCAAGAAGTAGGACCAGAAAGCAGAATCCCTCGAATAAAAATTAAAATGAAAACCTGTGAAGCCTAGGTATAAAGCAGCAGCAGACACAAATATGGGATCCATGACAACCTAAATCGAGGGATCCAAGGGTCTGCATGCATATATCACTGATCCCACCCAAGATCAAGAATACAATAGAAAACCCAAAGCACCCTAGTAGAAAGGACCAGGAATCCCCATCCTTGCACATGAAAAAATTTAGGGAACTAGGACTGGGGCTAGGAACAACTCAAGCACAAGAAGAGACCCCTCCTAAGGCCATGCAAATACTCAAAGCGTCCACCAAGCAGCAGATCCAGCAAAAATAAGCCTTCGAACAGGAAAACAAACATGGTCCCACCCAAAGGGACGAGACCACCAGTAACCAATGACATCCCAAATAGGAAACACGAGAAAAGAGGAAACTGGCCCCCCCAGACCAACCTTGATGAAGAGAGAACCTCATGGGATGCACTAGGAAGTGAACGAGAACCCAAACTACAACCACCATAGATCAAGAAATCCTTGGGAACCGGATCCCAATAACAACCTACAAAAAAAACCCTAGGGAAAAGCCTAAGGGAGATCAGGGACAGGATCCCAAGAACATGCAAGAAACCCCAGAGGATCCCTAGGAAGCACCAGGCTCGGGATTCAAATGAGGAAACCCAAATAACTACTGGGAAAGGAGCAGAAAGTGGGCAAGGATCTCCCCCCAAGGAGATCATCTGCTACAAACCATTCCTAGAGTGGGATGACCTGGGATGAATCAGGGACTGGGCAAGAACCAGGGAAAGGGGAGCAGGTCCCTCCCCTCCCCCAAAGGTATTCAATTTAATTCACACTATCAATAGTCTTTTGTAGGAGATAGTATTATTTTTTTGTCATTTTGTTGGGGTGTGATTTAGCACTAAGGAGGATTGTACATTTCATTCGCACTTGAGTGGATTGCCTTGTTGGTTGGACAATATCATTAAGAAAGTATTATCTGGAGGATTATAAGTTCAAGTAACACCCACCTTAATTTTTTGCTTCACATTTTAGCTATAAGGAGGATGCCTCAAAATATTCAAGAAAAATTAGAGACTTTCCTCTTAGTTTGGTACTCATATAGTATTTATGGATTGACGAATACAAGGAGAAGTAGATTTAAATATCCCAACCCCTCCTTCCTTTTACTTGGAAATTGAATTTGACTATCTTCAAGGAGCATCCTCAATATCATTTTATCAGGCTATAGGGTTGCATTAGTCATCAAGGATGACATATTGTTTGGAAGGCATGGATTTTATGTTTGATTCCATTCATATCATTTATTTGCTTAAATTCAATATTTTGCATTACTATTAAATGACATGGTGGTCTTGTCTTCAAGGAGCATGATGTATCCCATCCTCATGAGTAGAATGCACTTTGTTAGCTACTAAATGAAACCTAAAGTAGTGTAAGACGAGACATCATAAGTTTGATAGACAACCTATATTTTCCTTGGTCAAGGCCTTGACAACACTTCCTAGCTTGTCTCCTTATCTCTTTGGCTAGTGTACAAGTATCAAGGCTTAGAGGATGAAAGACATGGTTTCAAATTTTATTGGCATTATCTTTTTACTTTTTAACACAATTAATAGGTTATTAAAAGGAGTCAAGTAATTTATTTGTGTTAAACACAAGCAACATGTTGGACAGTGTGAAGGGACATCAGAATTTTAAATACAAGTCATGAGTTCAAGTCACCGACCCATATTTTTTTTACAATAAATATTTGGATGTTTCTGGGTAGTATAAGTCTTTAATAGTGATGGTTCATTGTGTTCACAACCAATGTGACTAATCTAGTGGCTAAAGGAGCTTAATTTAGGTTTTTAATGCACAAGGTCATAGGTTCAATTATTCTTTTATTATTTTTATATTATTGTGGATTGTATGCCTTCATGATGATAGCCATCATCCCCACTCATTAGCCTTGATGGTATTTTCAATTGGTAGACAACATTCAAAGATTTGTTATTGAAGGTTTGGTATTCAAGTGTTGGGTATGTCTTTGAAGGAATAATTTTCTCTATGATTGATAATATCTCTGGGGGCTTGGATAACATAACCATCATAACATTATCCTCTCCAGGTTGATGAGGGTTCAAATCCCATTTTCTCTTTTATTGTTAATGATTATGATACTATAGATGACGCATATCCTATTCTCCATATATAGATTTGTTTCTTGAGCCTTTAAAAAGGGGTTCAAGAGGTGAAAGGAGAGGGAAAATTAAGAGAAGAAAGAGAGGAGAACATGAAAAAGGAGAAAGGATATGGTAGAGTGAGAAAAGGAGAAGAAATTTGCCTATGATAAGAAATCAAGTTTATTTACGCCATAATGTGTTTCTATTGGGTGATGTAAATATGAATTGCCATAATAAATAAATCAAAATTTTCACGAGTTATATTTTGAGCGTATGTTTCAATAATATATGACTTGTGTTATTTGAGTTGCAAGGTCTAGATTATGGAGGTTTGTAAGTAACTACAATATTTTGTAGGAGTTTAAAGGAATACTCGATTTGAGGGGAAGCTACGAGAAAGTCATTCTAGAAGAGGGAAAATTATCGTCATCCACTTACCGTCACATGGAGCATCATTTGAAGTTACACCATGCTATCATAGAAGTGTATCATCCTTGGAGAAAAAGCTACCATATAAGAAATTACCCCTTATCCCTTACCATCATGCCAACTAAGGAAACTACCGTAAAAGAGAATTCATCATCATGAGAGTGCATATTGTTAGGGAAAACTATCATTGTGAAGTGTGTGCCATAATGAAAAACTACCATAGAGGAAGTGTGTGTTGTCTACCATCAATTAAGATGCTATCATGCAATGCCATTATGAAACCTGTAGTCAAGAAGCATGTAGTACTAACAAATACCCTCTAAGGTTGTCATCTTGGAGAAGTGTCTTTTGAGCCAGTCTATCTGTTGTCTAAGGGAAGTTTCTATCTGAGAGATATTATTCCAACCCAATTTGCTTGTCATATACCTTACTATTTGAAATGAATCCACCCCTTCTGTTGCATCAGAGAGAGAGAGAGAGGTGGCATTCATTTATTCACTTAGTTTGAATAGTGGTAGATAATGTGGCATAGATCCTCGATAAAAATGTGACAAGTTGTAAATTTTGATTCACTAATTTTTTTCGAAGGTTTGAAAGGTTTTATTTTTACTTTTTATTGCCTTTAGGGGAAAACCTATCAAAGTCCATAACTATTGTATATGGAAGCATTTTTAGCATTTTTTAAATCACATGTATTTTTGAGCTCTTTACATTAGTCACATTTGTTCAAGGGATTTCTCTAGGGGGGAGTATATGGTCTTTGGGACCTATGGTGCTCTTGCTAAGGGAGAAAATGGTAATATTCTATATGATATGAAATTCAAATGATTACAACTCATTCTATGGCAGGAATGAAAATATTCTAATTGATAGAAAAAATTAAATGATTTCAACCTACTAGAGCATACTATAGTCTTACAAAAGATGATGAACACTTATAAATTCTTTGGCCCACTAGAACAACAATTATGGGGAAGATGTTATAGTCTCTAATGTATTTTCTCTTGAGCCCTAAGTCCAAATTATGAAGATGTTGGAATAAGGGTAATTTGATGTTATTAGCCATGATCAATAATGTATATTCTAATCACTATGTAAGCCTATAGGAAATTGCCATGCAATGTACTTTATTATGATTTGATGTATCATGCAATGTACTTTGTTATGATTTGATGTATCATGCAATGTACTTTTCTATGATTTGATGTATCATGCAATGTACTTTGTTATGATTTGATGTATCTAGACCTAGTGCATCGGTTAAACCATTGTTATGGTTAACTTTGAGTAACTTGTAGTTGAATCAAAGCTTTATATTATGTCAAAATGGCTATATTATTATTATTAATGTTGATTATTTGGTATAAATATCCTTCAACCACCCGATCCATTGCATTGATGTAATAATAATGCAATCTATTTTAGGGTGCCTAAGGGCACCCCATTCTTATATTTTGTCTATTTATTTTTCTATTTCACTTCTCTCTATTCTCATGCATAAAATTTATGGTAATTATTATGATTCTATTTGTTTCTAATAAGTATTATAAAATTTGACACCTTGAATTTTTACATTGAAGATAGCTCTTAATTACTTGAGTTTAGTTCAACAAATTTTTAAAGCATTTTACATTATCATTTAAAAAAATAAATTTGAAAGATTGTAATCTACATTCTTAAAATTTAAATTGAAATTTATAATTAGATTCAATTATAGAAAAACTCAATATTATTATCACCTCTTTAATTATTTATAGGAAGTTAGAACCTACAATACCTAAAAATATGACACAAAAAAATATTAAAAAAAATAAAAATCTAAGGAGAATAGATATAATACTCATATGAGGGGACCATGATCCCTCATAAAAACATGTGTAAACTCATTGAAAAAAGAGAATAGATATATAAACCAAAATTTTTCATAGTGCTTTAATTTTTTTAAAAGCTATGTGTGGCTTCTATTGAGGGTCACTCCCATAAAAATAACAAAACATTACATTACTACCATTACATTATTGTAAGATAAACCATATCCAACTGGCTTTTTTATCAAGGATATTATTTATTTGCCTTTCTATGTATCCTTTATCTTCCTCAAACTTATATGTTTCAACAATCAATTCCTTGATATCACTTACACTAAGATATAAAATATCACTTGGCCAATTCCCTTTTAAAATTTTAATTTTTCCCAAACTAAGATCAACATAGTAAATGGCTAAAATATTTGCTACTTAGTTTCCTTCTCTATAAATATGATGGCTATAACAACTTGTCAATTCCCTAATACCCTTTTTTAGGGGTCTTATTTATGACCATAATATTCCAAGATATAATTAATTTTTGTTTTTATTTGTGGACTTAGCCCCACTTCTTGTTCACACTTGTGAGAATAGTTTTTGTTTTCCCATATCAATATTGTTGAAATTGTAATCTGATTCATGGTTGAGGCCAACATTGTGTGATGTATTGGATAGGCCTAAGTGCATTTCATTGTACAATGTATTAATTATTTATAATATTTTATTATGTAAGCCCTATGGGTCATGGTTAACTTTGTTATGATTAAAATCTTTTTATAAATTGTAATTAACCTAAAGCCCTCTTGTTATATTAACTTAGGTTAAACATTATCATGTAATTGGGCTTTGGTATTGCTATAATTACCCTCCTCTCTCTACTCATTTTTTCATCAAATTATTGTCTAATCTATATAGATAATATAGTGATTATTTATGGTTCCTATGGGTGCCCATTAGCTCTCTCTTTTTTGTCCTTATTTATTTTTTCTATATAAGATTTGAGTGGATGGATTACTTTTGTTTATTTTGAAAAATACTTTGAATTATAACATGGTATGAGAGTGGGTATGAAGCAACATATATTGGTCATACAAAAACATTTTTTGTAGTATTTGATATATCTTTCATATTCCAAGTCAAGATTGAAAAGAGATATCCAATTTCTTGAAAATCCTAATTTTTTTGTTAAAAATTCTTCTTGCTTTGTTGTTACTAAAGCATCTCTGATTCCTTGTTCAAAAAACTAGATTTGGGTTTGAAATGCCATTCCATCCTTCTTTCCCTTGGCTATTGTAGGACTAAGGATGATTGGCTGGAAAATTTTGAATTCAAATCACCTTGGTTTGGTGCTTTTTACCCTTGTGCATTGGGCACACATGTGATGCTAGTCATCCTTTGGGTTTTGCATTAGCTTGACAGTGCTATCATGGGAGCACCAACTCTCTCTTCTAATGATAGAGATATGACAAGATGTTTACTGCATTGGGTGATTTGATATCAAGGCATCTCTGATTTAAATCTGTGCACACACTCTTTTTAATGTTTACCTTGAAAAAAATGAAGGGACAAGTGGGACTTGTCTCCTTGATCTTTAGCAGTTTACATGGCATAATGATGTGCACAAGTTTCCTTATAATATGAAATGAGGGAGATCATGTGTTCAATCCTCCATGGTAACACTTTTATGGATACAATGATGTAGCTTACCTTTTCTATAGGATGGCAACTGGATTTGTTGTAGGAGGGGCATGCACATAGTTGACTACATGGTCTATCCTAGAGGCTAGAGGTCAAGGGGTCAAATTTTGTCCTCTTTAGTTTTTATGCTCTATGCTTCATGACTAGAGTCTTGTTTTGGACAATGGCTTAAATACCTCAAGTGGTGCATTGTTGCCTTGGCTAGGCCAAGGGACTTGGGAAGACTATAGATCAAGTTTGAATCGTATGAAGGCTTTATTTGGAATTTTTAGACTTTTAATAAATTTGAGTCGACTAGATGGCATTTTCCCTATTTAAATACCTCTCTGCTAAAAATAGCCAAGTGTCATAGTCATAGTGGTTTAGGAGTGTTTATATGACAAAAAATAAGTGGAAGGAACCAACGAATCATGTATTACCAAGTGGAAATAGTTGGTTGGATCTCCTTTTTCTAAGGTTTGGAGCTTTAATTTTAAAATTTTTAAGGTCCATTAGGAAAAAATTCCAAAGGCCATAAATTTTGCATACAAAAGCATTTTGAGCCTATTTTTATAAATCACATGATTTTTTGAGTTCTATGCACTAGTGGTATTAGTTCATATATTTGCTATAGTGTTAGGGGTAAAATTGTGTAAGATGGATTACAAACCCATAGTTACTCATCTTAATGGGTAAGATTACAATATTTGGTCAAATCAAATTATTGGCATGTTATGAAGTAGGAACCTATGGTGCATCTTTCAAGAGGATAAAACAATTGTTCTTGATGATGAAACTCGCTATCAAAAATAATAAGAGACTCTAGGTTTATTTTTCTTGTTTATTAAACTAGAGTTACATTTACACATAAAAGAGGAGAGTGAACCTATCAAGGTATGGTCAAAACTACATGAGATTTTTGGGAAAGTTAATACTATTGAAGTAAGTTGCTTGGAATTTGAGCTTTCCTCTCTTAAACTAGTTGAGGTTGATAATATTGAGAACTATATTTTAAGTTTCAAGGCTTTGAAGGCAGATATTTCATCTTCTAGAGGCAAAAATAAAGATGATGTAGGATGTGCTAAAATTATCCTTTCTAATATCTCTCCCTTTTTTTAAATGTTTGAGCCTAATGGTTCATATGATTCCTATGTTCTTGGAATATCAAAATATTCTTACTCTTGATAAGATTTTCTCTCTCCTAATTCATTCTCAAGTGGTAATACAAAATTATGATGGGGCTCCAAAAATACAAGCTCACGCAAGGGAGTTCAAATCTAAGGAGGCTAAGTCCTAGGGGCTCAAGGGCTAGGCTAAGTCTTCAAAGAAAACAAAGACCATTTGCAGATACTGTTATGAGTATTATGTATTCACCTTATGGTTATGGAGGTTATAGAAAGCAAAAAATTAGTTATAACTCCCAATATCGTACCTTCTTGATTTCACATGTATATATGCTTCTATCACATCAATGCAAATATTGATCATAATGTGCAAATATATTCTATGTTTCTAACATTTGATATTAGAGCAAGCTAATATTAGAATGAAGCTTCCATTTGTGAAGGTGATTCAGTTTCCAAAGAGTACAAGACACCTCTTGAATTTTATGAAAGCATGTTGCCACTGCAAATATAGAAAGGAGTAGATGCAAGTTTAAGTGAGGAGAAGACCTTACATTTTAGAGAAGAAACTAATTTTGTTTTTTTCTATTTGTATTTGTAGATGTTGTAGACATTTATTTCATATTAGAGAAGTTGTAGAGCCATTCGAGAAAAAAATAGTTTATGTTGAAAGAATTTCCTTCACAAAATTTATTGTTGCCATATATAAAAAAATATTATCATCTGGTGCAAGATGCCATCTAAAGAAAAGAATGAGCCATCTAGAGAATTATACTAGAGTTTGAACAAGTTGACAATCATCTTTCATTTGAGGTTACTACCTGGAAGAGTCATTTGATCATGCCATATGGAAAATATTATAATTTGAAGTTGTCATCTAAAGTTGCCATTAGGAAAATCAATCTAGAGCTATTATAAAAAAAAAGCTACCTCTAGAAAAGAGGTATTGTGGAACTACCATATATAGTTACCATAAAAAGCTACTATCTAAAGCTATCATCTAGAGCTGCTATTTTCTAAAGTTACTATCTAGAGATACTACTGTCTAGAGCTATTGATATCTAGAGATGTCTTATGGAGTTATCATCTAGAGTTGTTGTCACTTGGAGCTCTTATTTATTGGAGCTATTGTTTTTTTTTTTAATTTTTACAAGAAAAAAATGTAATTTTATTTCAAGAATGAGAGAAAATTACACTTCTCAGGTGCCTTAGCACAAACAAAAACCTAGATTAAAATAGATTACTAGGAGTCAAGATATAATTACAATTGGGCAGATCGGAGAGGAAAAAACCCATCTTCAAAATAGCATGGGGATAATAAGGATAAATATCCTTATATATCAATACTTAATCATCCAAATAACCTCCATGTCCAAAACCTGGATAGATATTAGTGAAAAAGAAACCAACAGAAAGAAAGGAAATAGTTAAAAACTACCATAAAGCTCTAATCAAATGAACAGGCCCACAGTACAAACCAGAGCTAGCATAGGAACTAGGGGTATGATATGTGGGTGAAAGAAGAAACTCCATCCTTGTTCTCTTCCATTTGCAAGAAACCTTCTAGAACCTATTGACCTTATTTTGATAACTTATCTACTTCTTGATTTAATTCCCTATAAACATGAGTAAAAGAGATATTTTCAAAAATAGAAATCACCTCCAGTAGTTCATATCCCACTGGTCTAAGCAGATTATTTTTTAATTGAGTGGATCTATTCATCCAGTTGATGACTAGAGTAGAATCTCCAAAAAATTGTAAATTTTTCACATTCCTCTCCATAGCACACTTCATTAGCAATCTCAATGCCTAGAACTCAACAAAATTGTTGGAACCTGTCCCAAGACCTACTTTAAATTTGATATAGTGGGTATCTAAGAAGTATAGAATACCTCTTGCACTACTAAAAGATGACTGTCTATGACTAGCCCCATCAAAAAACCCCATGGCTGAGACTTTTCAATGAAAAAATTACCTACTTGTTGAGGTTTCTTATGTTTGTCAAGCCCTTTGTTGATTGAGACCAAAGTCCTCACCTAAAAAATGACCTGAAATGGGGGTATTAACTTTCCTTCAAAAATAGCTGCATTTCGTGCCAACCATATACCCCAACATATAAGACATGGTAAAGAAAGATATAGTTTCAACTCTTTTTTCAAAAACCACTATCTTAAGCATACCTCCACTGTTTCTCCTTCCCAAATATTTTGTACTCCAGTTATCTGTTCAGCTTCTAACTAAACTTGTTGAGAAAAAGGGCATTTTATTAACAAATATGTGATGTTTTCCTCCTTTGACTGACACAACATACAAATACTTGGACCTTGTCTGCTTCTCCTCTGTAAAACTTCCCAAGTCAAAGCCTTATTTCTCAAAGCTAACCACATGAAAATAATATATTTTTTTGGGGTAGATAATTTCTAAATTTGCTTCCACCACCAAGTAGGCCCTTGAGGATGAGGGTCAAAACTTGTTTTATAACCAAGTCTAGTCGTATATTGACCCCCAAATTTGTTGTATGCCCAAGAAATAGTATCTGGTTCAAATCTCAACTTGATATGACTCTTATTAAGACTATCAGTGTAAGCCTTCCACAAAATAACCTACTCATCAGAAAGACCCAAGACCTGAGCCTACTTTCAACCTTGGGTCCAAAGACTAGAAGAATATGATTCCCCCACCTAATGAAGAAAGAAAAAACCTTTGTCTTGTAAAGAACTTATCATAGCTTCTAGCAATGAAATATTTTCTCCACAACCCAAAATAGAATCATCCCCTATTCTTACTTGTTCACCATTGCCCACTTTCCAAGCCAAATATTTTCCAATCATAGGAAAGGCCTGTACTAGTGCCTTCCATTGAATGCAAATCATTTTTAATGCTTTTCTATGGACTTTTGATCCAATCCATAAAGGTCCCTAGAAAAATATACTTATGTTCAATAATATTCTTCCATAATCCTTCTTTGGTCAAAATCCTCCATAAAATTTTTTCTGCCAAAGAAGAACCAAAAATATGGATATTTTTAAGACCCCAACCACCTTCCTCCTTTGGCCTAGCAATACTTTACCACTTAACTAAAGGAATGCCTTCATGTTCCTTGCATCCAATCCAAAGAAATATGAAGCAAATTTTTCTTATTTTCTCTAGAAATCCTTTAGGAATGAAGGCCAAGGAGTGCCAAAACATAGGAATTGCCTCAAGAACCGAATTTACAAGTGTTAATCTCCCACCAATAGACAACCATCTATTACACCAATGGTTAATCCTAAATTCAATATTCTCTAAAAGCCATCCCCAATCTCTCTTCCTATAAGTATTTGGCTTCAATACAAAACCCAGATACTTAAAGCCTTCCTGGAAATCTAAGAGATTAAAAGGAAAAATTTTGATTAGACCATGTTCAATATCTTGCTCTAGACCATTAAAGCAAATAGAGTATTTTTGAAAATTTATCTCCATGTTCGGTAGCAATATTGTAAGTGTCCAAGATTTCCTTCAACTTTCTAGCTTCCCTTAAAATGCCATTTGTGAACAACAAAACATCATCAGTAAATAATAAATGAGATAAATAAAGGACCCCCACTTTGATCCTAGTCAAGGATCCTACCCTCTTTGCATCCAAAATAGCTCTACTCAATCCTTCAACAACCAAAAAAAAAGTAAAGGAGATAAAGGACATCCCTGTCTTAATCCTCTCGAGGGTCTAAAGAATTTGGAAGATGATCCATTGATAAGAATAATAAAAGATACAAAAGAAATGCATCCCATAATCCACTTTACTATCGGATAGCTAAAACCCACATGTAAGAGCATCAATCTGAGATACAACCAACTAGTTCTATCATAAGCTTTAGATAGATCTAGTTTAAGGACCATTGCAGGAAGATTTTTAGTTTTAATAGAGTGAAGGCCCTCTTGTGTAGCTCCTATGGCTTCAAAAATTTGTCTACCTACTAAAAACCCAAACTTCTCCTAAGAAATAACTTTAGAGAAAATATTCTTCAATCTAACAACCAGAATATTTGCAATGATTTTATAGATACAATTACACAACGAAATGGGTCTAAATTCATCAAAGGTTTTAGGCTTCTCCTTTTTTGGAATCAAAGCTAAAAAAGTGGAGTTAAAATCCCCCAAAATCTGACCACTCAACCTAACTTCCTCCATTAATCTGAGAAGATCCTCCTCAACCAGATCATAGAAAACTAGAAAAAACTCCATAGGCCATCCATCAAGCCCTAGAATTTTATCATTTTTGAAAGAAGTTAGGACAACTTTCAGTTCTTCCTTTGTGACCTCCTTCATAAGTAACTTATTGTCCTCCTCTATCACAAAACTGGGGAAGAAAGTAGTTAAATTTAAAATTTCTCCAATATTAACTCTATCAGGTTCTTTATAGATTATTTGAAAATGTTTTACTCCCAAATCTGCTAGCTCAACAAAACTCCTAACGAGAGCCCCTTCTTCATTTTGCATCTCCCAGATAGTGTTAACCTTCTTCATGTGATTAGAAAAATTATGAAAAAACTTAGTATTTTCATCCCTTTTTTTAACCATACAACTCTACTTTTCATTCTCCATTCAGCTTCCCTCCACTCCAAGAATTTATTATTCTTAATTTCTAGTTCAAATAGTCTTGTTTTCTCCTCCTATTTAAACAAACCAACCTCATTCTTTTTATGAATTTCTGAAATTTCCTCTCCACCAACTTGAGATCTCTATCCATACTCTCCTTTTTAACTGCAATCCAAGATGACACAACTCCTTTTAATTTTTTTAAAGCAGTAGCAAATTGAAAACTCGTTGATGACCTAGAAATTTGGTCATAACCAATCCATTCTTTTTTAATTAGTTGCTAAAAATATTCTTCCTCCAACCAAATTGGATTGAGCTTAAAAGGACTGGTAGGTTTTGCCTCTTGAATTTCTAATTGAAGAAGTATGGGAGAATGATCTGAGCCACCTCCAGTCTCAACCCATGACCATTTTATATCTATTTCATTATATAATGACTCTGAGATCAAAAATTTGTCCAACCTCTTTGAGATCCCAACTTCCCCAACTCTATTATTTCTCCACATAGGCATTAATTTTATTGGTTCCAAATCAATTAAACCAACTTCTTCAATATTATGCTTGAAGTAATATGCAAGTCTATCAAGTCTTGTAGATTCTCCCCATACCTCACTTCTATTCATAGTAAAGTTCAAGTCCCCACCAATGATAACTCTTTCATCCCTAACACATATTTGGAAGAAAAAATCTTCCCAGAAGACCTGTCTATTTTCATAGGGACCATAACAATTAATAACTAATAACCTCAAACCCAAGTCTTTAAAAAAGAATTCTATCCATAAGCCTGAAACCATAAAGGAAGAATTAATTAAGGATACTGAGTTCTTCTAGCCAGTCAAAACACCCCCTGAATTTTTGGTAGCATCTAGAGCCAAGAACTCCTAGTCCCTAAGTAATCTACTTAATCCTTCAATGAATTTTGTATCTACCCTCATGGTTTCTTGTAGAAGGATAACATCTGTATTATGAACTTCCACCACCTTGGCTAAGGCAAGTCTTTTAGAGGGACTGCCAAGACCTCGAATATTAAGGGATAACAAGATCATTTAAACATATTAGAGGGGTTTTGTCCTGCTCTAAGGACCCCTTTGATAGATTTTTATTTACCCTACTGAATTTCCCTCAAAGCCTTCTCCTGTGCATGAAACAAAAATGATTTCCTACCTACTGAAGTAGTGGAATATTCCTTTATATGGTCCAAACCTAACCCCAACCTTCCAACAACTGCACAAGTTTTGGATTCCTTCTCATGTATTGGATAGTAATTATCATAAGGCTTATATGTTTGATCAACAAAATTAACAATATTGGATTCCAATCCTTTCATAGTTTTTTTATGACTCTTTTTCCTTCTCTAACAACTTGTGAATAGTGAAATGAAGACAAAGCTAGGTCTAAAATTTCTTCCTCCTTATCTAGAGTTTTGGTTCTAGGTTCAACAACATTCTTTTTGTTTATTTGTGCCAAATCAAGGAGCACTATTGAGCTCTAAAAATAGGTATCTCTTGATTATTTTTAGCTGAGTTAAAATCCCTACTAGTCATTTGTTTTCTCCTCCATACTTTTTGTGTGAAAGCTTGAGAACATTCCTTAGCAATATGTCCATAAACATGACAACGAACACATCTAAAGAGAATATTCAAATAATCCAAGATTTTATTATGATCTGTATTCCATACAACTATCTCCATACAGTTTGGTAAGCCTTCATTGATATCCATCTCAACCAAAACCCGAGCTACAAACCAAAAAATACTAGATTTGAAAGAAATATCTATATCCAAGGTTTTACCTAATGAATATCCAATATATTTCAAATATCTTTTTGACCATAACTCCATTGGTAGACCTGGAAGTTTTACCCAAATTGGGATTCTCCTAGCAACTTCAATCCTAGGATCAAAGCAAGCCGTCCAAGCCTTCAAAGCCAAAAAAGAAGACCCCCAATACCAACGACCTCCCAAAATTTTCTATGCATCTTCCTTAGATCGAAAAAGGAAACCTATCCATCCTCTGGCAAGTAAGTGAAAAATTAGCCCATATCCTAAAATTGGGACCTATACCTTCTACGACCACTCATTTAGTATATTATCAGTTATTTGATGTTCATGAAACTTTTCGATGAGAGACTTCCCTAAAAAATACAAAAATTGTTCCATCCTCAAGTCTTCCCCAAGTACCATTATGATCATTGACCTTCTCTTTTTAACCACTTTTTGTTCCTTACGCACTTTAGTAACCGGAGTTGTAGACTGTGTTGATTGAAAGTTTAGATTGACTCCACTTAGGGCCTCCAAATCAAGACTTTTACCAATAAAACCTAAACCAAACAAAGGAAACTCTATCTGACAAAGTGAGTTTGGGTTGTTTGGAGTTTGCTCAAGTTTTTCTTCCCTATAGTGAAATGCTTGCTCATTCATTAGATCCATAGCTTGAGTAGAGTGTTTTGATACAAATGAGAATGATCAATAAATAGGACAACTGACTTGGTATGAACCTTTTCACATAGACTCTCCTCTTTCCACTAAAGTCTGATCACCTACAATATTATTCTAATCACTGAAAAACCCAAGGAACCCCACTTCTCAACTTCTAAGTCTTGTTCAAAAATGGGACCCTTGGCCCTTGGAGTTGAAAAATGCGTTTCCCCTCAAAGGGGTCCTCTTAGAAGTCCAAACATTCCTCTTCATTCTCCATCAGAAAACAAGAAACTAATTTTCCAAATTATACTTTTGCATGCTTTGAATCTAGAAAGTAAGTTGTCCAAACTTCATTTTATTCACATGAACAAATATGAACACACTTCTATTTTTAAAAAATGATGATGCTTGTTGTGTCCTTTTTTAAAATATATTAGTCAAGAACTAGCTCCACCTTTATTTTATTCACATGAATACATCTGAGCACATCCTAGTCTTAGGAAAAATAAAATACTACCACTTCTTGTGTTTTTTACTTTTCTCTATGCTTTACTTGTAAACCCTAGCTTTATTGTGTGCACTCCATAGTTCTAGACAAACAAAATTCTTCAAACTGTTGTTCACATGCATAGAAATATTCCTCCCTAGAAAAAAATCCTTTCACTCATTCGAATTAATTCCTCTATGCTTCACTTTGCAAACCTTAGCTTCATTGCATGCACTTCATGATTGCAGCTAGAAAAACTTATTTCAAAGAAAATTTAAATGTAAGAAATATGAATTCTTACCTCCTTCATAGTCTGAGATTTCATCAAAATTATAGATGGATCTTCAATTGTTACCAGTTAGTTATTATGATGAATCAACCACAACCTGGTGCTGTAGTGGTGGTAACCTCCAAAAAACCCTCTCCTACTTGAAAATCCTCTTACGCTACTGCTCAATTTTTTCCACAAAATCCTCTTATCCCGCTGCTCAATTTTTTCCACAAAACCACTAGATGTTGCTACTCAAATTTTTTCCATATAAATCCTATAATGCTATTGCTCAAAATTTTCCACAGAAATCCTCTTACGTTGCTGCTCAGTTTTTCCACAAAACCCTCCAATGTCACTGCTCAGATGTTTTTCATAGAAATCCTCTAACACTACTGCTCATATTTTTTTACGAAAATTCTCTTACATCATTGCTCAATTTTTCCACAAAACCCTCAGATGTCGTTTCTAAGATGTTTTTCACATAAACCATCTAACACATCTGTTCAAAATTTTCCACGAAAATTATCTTACGTCACTTTGTTTGGTGTATTCAATCCCACCAAAAAATCCAAAAGCCTTACGCTATCACATCGACATACTCACCTCCACCTGCAGTAGCTCACACCTCCACCATCAAATGAACCTTTAATTCTCTAATTAACCTCCTTATCCTTTCATTAATAAAATTTCATTTGGAGCTACTATATAAAAAAGTGTTATTTGAAGTGGAGTTGGAATTTACCATTTTTTGATTGGATCATTTAGCACTAAGGTTATCTAAATATGAATGAGGGTAATCTATTATGAAGTTGTCATGTTAATGCATGGATAATATGAAAGTTAACTTCTAATGAAGTGTTATGGGAAGTTTATTTGAAGAATAGACTTTAAAACATATTTATATTTTTGTTGTTAATGTAGGTGAAAAGATGATATTATCTTGGAATGTTGATAGAATATTCCTTGAAGATTCAAGTTAGAGGGAAAAGAACTCAAAGAACTCAAACCCCCATGCCTTATTTTTTGTCCAATGAGATCCTATGGTTTTCTCATAGTTAGAGATATTGATCATAGCATGAGTATAGGGTTATATATACTCATTAGAAGTAATTTTTGAGCCCATTCCAATGGAAGAATTTATTTGTAGGTTTATGAAGATTTGCCATGGCTATTAATGCTCCAAAAATGTGATGAGGCTTTAGGGATAAGTAAAATACTTTTTTCTCTTTCTAAAGAGAGATACAAAGGGATATATATCAAGTCCCTATTAGAGGACTCCGTTTTAGTTATGATAAATCTATTTAAGAGTTAGATTAAAAATGAGACAAGGAACTATAGGAGGAAAAATAGAGTTATTGCACTAGAATGAAGCTACTACAAGTTTACCACTATTAAATCAATTGATGGTAGGTTTGTAGATCTATTTTTTTATATATAATTCAGTTGAGAAGATTTTTAAAATTTTAAATTGCTCTTCTTATGCATAATTTTTTGGTACATGTTAATCTACACTTAAATAGGTTTGAAGAATTATTTAGGTGTTAGTATACTTAGTATTCTAACCTTTGTATAATTGGATTTAAGGTATAATGTCAATGTTAGGGTTGAAGAAAAAAAGACCATGATAAAATAAATTTAGAAAAATAATAAATACAAAATCAAAGATAAAAATAAGATAACATATACACACATAAAATAGTATTTCACCTGGGAAACCCTTATAAAAAAAAACTAGCACAGTAATATCTCCTTATTGTATAAACTTAACCGTATTCAATACAATAATGTTCATCTCTCATCTCTATTCAAAACTTGATGCAATTGCAATTAAATAACAACACAAGAACAAATTTTACAATACCATGGGCAAAAAAACCATGGGTTCAAATATTTAACCCTAAACAACCCATATGGGTCTAAAAATAGCTTAAGAAACCCTAAAAATTTTGAACCCCGATGAGGATACATGAAGAGTTTCTAGTACCTTTTAGAGTTAACCCCACCAAAATAACATGGAAAATATTCAATATATTTCCAACATTCTCCCACTTGTTGAATACTTTCCATAGGGACCAAAAAATGCCATTGTCAACTATTAAGGGAAACCATAACCATAGATTTTCTACACCAAGAAAATTTATGAGCAGGTACAACCTTTGTTAATGAATTAGCAACATTATTATTTGTATAAACTTTCTCCAACATCACCCAATTCCCTTCAACCATCTCTCTCACAAAATGATACTTGATATCAATATATTTTGAATAATCATGAAAAACATGATTGTTGGCCAAAAATATTGCACTCTAACTATCATTGTTAATTCTTACAACCTTTTACTTAAGATAAAATGTTGAACACAACCTCTATAGCCACACAAATTCTTTACAAACATAAGTTGCTACAATGTACTCTACCTCTGTTGTGGACAAAGAAACCACTGATTGCTTTTTACTCATCCAACTTACCACCCCTCCAAATAATCTGAACACATAAGCACTCATGGATCTTCTCTTATCTATATCTCCAACCTAATTAGCATCCACAAAACCTTGAATATTTACAATATTACTATCTCCAAATTTTATTTGGTAACAGATAGCATAGTTTGAAGTTCCATGCAAGTATCTGAAGATCCTATTCACAATAGTACAATATTCCTTTCCTAGATTGGACATATATCTGATAACTACTCCCACTACACGTGCAATATTAGTTCTATTATAGACCATTGCATACATTAGACTACCAACAATGCTAGCAGAAGGAATATGATGCATTTCTTCAATTTCTTCATTTGTATTAGGACACTATTCAATAGATAACTTTTGACCAATAGGATATGGAGTACATATTGGTTTACAACCATGCATCCTAAACCTCTGTAGGATCAAATCAAAATATTTACTTTTATTTAACCATAAATTTCTATTTGGATGATCCCTTAGTATTTCCATACCCTAAATAAATTTTGCACCACCCAAATCCTTCATATCAAATTCAAGAGATAATTGAGATTTAGTGACTTTATCATCTCCTTATTATTAAAAAATAACATGTCATCCACATACAAAATAATTATAATAAAATTTTCACCTTCTTGTTTAAAATACACACATAGATCTGATTTACTTTTTCCAAGCCTAAGTGTCAAAACAAACCTATCATATTTTTGGTTCCACATTCTTGAAGATTGCTTCAAGCCATAAAAAGACTTTTTCAACTTGCATACCAAGTCCTCCTTATATTTTACTCTAAAGAATTATGATTGTGACATATATATGTCTTCATCAAGTTCACCATATGGAAATATTGTCTTTACATCCATATGTTCTATTTCAAGATCAAAAGTAGTAGAAATAGCTAACAGAAATCTAATTGAAGTTAGTTTATCCATAGGAGAAAAAATCTCACCAAAGTCAATTCCCTCAACTTGAGAAAATTCTTTTGCTACCAGGTGAGCCTTTTACTTCTCCAACTTTCCTTCTACATTGTACTTTTTATTGAATACCCACTTACAACCAACTGGTTTACTTCTAAGAGGTAATTTCACCAAGTCCCACATATTATTTTTATCTAGGGACTCCATTTATTCCTCCATAGCCCTTTTCCAAGACTTATTCTCACTTGACTGAAGTGCCTTCTTTACATTATTAGGTTCTTCATCAGTAACTGATATATTAAATGCAAAACAAATATTTGAAGGGCTATACATTTTTGGGAGTTTTCTCAATTGATGTGATATCCTCAAACCTGGAGCTCTAGGTTTTTCATCTTTAGCTTCCTCCTCACCTTCTTCCACTAAAATTTTCTCTTCAGACTCTCTCTATAGTTCATCTTCTTTTGTAGTACCAATTTCTACCATAGGTTCTTCCTCATATTCCAATTTACTTGAACTATTTTACGTTCTTTGCTTGGTTGCATATCATGTTTTGAAACCCGTTTTGTTTCTCTAAAGATCATATTACAAATGTAAACAATCTTCTGTGTTTTTGGGTTCCACAACTTATATCCTTTAACACCAATACTATAACCCATAAATATGCATTTTTTAGATTTATAGTCTAGCTTAGTACTTTTCTATTTTGGGATATATATATAAGCATTGCAACCAAAAATACTAATATGATTGTGATGCAGGAGCATCCAATGAAAGGCAAAATACCCCAAAGTAGAAAAAGTGTCGCAATATTGCGACATGTCGGAAAAGAAGAAAAAGTGTCGTGATATCGTGACATGTCGCATTTTTGCGACGTAAAGACGAGAGAAGGCGAGAGAGAGAAAAGTGTCGCGATATCGCGACATGTTGCATTTTCGCGACCAGAAGACGAGAGAAGGTGCAAGAGAGAAAAGTGTCACGATATCGCGACATGTCGCATTTTCATGACCAGAAGACAAGAGAAGGCGCAAGAGAGAAAAGTGTCACGATATCGCGACATGTCGTATTTTCATGACCAGAGGATGAGAGAAGGCGCAAGAGAGAAAAGTGTCGTGATATCGTGACATGTCGCATTTTCGTGACCTGAAGATGAGAGAAGGCGCAAGAGAGAAAAGTGTCGCGATATCGTGACATGTCGCATTTTTGTGACCAAAAGATAAGAGAAGGTGTAGGGAGAAAAAGTGTCGCAATATCGCGACATGTCACATTTTCACGACCAAAGGACGAGAGAAGGCGCAAGGGAGAAAAAGTGTCGCGATATCGCGACATGTCGCATTTTTGTGACCAAAGGACGAGAGAAGGCGCAAGGGAGAAAAAGTGTCACGATATCACGACATGTCGCATTTTCGCGACCAAAAGACGAGAGAAGGCACAAGAGAGAAAAAGTGTCACGATATTGCGACATGTCGCATTATCGCGACTAAAATAGAAGAGGAAGAGTGAGGGAAAAGGTGTCACGATATCGTGACATGTCGCATTATCGTGACTACAAGAGAAGAGAAAGAGGAAGAAGGAAAAAGTGTCACGATATCGCGACATGTTGGCAAAGAAGAAAAAGTGTCGCGATATCGCGACATGTTGGCAAAGAAGAAAAAGTGTCGCGATATCGCGACATGTTGGCAAAGAAGAAAAAGTGTCGCGATATCGCGACATGTTGGCAAAGAAGAAAAAGTGTCGCGATATCGCGACATGTTGGCAAAGAAGAAAAAGTGTCGCGATGTCGCGACATGTTGGCAAAGAAGAAAAAGTGTCGCGATATCGCGACATGTCACATTCTCGTGACCAAAAGAAAAAAAAGGGCAGGCGGTTACAGAGGTCGTTATAGAGGAAATTATTGAGCGATGGGTATACTGAACGTCATCATTGGTTGACAGGTGGACAGAGTCTATAGTGGCAGCACTGAACAACATGTGGCACCAAGGTGCAATGAAAGCAGACGAAGATCAAGAGTCGGAAAGAAAGACGTTTCAAAAGCCAAGACAACAAAGAGGCACGGGAAATGAAATGAAGGGTCAGAAAATGGAAACGAAGAGTCACACCAGAGATTTTAAAAGGGGAAGCGAAGGCATGCACAAGGGGTTGGAAACTGCTAAGACAAAGTTGCAGACGTGAAGGCAAGAGGGCCATTCTGGACTTGTTTGGGCTATTTTTCTTCTAGGGTTGGAAATGCTGTAAAATAAAAGAAAAATAAACTATCTTTCAGAATAAAGGAGTTTATTTGGCAGATTGCTACCATTTTTGTAAATTTTTCCAAAGTTTTGAATGAGAATTGAGAATTTGGTGTGAGCAATTTTTGGCTCCCCATCAAGTGGTATCAGAGCGGGAGTTCTTGAGTGTGTGAGCAGATCGCCAAAAGTGAGGTAGTTTGCACTAGGATCTGTGGAAGAGCTTAGGGAGTTCCTGAGTGTGTGAGCAGATCGCCGAAAGTGAGGCAGTTTGCACCAAGATCTGTGGAAGAGCTTAGGGAGTTCCTGAGTGTGTGAGCAGATCATCGAAAGTGAGGTAGTTTGCACTAGGATCTGTGGAAGAGCGGGAGTTCCTGAGTGTGTGAGCAGATCACCGAAAGTGAGGCAGTTTGCACCAGGATATATGGAAGAGCTTAGAGTTCCTGAGTGTGTGAGAAGATCACCGAAAGTGAGGCAGTTTGCACCAGGATATGTGAAAGGGTTGTGAGAAAAGAGTGAGGAAGAATGCCTCCATGAAGAAATCGTGGTGGTGGGAGAAATGTGGTACCTGAAGAAGATTTCAGAGCTTTGCAAAGGCAAGTGCAAGCCCTACAAGAGGAGTTGCAAAGAGGGGCTGAGCTAAGGAGAGAAAACCGTAGTGAAGATGAAGCTTAGGAGGTTGATAATCCATCAGTTGAAGAAGAAGCAATGGATCCTGTAGAAGCTAGATTAGTTAAGGCCATATCTCGAATCGGGAAGAAGACAAAGTTTGATGTCTCCACGTATTCTAGGAATCTCAATCCAGAGGAGTTGATTGATTGGATCAATGATATGGAGGAGTATTTTGAGTATGAGGAGGTTGTAGATCCAGATCGGATCAAGTTTGCAAAAATGAAGTTGAAAGGCCATGCTTGCATATGGTGGAAAGAAGCGCAGCTAGAAATAAATAGAAGCAGAAAGGAAAAGATAACCAGATGGGATCGAATGGTAGAGAAGTTGAAGAGGCAGTTTATTCCTGTAGATTACGAATGGGATCTGTTGAGGAAAATGCAAAGTTTGAGACAGTCAAGAAAATCTGTCAAAGAATATACAGAGGAGTTTTACCAGATCTCAATCAGAACTGTCCATTCTGAGGCTAACAAGGAGAAGGTAGTCCGTTACATCAATGGATTGAGAACCGATATTCAAGAAGAGTTGAGTCTGGTTAGGATAAGCACCATTGAGGATGCTTACCAGTTTGCTCTAAAAGTTGAAGAGAATCTAAATAGAAGGTTTGAGGGTAAGCAGAAAGGAAGAGGTCATGGAGAAAGAACTGGTGGAAGAATAGATGGAGGACGAGATGAGAAGAAAGAAGAAGCTAGCAGCAATCAGGATCAGAAGGGAGATAATGATTACAGATCTCGTAATTAGAACAATGGTTACCAAAGAGGAAGAGGTAGATCTGGACGTGGGTATGGAAGAGAAGGATTTCGGGGAACCTGTTTCCTTTGTGGGGAAGAAGGACATCGGGCATATGAGTGTCCACAACACCAAGAGAGGACGAATAGGAGACCTGAGGGTCATGCCAGAGCTGCTGTAGCAGATGAAGGTGCTAAATCAGAACATTCTGAGGAGGCAGAAAGAGGAGAAGTTATGGTCACAAGGAGAATCTTGTTGAATGAGGAGAAAGAACCAGACCAGAGGAGGAGCCTGTTCCGCACAAGGTGCAAATGTTCAGGTAAGGTCTGTAATGTTATTATAGATAATGGTAGTACTGATAACTTGGTCTCCGAAGAAATGGTTACTAAGTTACAGCTAGAGAGGAGGAGACACCCACATCCATACCGGATTGCGTGGTTGCAGAAGGACCATAGGGCATTGGTCAGTGAACAGTCCTTGGTCAAGTTTAATATTGGGAGATACAAGGATGAGGTCCTGTGTGATATCTTGCCTATGGATGCTTGCCATATGTTGTTAGGAATACCATGGCAGTTTGATCACCGTGTAGTCCATGATGGACATGCCAACACTTACTCCCTAACAAATGAAGGAGTGCACCATAAACTAAATCCACTGAAGGAGATGGATGAAAAGAGTTTGCTGACAACAATGAGAGTGGAAGTTGTGGGGTTTGAAGAACTTAAGGGTTTGTACCCTAAAGACCCAGATTTTGCTGAAGCTTGGAGAGCTTGTACAACCTCAGTTAAAAAGGTGACAGAATAGTACAGAAGTGAAGGTCACTTCTCAATCCACCTCGGTTGTCTGATGCAGGAGCATCCAACGAAAGGCAAAATACCGCAAAGTAGAAAAAGTGTCACAATATCGCGACATGTCGGCAAAGAAGAAAAAGTGTCATGATATCGCGACATGTTGCATTTTCATGATGTAAAGACGAGAGAAGGTGAGAGAGACTGCGACATGTCACATTTTTGCGACCAGAAGACGAGAGAAGGCGCAAGAGAGAAAAGTGTCGCGATATCGTGACATGTCGCATTTTCATGACCAGAAGACGAGAGAAGGCGCAAGAGAAAAAAGTGTCGTGATATCGCGACATGTCGCATTTTCGTGACCAGAAGACGAGAGAAGGCGCAAGAGAGAAAAGTGTCGCGATATCGCGACATGTCGCATTTTCGTGACCAGAAGACGAGAGAATGCACAAGAGAGAAAAGTGTCGCGATATCGTGACATGTCACATTTTTGCAACCAGAAGATGAGAGAAGGCGCAAGAGAGAAAAGTGTCGTGATATCACGACATGTCACATTTTCGTGACTAGAAGACGAGAGAAGGCGCAAGAGAGAAAAGTGTCGCGATATCGCGACATGTCGTATTTTCACGACCAGAAGATGAGAGAAGGCGCAGGGAGAAAAAGTGTCATGATATCCCGACATGTCACATTTTCATGACTAAAGGACGAGAGAAGGCGCAGGGAGAAAAAGTGTCGCGATATCCCGACATGTCGCATTTTCACGACCAAAGGACGAGAGAAGGCGCAAGGGAGAAAAAGTGTTGCGATATTGCGACATGTCACATTTTCGTGACCAAAAGACGAGAGAAGGCACAGGAGAGAAAAAGTGTCGTGATATCGTGACATGTCGCATTATCGTGACTAAAAGAGAAGAGGAAGAGCAAGGGAAAAGGTGTCGTGATATCGCGACATGTCGCATTATCGCGACTACAAGAGAAGAGAAAGAGGAAAAAGGAAAAAGTGTCACGATATCGCAACATGTTGGCAAAGAAGAAAAAGTGTCGCAATATCGTGACATGTCGCATTATCGCGACCAAAAGAAAAAAAAATGGCAAGCGGTTACAAGGGCCGTTACAGAGGAAATTATCGAGCGGTGGGTATACCGAACGTCATCATTGGTTGATAGGCGGACAGAGTCTATAGTGGCAGCATTGAACAACACATGGCACCAAGGTGCAATGAAAGCAGACGAAGATCAAGAGTCGAAAAGAAAGACGTTTCGAAAGCCAAGACAACGAAGAGGCACGGGAAATGAAACGAAGGGTTAGAAAAGGGAAACAGAGAGTCACGCCAAATATTTTAAAAGGGGAAGCGAAGGCATGCACAAGGGGTTGGAAATGGCTGAGACAGAGTTGCAGACATGAAGGCAAGAGGGCCATTCTGGACCTGTTTGAGCTGTTTTTCTTCCAGGGTTGGAAATGCTGTAAAATAAAAGAAAAATAAACTATATTTTGAAATAAAGGAGTTTATTTGGCAGACTGCTGCCATTTCTATAAATTTTTCCAAAGTTTTGAATGAGAACTGAGAATTTGGTGTGAGCAATTTTTAGCTCCCCATTAGATTGAGAGAGGGTTTCTTACCAGTCCATACTTCCTATGGAGTCTTGTCCACCAAATGATGAGGCACAAAATACCTCATTATTTCATCATTTTGAACATTAAAACTACTAAATTCTGATCAATAATATAGTTATTTACTAAATGTGTGAATAAAATGTATTATTATGTTGATGTTAGAATTATTAAATGGTAAGAAGTACTATGCTACCATTTTGACTATTTTCTATACTTTTTGTCATCTTTTTGCATGATTTTAGCAGTAAAATAACATAATAAAAATAGCTAGTAAATAAAGGATTTATGAAATCTGATTGGATGAGCAATTTTAAAGTGTTTTCCCACCTTAAATAAGTTTCTAGGATGATGTGGCATCAATAAATCCATGTTGCAACTAAAAAAGAGCATAATATAGTTGGACACAAAATCTGCAGGAACAACTCTAGAACATCTAGGCAACCACATGTAGATTAATAGAGACACGAGGGTAAAAACCATTTGGGGAGCATTGAAGCAACTATGAGGGACCTAAAAATCATTTGGAAGTGATACCATGGTGCCAAATTATAACCAACAACATTTGACAGGTGTGCAACCTGATATTCCAGAGTTGCTGCAGGAAAACTATAGAATTAGTAAAAAATCAAGTTTTTGACCAAATATCTGGGAGAATGAGCAATTTGGTGCACATATATATGTGACAAATGATATTCCATCTATTCCTAGTCAATTTACCATAAAATTGGAGGCAAATAAAACTACACAACTAGCTACAAATTAGATTTTATCCTAATTCTAGACTATTTATTGTAGCAGGGCAGCAAATCAAGAGTTAACAACAAAGAGGATTCATTTGTAATTGTCAAACGTAGGCTAGGTATGTGGAAAATATTGGTATAAATATTTCCACCCACATACATTTGAAATGTTAGAAAATTTATATAATAGACAAGCAAATAGGAGATAACAATTTTGCAACAACTTTGTAATAGTAGAGATCATCAAATAAAGTGTAGTATTTTTCTAGATGTCTTGTTGATGTTTAAGTGGATAGTTAGAGCTTATATTTTGGTGAGTTAGAACTTCTACTAGACCTAGGAGCAAGGGACCACTCTCGGGGCTAGTGGAAGGAGTGTTGTTATAGTTTTGCAGGTTTTTTTGTCCTTGTTATTTTTCTATCAAAAAATTATCAATTTCTTGCTAGAATGTTGTAATCAAATTTGCTCTATTTTTATCCCTTGTTTTCCTCTATTTTCAAGTGTGAGTGTGGTTTTTAGATAGCTAACTTTATTTTATATTGAATTTCTTATTCTCATTTCTACAGCTTCAATTTTAGCATTTTATTTACAATTGTAGCAATAATTTCCTACTTTAACAATTTTGTTTATGTAGTGTAATTTCCAAAATTTGTTAGAATAGTTGATTTAATTTCAACATTTACATTTCATTGTACTTAAAATTAGAAAATGTAATATAATTTTATATTTTCCTTTAGCATAGTTTAATTTTGCAACTTAAACAAGTTTCAATTCTATGAACTAAGTAGGTTTCAATTCTATAATTTAGTGATAGTTTGATATGTGCAAGAACTATATGAATCTCTATTCCTACAAGATAAGCAAGTGTCCTGATTTTTGAATTGTAGAACTACCAACCTCATTTATTGTATATAGCCTTGTACATCACACTAGATTTGATAAATTAAAATTAAATGATAAAAATTAATGAAACTCATCATTTTTGGCACTATTACAGGGGAACATAGGTGTTATAAATTAGTCATACAATTATTACTGTGTCAAGTTGTTTCAAATTAGAGTAACTCCTAAAAAAAACAACTTACACAAAACATAGTTGTGTTGTTGACAGTTTCATTTCATATATTAGGACACAAGCATCGAATGTATGAATTGACCAAGGGATAAAAAAGGATGATTCATTAGATCAAATTTCCCATCAACCACAAGAATGCAGTATTCATGATATGAGGGTGAATTACCTACATTTGAGATTTTTGATAATTTTGAACGAGGATTACAAACCTCATCTTCAGGAAGTGTAGAAAATACTAAGAGATAATTACAATAAGAGCAAATTGTTAGTTCCTCATCACCTACCACTGATATATCCTTAATATTAGACCAATTTAGATGAATCTATACTACAATTTGGGAAGATATAATGGTAGATTTGCAAATAAACCTAGATAAGGGAAACAATGTTCTCAATTCGAGTAACAAACCTACTCCTTCTAGGACCTTTGAATATCCTATCTGAATGAATCCAACTCAAAACTCTCCAATGAAAACCATTTCACCTTCAGTGTTACCAAAATTTAGGGGAGTTACATCAAAGGATCCTAACCAATTCTTATTAAAATTCAAATTGGTATACCAAACATATGATTATACAAATGATAACCAAAAACTTAAGGTATTTCATTCCACACTCAAGGAATTAGCCTTATGTTGGTTTATAAGTTTAGCACCCGATTCAATCCAAACATAGGAAGAAATGGAGCAAGTATTTTTAGATAAAATCAAGAATATTATCGGGTGAAAAATAGGAAGGATGAATTGTTCAGAATTAAACAAGAAAATGATGAAAATATGGAAGACTATTTGGATATATTTGCTTTTGTGCAAAAGAGATGTGGATCTATTGAACCAGAAATGTTGAAAGCCATATTCTTGAGGGGATTGCAAGATGACTCTAGAGAAGTTTTAGATCTAATGAGAAAAGAGGATGTGAGTACCCTTAACTTTGAATATATTTTAGAATTGTGTATAAATTACTCCCACACTAGACAAAGAAGATGAAAGAGGGGTAATAATAGAAGTGACATGAAAGAACTAATGGAAGAATTTGTTAATTTGAAAACCAACATTCTTGTGCATCTCAATACTATGTTAGAGAAAATGAATACAAAAATTAAATCTATGAAACCCTTAGCCATTTATTGCCTAAGGTGCAAAAATAAGCATGCTCTTCAATATTGTCCTTTAAAAAAACCTCCATATATGCTATTTGTAGCATTTGTACGAAAGGACATATCACAGACCAATGCCATTTACTTCCAAGACAAAAATGCCTTGGAAAAACAATTAGAAGAACTCAATTTTGTCGAGCAAAGACAAGGGGGAAATTTTCCACAATATCAATATTGAATACCCAACATTTTCCCACAAATTGGGAATAAAAACCTTGGTCTATGCCATGGTCTTACTCAAAACCACCACGAAAATCATGGAATCAACCTCCATGGTCATCCTCTTAGGAATGGTCATAATATGGATGGACAAATCCATAATGGAATCAACAAAATCCACCATGGATGCAATCATAATTGCATGAAAAAAATGGAGATAACAATACCAACCATACCAGGGACAACGATGATACAAAAACCCACCACAAAATTTTTTGCCTAGAATTGCTCAAATTTTTTCTAAAGGATGACAACAACAAAACCATCAAGTGAAACAACCCTTAGTTTTGACCCAACCTGTGGCCAACCCCAATAATACTAGATAGGAAACACCTATCTATGTGGTTGAATATGATGATACCACCATGATTAATGTAATCAATTGTAGCAATATCCAGTTATGTTCAGGAAAGACACTTCTTGAACCAAATCTACCTGTCATTGTAGAAATGGGAACTAATAAAAATAAACAAGACCTATCTACATATGATCCACAATAATCACATGTTGAGAAAGATAAAGGAAAAGAATAAGATTGTTTACCTTCTTCATAAGCCAAAGTAGCATATCCTGAACGGTTTAAGAAATTTGCAATAACTTCAGAATAAATTTAGTAAAGAAGTTAAATTGCTTGAATATTATGATCCCTTTAATATGATTATGTTATAGTTGTTTAGCATAGATTGTATTTAAAAGGAAACATGATTATGCTATAGTTGATTAACATAGATTGTATTTAAAAGTAAACATGATTATGCTATAGTTGATTAGCATGGATTGTATTTAAAAGGAACAATTGTGGATTATGTTATATGTTAGATAACATAGTTAAAGGAACAATTGTGGATTATGTTATATGTTAGATAACATAGTTTAAAAGGAACAATTGTGGATTATGTTATATGTTAGATAACATAGTTAAAGGAACAATTGTGGAGTATGTTATATGTTAGATAACATAGTGATTATGATTATGCTAAGATGTTAGTGTAGTTGTAATGAAAGAAAAATTATGATTATGCTAATATTTTAGTATAGTTGTAATGAATAGAAAGTTATGGATTATGTTAAGATGTTAGTGTAGTTTGTAATGAAAGGAAATTTATGCTTATGCTAAGATGTTAGTGTAGTTGTAATGAAAGGAAAGTTATGATTATGCTAAATATGTTAGTGTAGTTGTAATGAAAGGAAAGTTATGATTATGCTAAAGATGTTAGTGTAGTTGTAATGAAAGGAAAGTTATGATTATGCTAATATGTTAGTGTAGTTGTAATGAAAGGAAAGTTATGATTATGATAAGATGTTAGTGTAGTTGTAATAAAAGAAAAGTTATGATTATGCTAAAGATTTTAGTATAGTTGCAATGAATGGAAAGTTATGGATTATGCTAAGATATTAGTGTAGTTATAATGAAAGGAAAGTTATGATTATCCTAAAGATTTTAGTATAGTTGTAATGAATGTAAAGTTATGGATTATGCTAAGATGTTAATGTAGTTTGTAATGAAAGGAAAGTTATGATTATGCTAAGATGTTAGTGTAGTTGTAATAAAAGAAAAGTTATGATTATGCTAAAGATGTTAGTGTAGTTGTAATGAAAGGAAAGTTATGATTATGCTAAGATGTTAGTGTAGTTGTAATGAAAGGAAAGTTATGATTATGCTAAATATGTTAGTGTAGTTGTAATGAAAGAAAAGTTATGATTATGCTAAGATGTTAGTGTAGTTTCTAATGAAAGGAAAGTTATGATTATGCTAAGATGTTAGTGTAGTTATAATGGAAGGAAAGTAAATGGAAAGTGGATTATTAGATTAACTAAAGGTATGGGACTTTAGTTAGTTTAGTAAATTAAAAATGGATTATTAGATTAACTAAAGGTATGGGACTTTAGTTAGTTTAGTAAATGGAAAATGGATTATTAGATTAACTAAAGGTATGGGAATTTAGTTAGTTTAGTAAATGAAATATGGATTATTAGATTAACTAAAGGTATGGGACTTTAGTTAGTTTAGTAATTGGAAGATGAATTATTAAATTAACTAAAGGTATAGGACTTTAGTTAGTTTAGTAATTGGAAGATAGATTATTAGATTAACTAAAGGTATGGAACTTTAGTTAGTTTAGTAAATAGAAATTGGATTATTGGATTGACTAAAGGTATGGAACTTTAAAGTTAGATCCTCAATTTAATTAAAAAGTGTGGACTTTAGTTTAATCGATGGATGGAAATATTCTTATGTGGAATCTAGTACTGATTGTATAAGTACAATAAAGCAATCATGGAGATTATTATATGGATTAATTGAGCAATCCACGGTAAAGTCATATGAACTATGTGTTCTATGCATTGTATTGGCTTACGTTTGGGAGAAAGGGATTATGGATCCTTGTATTTGTAAAAGATCAAACTTATGCAATATATGGAACATATTTGAGGCTAGGTTTTTCCATAAGGGTTTTCCCCAAGATATATAATTGTGTTATAGATATTGTCTCTCTCTTTTTATTTTTGTTAATGTATCTCTTTTATCGTTTCCCATATTTGCTTTTAATGTACCTTTTTTGGTTGATTCTTATGTTTATTTGAATGGATGTTTTATTATATATTGATATTTGTGTGTTCTAAAGTAGATAAGCTTTGTGGTTGTTGAATGTATTTGTGTTTGATTTTGTTAATTTCTTAAAAAAAATAATATAGTAAAAAGTGGCATCCCTTAAACTAATTGGGTTTGGGGTGTTACAAAATTGATGCGTCCATTACTACAATTGGAGTAGCATTAGGGCAAGTGGAAAATGGAGAGAATTATACAATATACTACATTAGCAAGAATCTCACAGGAGCTAAAAAGAACTATACTACCACCGAAAAATAATTCCTAGCAGTAGTATATGCTATCAATAAATTTTACCACTATATTATTGGGTATCAAGTGTATGTTCACATAGACCACTTGACAATTAAATACTTGATGAACAATTTTTATGGTTAGTGGTTGAATAATTTGTTGGTTACTACTACTACAAGAATTTGATATCATAATAGTAAAGAAAATAGGGAAGGCTAATGTAATAGCAAATTTCTTGTCTAGACTGAATAACATAGGAGAAGAGAAATTAGTAGAGGATGCTTTTCCTAATGATATGTTGTTTGCAATATCATTAACATAACCATGGTTTGACGATATTGCTAATTATTTAGCAACAAGAAAAGTCCCCTCTCATTTTACTAGAAAAGAAAAGAAACGATTGGTAAAACAAAGCACATCCTGTACATGGATAAACAATCTACTATTCAAATGTGGACTCAATCACATATTACATCGATGTATACGATAGGATGAGATGTATGATGTCCTTCATGCATGTGACAATAAATCTTCAGGAGGACATTATTCGGTGAAAACTACCATTAGATTTTTTTTGGGAATTAGCTATTATTGGCCATCTCTTCACAAGGATGTAAAAAGGTATATACGACATTGTGATGCATGCCAAAGAATGGAAAAACCCACACCCAAAAATGAAATACCTCTATAGCCTCAAGTGGTTTTAGAACCATTTGAAATATGGGGATTGGATTTTACTGGACCCATTGACCCACCTTCTCAAGGGAAGGTACATATTCTAGTTTACATCAATTATGTAACCAAATGGGCAAAAGTGTGTGCCTCCAAACATGCTCATGAAGAAAAGTTACTGAATTTTTATATTCCCAATTTTTTTAGAGATTTGGAACACCACGATATATTACTACAGATCATGGACCTCAATTTGCATCAAAAGTCATTGATTCATTGAATTATATGAGATCAAACACAGAAAGCCATCACCCTACCATCCACAAGAAAATGGTCAAGTTGAAGTCACTAATAGGGAATTAGAAAGGATCCTAACAAAAATAATAGCTTCTCATAGGAAGAATTGGTTGAACAAGTTACCAGAAGCCGTTTGGGCATACAACACAACATGGAAATCCACCATAGATTTCACACCTTACAAATTGGTTTAAGGTAAGAAATCTTTTTTTTCCAATAGAATTTGAGCTACTAACACTTTGTACATATTTTGAAATTGGTATTAAATTATTGCAGGTACAATTGGACAGAGTTTTACAACTTAATGCATTGAATGAACATCGACTGGAGGCATTGCACCAAACAAAAATAATCCAATAGCAGTATATACGTGGCATGATAGTCACATTCAAGAAATAAAATTTGAACCAAAATATTGGGCATTATTATTTGATTCTCACTATGAATGTTTTCCTGGAAAGTTACAAAATTGGTGGCTTGGACCATACCAGATCGAAGAAGTGTTCGATAATGGATTTTTCCAACTTTCTCCTATTGATGAATCAAGGAAGAAGTTAGTGGTAAATGGAAACTGATTAAGGGTGTACCATAAACCATTGACCAAGGAGGAGTTTTCAACACAATTTACACAATCAAATTTATGTGTCATGGAAGATACTTTCTCTTCCATTTCATATTCAATATGAGTTTAAAAAATAATAAAAAAATAAAATAAAAAAATAAATAAAAACAAAAGTATAATTTGATAATAAAAACCTTTTAGGCACTATTGAATTAAGGCCTACATAAAAACCAGTTTCTGACTTGTCTGCCTTCGTGATTTATCCATAATTGTACAAATATCAACTAATACACATGTGTAATGTTTTGTTTTCATATAGTTTGCTAAATATCATTAGAAGTGACGTACAAGGTGCATGAGAAACTTTCAAGACTGTAATGTATGTATTTCTTGCATTTTACTCATAGTTAGCATTAGCATTTTATGTATGATAATTATATATTTGGAAAAAAATACTTACACATTTGTCAAAACTATGAAACATCCTACTAATAATTTCAAGAAATACTCCATCCTGCCCTTGTTCACATAAAATTTTAGTCTAGCAACATGAAAAATGGTAATTTAGGGAGCTCTAGAATGATAGAGCTTCAAAAGGTTTAGGAGCTCAAGAATGTTTTGCTGCAACAAAATTAAGAATGCATGGAAAAATAAAATACGTGCATTCAAAATTAATTAAAAAAACATTTCGATGCAACACCCAAGATGCCACCTCATGCAGCTAACTTAGTGGCTTTGTAGCATCCATCATTTTATTTAAACTCAAATACAATTTGTGATTGTACATGTGTCAACTATCAAATGGTTGTTAACGACATGTTCCAAAGCAATCCCTATCATGCATTGTAATCATACAATGTTATGGAGACATGTGACCGTGGTGTCTTAAGGTAGAATGGAGTGTAGATCGAGGAGGATGGTACCAAAAATTCTATGATGCAATAGTTCCATCATGCAATCTGGGTCATTGATTTCAAAAGCAATCACTCCTAATTTTTGCATGCGAATGGACCTTAATAAGCATAATCAAGAAAAATTTGTGATCGCTACCTCTATCTATGGAGCAAATTTAATTTTTATTGGGCAAACCAAATAAAAAAGTAACATGTGTCCTTATTGTACATTAGGGTGATAAAATATTGTGCATGAAAATTAGAGGGTAATATGCACCATCTTTTAGAGTTGATTGACATGCTCAGGAATGATGAGCATGAGTACACAATAATCATCAAACTAGGGAATATTACGAATCACCAAATTTCATATGTATTATAGTGAAAACCAAAAATAAAATCCAAGTAAACCAGCATTGCATGCAAATTTTTTTTACCATAAACTATTATATCATTTTGAGAGATCGTAGCAGAATTGAGTACCATAGAATTGTAGAGCGTAGTAAACTTGTAATAGATTTGAAGCAAAGTTGTAGTAGACTTGCTATAAAGTTTTAGAGAAGATGAAAACATAACAATGGGTAAGAAATGTAAAGTTGAGCCAAATACCATAGAATAATTACAATGCTACTTAGAAGTTGTGGAGGTGTTCTAGCAAGCCGGGTTGATGTTGTTTCTATAAAAGTTTAAGGGCTACTTGGAGGGACTGGTTGTAGAGTTCGCTAGAACTCTGTGCAATAATAGAGCCATGATCAATGGGATGCACATTGATGTAACTCCCCTTGTGTTAAGTCAAATTTTTGAATTATCACTTCAAGGGGTAAATATAGCTAGAAAATTTAAAGATACACTCCCTAAAGTAAGGGATTTTCAAGTGGAGGGGGATTTCACACCAAAAATGCAAATTAATAAAAACATATGCAAAGGGGTTAAATGTGTTAGTTTGCAAAGCCATGGGATAAAGTACCAATTTAGGTCATTAGATACTTAACCTATGAGGGTCAATTTGCTGTGTTGTCTAACTATCATATCAGAATCCTTGTCCACCTTAGACATGGCACACAATGCCTATAGGTTAGAGTTAACTTTCCCTTGTATATGCATCAAGAATTATGTAATATGGCCAAGAGATACATAATGGGCAAGGGTTTGTTAGACACAATGGCCTTATTAAAATTATTTGCAAGCATCATTTTAGGGGAAATCCTTAAACCTTCAGCAGGTTCTTTGAACCATGAGATGAAATTTTTTGTGGAGAATGAGCAAAATAAAAAATATGAGGCAACCACCAGTAGAGCAAAAACCTCTAGGATAAAATTTGATAAAAAGGCTACTTTTGAGCCTAAGAAAACTCCATCATCCTCTCATGAATAACCATATGTTGGAACTGGGGCACAAAGGAAAAGAAAAGTTAAAATTAACCATGTAGAAAAACTTAGAACTAGGAGGGTGGTAATTAGAACATGGGAAAGTGAAATTTTTGCTCAGGTAGATATTTTAGCATACCATGTGCCCTTCAATTATGATACAACAAAGGTATAGGTTGATGCAGTCAATTTATCATCTACAAAGGAAGGGGATGGCAATGAATATTCTTCTCCCACCGAAGAGGAATTTTATCCTAAGAAAACATGACATTCTGGTGGCATACAAAAAATAGAGTCATAACCTCTCAGAATATCCACTAGGCATGTGAAGGAGACTATTGTAGATATATCTATTGAATATGAGGAAGAAGAGGCTAAGGCACAAATGAATGCACCTACACCCCCTCCTATTCTAAGAAATCTAAGAAGGAAACAATAAGGCGTTGCTCTAGCTTAGGAAATAGCACCTTTTGCACCTCCTCAAACAAGGAGAAGAAGATTGATTCTACAATAAGATAAGGATGCTTTTGCTGAGGAGATACCTGTTGCAACTAAGGAACCTATGGAGTAAAATTCCCCACCTATGATGGATCTACCCACATATTATTTAGAATCTAAAGAACATATAGAATATGAACTGGAAGACCCCATGAAAACTGCTATGGTGATAATCAAGACCCAACAGACTTGGATTGAATAGGTAGAGGCAACCATAAAGAAAAAATATGAATATATTTGTAAGTTACTGTAGGAGTTGAGTGACTTAAAGGAGAAAATGAAATAGCTAGAAAATCTACCTATAGATCCTATTTCAGGGAGAGAGGTAGCTAACGTTCTGCTCAACCTAGCAGGTCAGATTTCGAATGAAGATGCACAAAAATATACTTTAGCATTGTTTTATAGAATTGAGAAAATCATCTTAGAGTAGGAACCTCTATTTTTTGCTTATGCCATAATTGTTGCTTCAGTAGAACAACAACAAGCAAAAGATGAAGCTGTACTTATTAGGAGGGATGGAAAGGAGCCAATGTATATTGGAGAATACTCCCACCAAGGAGAGGATACTAGGAAGGCTGAGCAACAACATATTATACCAGAGCAACTTGTAGTAGAGGTAGCTCTAGAGCATATATAAGTGGCTCTAGAACATCCATAAGTAGATCTGAAACATCCAAAAATGGCTCTAAAACAACTATTGCATGGAGAAGCTTTGAAATAATAGTTACAGGAAGAAACTCTAGAATAGTAGAATGATCAATTGAGAGTTCTAGAGCAAGGTACATTAGCAGAGGAAGCTCTTGAATTACAAACTAGACTCATGCAAACAAATACACCACCTAAGAAATAAGAGAAACAAATTATTATTGAATATGTTAATATAGTTCAAAATGTAGATGTCGATATTTAGGTTGAAATACCTCCAATTCATGGACCCCCACTAGTTGTAGTGCCTCAGCTAAATATGGTAACATTAGCAGCACATAATGCAACCATAGAAGGTTGGATAGCTTGTTACCAAGTGCTATAAATATGCTTTGCAACAATGCAACCATTGGAGGAACATAATAGAGGATAGACTGCAGAGATTATAGAATTGTAGGCCAAAGTGAGAGACTTGTGCCTAATTATAAAATAGTTGGTGTAGTGCAGAAGGCCTGCAAGATTATATATCCTATTTCTTAAGGAAATATTTTTTAGATGCTATGTAATGAGGATCTATTCTAGTTTATCTTATAACTTATCTTTTAATCAATATTTTATTAATGCATACCTCCAGAGTCCTAAAGAGCAACAAAATATTCTATGTGAGTTCTATTTGCATAAGTTTATAGTGATAGAGGATGTCCAGTTCATACCTCATATATACATAGGTGATGTACAACTTAGAGCTTTCACCTCTACTTTGCATAATTAGATATGTTGGGATCAAGAAAGGAGACAACACAAGATTGTAGAAATTGGGCCCAATATTTTGCTCAGGTATATCCATTCCAACCCTATAACATTTATCAGCTAACATTTCTTCTTGATGGGTAGACCAAGTATCAGTGCACATAATTTGATAATATTAGAGAGAGTGTGGCCACATTTCAATAATTTTATAGGGAAAATTTCAACAATGCAGTGATAGCATGTAAGAGGAGGTGGGATGAACAACCAATTTCTTTGAGGAAAAGAGAACCTATCACACCTACAAACTTGAGTTAGTCTTGTAGAATATTAGTGGTAATGATATATGCCATTTTTACCATGCAACATTAGTGGATAGGTATTTTATTTAGGCCACCCACTATTCTTACCCCTATACCTTTCTATTTTAATATAGACCCTCAACCAGAACAACAGTTTCAGAGTTGGCTAGCAGAAATAAGAATAAAAAGGGTTATTACTCAATAGCCCACAAGTTCTAGGGAATCTGGCATAGGGAGTTGGACCTCAATGCTATTGTAGGAAATCAGAATGCATGAGGGCATGCATCAGGATAAGTGGGGGGAAATGATGAGGCACAAAAATACCTCATTATTTCATCATTTTGAACATGAAAAACTATCATATTTTGATCAATAATATAGTTATTTTTCAAATGTGTGATTAAAATGCATTATTATGTTGATGTTAGCATGATTAAATGTTAATAAGTACTATGCTACTATTTTGATTATTTTCTACACTTCCTATCATCTTTTTGCATGATTTTAGCAGTAAAATAGCATAATAGATATAATTAGTAAATAAAGGATTTATGAAATATGATTTACTGAGAAATTTTAAAGTGTTTTACCACCTTAAATAATTTTTTAAGATGATGTGGCATTAAGAAATCCATGTTGCACTAAAATGGGGCATAATACAACTAGACTTAGAATCTGCAAGAGCAGCTTTGGAACATCTGGGCAACCATCTGCAGATTAATAGGGACATGAGGATAAATTCCAAAAGTGAAGTTGAAACCATTTTAGGAGAATCAAAGAAACTAGTAGGGATCCACCAATAATTTGGAAGTGATCCCACATGACCAAATTGGAACCAACAACATTTGAAAGGTGTCTAGTCTGATATTCTGGAGCTACTGCGGGAAAACTGTAGAATTAGCAAAAAATCAAGTTTTTGACCAAATCTCTGGGAGAATGAGCATTTTTGCACATGGATATATGCGACAAATGATATTACATCTAATTCCTAGCCACTTTTCCATCAAATTGGAGGTGAAGACAACTGCACAACTAGCTGTAAATTAGATTTTATCCTAATTTTGGACTAAGTCTATTATAGTAGGGTAGAAAATCAAGGTTAACAACAAAGAGGATTCATTTTTAATTGTCAAAAATAGGCTAGGGAAATGGAAAATATTGGTATAAATATTTACACCCATATATGTTAGAAATGTTAGAAAAATTAGATAATAGATAAGCAAATAAGAGAGCATTTTTTCAACAACTTTGTAATAGCATAGATCATCAATTAAAGTGCAATATTTTCCAGATGTCTTGTTGATATTTGAGTGGATAGTTAGAGCTTATATTTTTGTGAGTTATACCTTCTACTAGATCTAGGAGCAAGGACCCACTCTCCGGGCTAATGGAAGGAGTGTTGTTACAGTTTTGCAAGTTTTTATGTCCTTGTTATTTTTCTATCAAAATATTGTCAATTTATTGCTAGAATGTTGTAATCAAATTTGCTCTATTTCTGTCCCCTATTTTCCTTTGTTTTCAAGTGTGAATGTGTGAGTGTGGTTTTTAGCTAGCTGAATTTATTTTATCTTGCATTTTTTATTTTTATTTTTGTAGTTTCAGTTTTAACAATTTATTTATAGTTTTGGCAGTAATTTTCTACTTCAGCATTTTTGTTTTAGTAGTGTAATTTCTAGTATTTGTTAGAATAGTTGATTTAATTTCATCATTTACATTTCATTGTACTTAAAATTAGCAAATTTAATGTAGTTTTCTATTTTACTTTAGCACAGTTCAATTATGCAACTTAAATAGGTTTTAATTGTTTAAACTAAGTAGGTTTTAATTATGTAATTTAGTGATAGTTTGATACCTACAAGAACCATCTAAACCTCTATTTCTACAAGATAAGCAAGTGACCTAATTTATAAACTGTAGAACTATCAATCTCCTCTACCGTATATAGCCTTGGACACTACCCTGGATTTGACAAATTAAAATTAAATGATGAACATTAACGATACTCATCACCAAATCTAGGGTAGGAGATCTATTAATGAGGTAACAAGCAGTTAACCGAGATTCTACCCATAATTTCCTTTCTAGCCCTACACCACTTAGCATGCTTCTAGCCTTATCCATCAATATTTTGTTCATTCTTTCTACAACTCCATTCTATTATGAAGTATACGAAGTTGTTTTATGCCTTTCTATTCCATAGTCCTTGCAAAATTGATCAAATTCATTAGAGTAATACTCCACCATTATCACTTCTCAAAACCTTTATATTTTCTCTATCTGATTTTCTACAAGAGCCTTAAAATATTTAAATTTATTGAAAACATTGGATTTGTTCCATAAATAATATACCCGGGTATTTCTTGAAAAGTCATCTATAAATGTAATAAAATAGATAGATTTACCTAATAATAGTACTTTTGTAGGTCCAAAAATATCACTATGAACTAGATGTAAAATTCCTTCACATCTTGTAGCACTACTAGCTCGGGTTTGCTTTCCAAAAATACAGTGCTCACAAAAATTAAAATTTAATGGGCAATAAAAATTCCTTTAGCCATACCTTTCATTTTTAATGTTTGAAGGTATTTATCACCAAGGTGCCCCATGCATTGATACCACAACATTGTATTCACTATAGGAATATTTGAAACTACTACCGTATTATTCTCCTCTACAACTAAAGAGTTATTGCAATCAATGCTTATAGTGCTAGCCTCAAGTCTAAACAAAGTTCCTGTATGAACTCCCATTGCCAAAATCATGTCTCCAAAAACCACCTTGTAAATATCATTATTGAATACCATAGTCACACTCGTGTTATTCATCTTACCCATGAATATCAGATTCCTTGCCAAACCTAAAATATGCATCACACTAGGAAGGGTTTTAATTCTTCCATATTCTAACCTCAACTTGACTCTTCCTCAACCTATTATTTTATATGTTGAGTTGTCTTATAAGAAGACTTCACCTCCATTTATATTTTTATATTCACAAAACCCCTCCTATGAGAATTCATATGAAAGGAAGCACCTGAGTTAATCCACCATGACTCATGGTATTCATTTGAGCATGCTGTAGTTAATAATAAGTCCCCTAAATCTTCATTTGTGGTCTTCATTTCTATAGAAGTTCCTTCATTAGATGATCAACTATTATCAACCTTTTTAGATCTGTAATCTCTTTTATAATGCCTTGTTTTACCACACTTCCAACATTTCCTCTTTTTTGGAGCAATAGATTTACCCCTAGATCTTGATTTTCTTTCTCCTTATTTATTTTTTCTTCTTTCTTGATAATGACATCTCACAACCAAGGAATCCTTCTAATGATAATCCTCAAAAGTTTTTATCTCATTTCCTTGAATAGCAATGTTCCTATTATATCCTCTACTTTCAATATAAAAGTAGTATTGGTGATAGCCATAACTAGGTTATCCCACAAATTAGGTAATGAAAAAAGTAAAGTAATACACTTTTCCTCTTCATCCATTTTTACTTTAACAAAGTTTAATTGACTTACCATAGTGTTAAAAACATTCAAATGTTCAACCATAGAGTCATCATCGTTCATCTAAAGTGAATACAAATTCTTTCCAAGAAAGAGTTTATTTACCAACAACTTTATTTGATAAAAAGTTCCCAGCTTATCCCATAATGACTTTGTGTGGTCTCTGCTGATACATTCAACAATACTAAATCAAATAGGCATAATCTGATAGAACTCCTTGCCTTCCTATCAATATTCATCCAATCCTCATCTATTGTTGATGTTGGTTTTATTCCTAAGACCACAATCCACTGATCTCTATCAACCAATAGATCCTCCATATTGATATTCCATAACTCAAAATTTTATCCATTAAAATTTTCAATCTTTATCTGTGTGTTTCCCATCATTTTCCTTCACTTAGATTCTTTCATGTATGACTCTCACTCAAGAATTAATTTATCATAGGGTTGAAACCCTTACTTCTCGAACAAAGCTAAAAAACTAGCTCTTTTACCAAATAAAAAGTGAAAGGTCCTAATAAACTAAATCTAGAAAAATATTAAATACAAAATCAAAGGAAAAAATGAAAAGATAACAGATACACACAACACAATATTTTACCTAGGAAAGCCTTACAAGAAAAATTAGCACAATAATATCTCCTTATTGTATAAAATTAACCATATCTAATACAATACTGTTCATCTCTCATCTCTCTTCAAACCCTAATGCAAGTGCAATTAAATAACAATAGCATAAGAACAATTTTACAATACCATGGACAAAAAACCATGGATTCAAATTTTTAGCCCTAAACAACCCATACGGGTCTAAAAATAGTTTAAGAAACCCTAAAAATTTCAAAACCTAATGAGGATACATGGAGAGTGTCTAGTACCTTTAAGAGTTGACCTCGCTATAATAACATGGAAAATATTCAACATATTTCCAACAAGGGTAAATTAGGGTTAAGGGTTTAAAAGGTAGAAAAGAACCTTATGATTTAGTATCCTATATGTGTATATATAATTTTGAGTTTTGAGATGGTATACATGGCTTGTGTAATGAATGCTCACTATACTTGGAAGAAGAAATGCCATAGAAAGGAGTAGAGCATTGGGATAAGAAGATGAGAAAGGTAGAGAAAAAAGTATCAGAAAAATGCTAGAATTTTATTTTGATCAAGGGGTGGTGCCAGCTTATGAAAGTTCTAACCAAAAGAGCAAGGAAAAGTTCTGATGGCTTGTGCTATAAAAAGTTTCAAAAGTTGGACAGTTGTATGAGGGTTTGAAGGGAAAAAGAGCACAAGAAAGGAAAATTTTCTATAATTTTTTTTTAAGTTTTGACAAAAGAAAAATAATAAAAGTTATAAAAGTTAGACTACATAAAAGTAGCTTGATAAAAGTTTTAACTAAGGGAAGGCAATTTTATTGACAATCTATGTACTATCTTAAAATGTTTTGAAAGTTAGAAGGTGATGAAAAGGTTTCAAATGTTGGGTCTTCTGAGATATGCTAATGAAGAGAAGAAAGAAGAAGCACTCTGGAGTTTTTGACAAAAGATCAATGACCCACACTATGTTATGAAACTTTCTAGATTAAGCAATTGATGACCTAAAAAAAATTCCAAAATTGATGGTGATATAAAAGTGTCATGCCTATCATTTAATAAAAGAGTAATCCTATAGAATCACATGTATTAGAATATAATGGTCCAAATCCACTCATGCTTCGATAATTTAGGAAACAAAAATTTACCTTGGGGGCTCTTGCCCCCATACCCCCCAGTAAAGGTCATGACTCTACCTCACACATCATGTTGTGTTTACAATCTACTAAGTTGTATATTTATTTTCTTACAAAGAACACATCATATCTCCCAAAGATGGTAGTTGAGCTCATAAAAGCAATAATGGTAGAAAATACCCCAAGTCCACCTACTTACATCACTTAAATATGATAGCCTAGGAAAGTGGTTGATATATTAAAGGCAATAACATGGGAGCTGCAAAAAAAACATCCTTAAATCTAGTGCATTGATTGTAGAGATTTCTCACACCCATACTTGAAGAATCCCTAGAAAGGGTAGATGGGAATAATGACAAAAACTACACATCCAAAGGCCTGGAATGCTTCAAAATTAATGGTTCAAAATCTAGAGACCTAGAAGAAATCAATGACTTCAATGACGATGTGGGTTGAAACATAAAAGAGTAGTCATTTGGAATCTCATATATAGTTTTGAATGGAAAATCTCCCCTTTTGTAATCTATAAATAGTAGAAATTTTAGCATTGTAAAGGATCAATAAGTTCTATAACTTTCCATTCATTTTCTTCTATATAGTAGTACCTAAAACCTAAGCGGTCTTGCAATATTTTGAGCCCCCACTTCTGGAATTATCTATAATTTTTTATATTCTTATATATATGCATATGCTTGAGGTCATCACTATTTGGTTCTTTCTATCATATTTCTTGTATGTATGTGTATATTGGAATTTATGACTAGCTCATTTTTGTCCCATTTCATTTATATGCAATATATGCTTAACATTTTGAGAGGAGGAAGTGTTCACCTTTGAGTTATCGATGCATTACACTAATGCATTGATGTGTATTACTACTATGCAAGGGAATATTATCATCCCTTGTTACATTAGGATATTTTTTCCTTTTTGTTATCTTTGTTTTCTCTTTCCCTTTTCCCTTTGAAGCTAGTTAGATTAGGATAGAGTAGGAAGTGCACTGAAGACCATATCTTAAAAGGAGTTAGCCTTGTAAAAAATATTAGAGGCACCTGATTGAGCCAAACCATGTGCTCTCAGAGTTGCCTTACTATATCATTCCATGTGAGGTGCAATAGTCCTAACTATCTAGTTCTTGCATTTTGTGGTCGAGACAATTAGAGAGGATAACACATTGTTTAATGGAATAATTATCATTATAATTGGAAATGAAAGAGCATTATGTGGAATTAAATTTATTTTTTAAATAGTGATATTTATTATAGCTTATTTTATATTTTGTACTCATTACTAGAATACGATGTTGTAACATTCCTATATTTTTATAATTTTTGATGAGTTGATTCAAAATCTAATTTATTATGAATGATCCTATCTAAATTTAAAGAGAGTCCCTCACATTTCATAGGATGGGCCATATATTTATAAAAAAGAGGTGGATATTTTTTCAATACTTAATACCTCCTATAGTGTATTTATTTCTCCATAAAGGTATATAAGACTAGATTTGGGTAGTGTATTGACCAAAACACCTAGTCTATTATATCCTAAAGAGATACTGCTATGAGTCATATTTAGGTTTATATTATCTTATCTAATATAGTTAGAGACGGGTATGCATATTCTAAGGATAGATTTCATGTTTTATTTAAAAAAAAATGTTTGGTATAAACCTAAATTCGAGAAAGAAAAGTTGATGAAGTGGATTTGGTGGTACCATAAGGGAAACATGGGGAATGTTAGCTTTGATGCTATATATTTAATGTAAAAACTACCACAAGGTATAAAATGAGCATGCAATATTAAATATATGATAATGGAAATATATTAAGCAAGTAAAACTCATAAGAAACTTCTGTAATAACTCATAAAACTACCATTAATGAGAGCTCACAAAAATAGGATCTTCATACAAAATATGAAGTTCTCAAATACTCCATGCTCTACAGTGTACTATCTTGTGTTACTCTAATGTACTACTCTCCTCACTTCTACTATATATCTAAGGCCTATATATAATGGTATGTGACTCTTGGCCTTTCACCTTCCCATGACTCTTCATATTTCTATTCTATAGACTCATGTACACATGGACAACATGCACATTCACATCATTGCACATTCTAACAATAGTTGTGCATTTATTAAATTGCATAAAGTAAATACTCAAACTCTAATATAAGACACACTCCTAATCTAAATATGTACCCAAGATGATACATTAGCATGTACCAAATAATATAATATATTCCAACACCCTCTTTGTATTACATTATTTGGTTATTGAAGACTTTAGTCTTCAATACGGATCTTCATATTTGTTCTGGAACTTGAGCTCTTCTTTTTTGTTTCTTTATTTTTCTTCTTGTTTGTATTTTTATCAATTAAATAATTAGTATCTTCACAAAATACTATTTTAGCTGAAAGAGCTTTTACTTCATGTTCATCTGTGGGTTCTTATAGTTCTTGAATTTCTTGAATCTCTTAAACTAAGTGTCCTTTTTGTTTCCCTTCTCTATATTGTAGTTGAGGATGATTGTATTGATTCTAAGAAGTATATGGACGTTGAAATTGTTGTTGATGCAAATTATATTTATTTTGATATTGTCTTGGTTGAAATGGCCTATTTGATTGGCTTCCAAAATTTGTTTGATTATCTTGATATTGATTTCTTGGATTGAATCTAAAATAATTCGTGCTATGTCCTTTTATTTTGCATACTTGACAATATCTATTATTCCATTTAGATCTACCTCTTGATAATAAAGCAATATTTCTTTGTGGATTATCTTTTGAGACCATGGCATTGTTAGTCATTTCATATTTCACTGAATTTTCTTCTTCATATTCTTGTAGTATGTTGACTAACTCATCAAATGATGTATGTTTACGTAGAATTTGTAAAGATGTGACTAGATGCTTTTAGCTTTCTAAAAGTGCTCTTAGGATTACTTGGACAAGAAACTTGTCTTCTACCTTTTCTCCTAAGGTTAATAGTTTTCCTTTTATATCTGCTAATTTTCTTAGAAATAGTTTATAATTTTACCACTATTAAATTTTAGAGAATGCAATTGGGTTTGAAGATTCAAGATAGTGGTTTTATTCCTTCCTTCAAATATCTTGGCTAAACTTTTCCAAGATTCTATAGAGGTTGCTGCTGAACTAATGTATGGTTGTGTTTCATCTATAATTACGAATGTTATTATCATGAGTGCTTTTGCTTCATTTTATTCATACATTTGAATATCTCTAGCATCTTTAGAAAATTTAGTTTTTGCTCCTTTAACAATATCCTAAAGCTTTTCAACTATCAATATTGACCTCACTTTATTTTTCCAAGAAGTGTAATTAGGTCCTTTAAGAATTTGGGATTATGAAAGAATAAATTTATTTATTGCCATGATAACACTTGTAGATTACCTTATATCTCCCTAGTGTTTTAATATAATATAGCTTTTTGAGTTGAATCCCTTTTGACTCCCTATTTATGAATGGTAATTTATAGACTATTTTGATCCAATTTCAATCTTGATAAGATTCTCTATTTTAAGACTTTTAAGTTGGATTCCTTATGTCTTGTTAATTTGAGCATGAGATTAATACCAATATAATTTTCCAAATTTTCAAACAAATCTATGTTGTGTTTCTTATAGCTTAGAATTTTTTATAATGTAGTTTCTAAATATCAAGAATTAAAATTAGTATTGAATTCCTTATAACTTCCTAATTAGAAATTTAGAAAATAATGTATTTGTAAAATTAATATTTCTAGGTAGATATCCCTTTTCCTCCATGTTAAGATATTTGCATAAAATACGATGTTAACAATTATTTAAAAGAATATAAATTAATTAACTAACTTATTTCTACTTAATTACGACGAGAATGAACTATAACTACCTTGAAGGCACGTACTTTGATAATCAATCAAACAAAAATGGGGAACAATGCTGGTGGCATTGAATATGTCCATATTATATGCTGATTGGTAATGACACGAACAAATGTTCATCCAAACCTTCTGCTTCAACCTGTTTACATTAAGAAATAAACGTTCTTGGATTTTGATCCACAATGTCCATGCTTTTTAGATTCTGGACACGACCGCGTTAGAAAGGCAAAACACGAGGACGATTTTGTTACCTGTGAGGTAGAAACAACGCGTTCAAACACTTGTTCAATCAATGTCACAACGTCGGATGCAAAACCTGTATTTTCGATCCTCAAATCTACGCGACATGACACCTCACGATTAACAACGGGAACCGGAATTGAACGTGATAACCATCCAGAAACTCGGAGATCGGGATTAACGTTACAAGTTTTACACGCTCTAAAACGCATAAGCAAATTTTTGATAGTAATTTTTATTTTTTTGGTAGGAAATCTTTATAATGCTTAGTAAGGTGGGTAAAGGATTTCGATTTATAAACATAAGATTATCCCTTTCTAGGCAATTCTGTAAGTAATTTCATGGGGATGTCACAGCTTGCTGCAATGCTTCACCCGTATTTCTGCACGCTGGTTGCGTTATTATTGATGTGTCCTCTTCATTTCTCATTTCGAACAGAAGAAGCTAATTCCAACTCACTCGCGGTGGCACGCAACGATTCTGTGAAGATGAGAGATTCGTGTCCATTGAGCTGCTTCAAAATGGATCCCGTCTGTGGAACAGATGGCGTCACTTATTGGTGCGGATCTGGCGATGCTCAGTGCGCTGGTGCTGAAGTGGCTCACGCTGGATTTTGTCCAATCAACGCCAACCAAACTGGTGTCCTGTGCCAACAGTGGATGTTTCTTGTGCATACTGTCTGGCTCATTGGCCTTGCCTTCCTTATCTTTATTGGGCCTCCTAAAGTCGAGGTGTAATGAGAAATACAATCTAAATTCCAGGTTTTCAAGTCTTATCAACAAGTCCCTTACAACCAAGGGCTTTTTCCTAATTACATAATAGATCTCACTCTTTTGTCCGGTATGTTTATGCAAATGTTGAATTTGTTAGATCTCACTCTTTTGACGTGTACGTTTATTTAAATGTTCAATTTGATTCCGTGGGTGGACGCTATTGATAAGTATTGTCCTTAGCTTGTAGGTTGATACATTAAATTTGAATCGGATGCAATGATAAGCTGACGTTTACCAGGAACATAACCAAGGCAAACTTTGAGCATCAACTAGTTGGTTTTGCAAAACTGTTTGCGTTATGAAAATCGTTGCCAAAAATTAAAATTGAGATATTAATGTGGCGTTTCAAATATGATGTTTTTAAAAATACAAGTAGAATCCGCGTGATGTGGTTTACCGTCAAGGATGCCACTTGCATTATCGATGATGTGACCGGGGTTCAATCCCCACAACGGATATGTATATGTATAAAAAGTATTTACTCAATAAAAAAAATACAAATAAAATGGTTTGAACGTAGTTTAAAAAAAAAAACAAAAAAACAAAAACCTTAATATTAAGATGTTTCAAAAGAATATTGAATAAAATATTGGTTCTTAAATAACATTAGTTAATTAATAAATAAATAAATAAAAACAAAACCTAAAACCATAACATTCCAGAGAAACATTAAATATGATGTTAGCTTTTAAACAACATTTTGATGTTAGCTTTTAAACAACATTTTTACAGGCATTCTTCTCAATTATTATTAGTATGCTTTTGTTTGGAGTTTAATACTAAAGAACAGGTTAAATCTACATGGATACAACCCCCGTTAGCTTGAGGAGTATACTTGGATGGGACAGGCCCCGTGGAACAGAAAGTCCTAGTCCTAGGGGATATAAGGAACAATTTTCCTTAACATAGGGGGGCTAGGTGGATTGGTAAGTGCTTGTGTGACCAAACATTTATCAAGAAGACACCTAGGTTCAAACCTCGCAGGCAGCCTGTTTGCAAAGGTAGTAGTCTGATCTGAATCTTTTGAGTGCGTACCAAACCCACGATGATGGTACAAATTTGTAAAGGTAGTAGTTTGATCTAAATATTCTGAGTGCACGCCAGGCACATAATGATGGTACGAATCCCGAGTGATGCTACAAATCCTGAGTAATCGGTGGTCCCTTTATGTTGGGTCAACAATAAGTAGCCCCTATGGTTTGGTTTGAACTCGAATCCTGAGTGACCGGTGGTCCCTTTACACTGGGTCAACAATAAGTAACCCATGTGGTTTGAGCCTTGCACTTGTCAATCACTAAAAAATAGTATGGTTGTAACCAACTCTCCTATGTAACCCAAAAAAAAAATCCCCACACTTGTCAATCACTAAAAAAAATAGTGTGGTTGTAACCAACTGTCCTATGTAACAAAAAAAAAATCTATTCATATGTCCCTATGGTTTGAACCCTGCATCTCCACTTATCAGTTACTAAAAAATAATGTTATTGTAACCAAATTTCCTATATAACAAAAAAAAAATGATCGAATCTAAAATTAGATAATTGTATTTACAAGACAAGACAATCAGAATTTAACTGAGAAGTAGTATGTATTCAAAGAGGAAATGTGGAATCCTGGAGTTAATTCGAACCTCATTTACTAGACAAGTTTTTTTTATTGGTAGAAAGGGTTTTGAAAGGGTCCCTGAACCTTGTACAACAATGAACTGAGAAACTAAACCAGAGAGAAAAAAAAGGTTTAAGCACCCACGAAGCCAATAGAGCCACAGGAGCTAAACCAAAACACCAAATTTATAGCCGAACAAAAGGAGAAGGGGCAAACAAGCAACCTGAAAAAAAAGAGACTACGGAAAAGAGCCCATCCGAAACCAAACGGATCAAAAAGACTTACAGAAAGGACCAATCAACTTACTCCGGAGTAAGACCATCAACGCTATCCTTATCGATGGGGAGGATGACCTTAAAGGTCTCAGATTTACTAGCAATAATGGCCTTAGAGACTCGAATAGCATGTTCGAGGCCAGTTAAGGCCTTCGACTGAGTCTGGAAAATGTTCTCCAACATTTCAATGAGAATCTCTAAGGGATCACGTTTGGAAGTGGCCATCGCTTTCGCGTCCGTGAGGGATTGATCCAGCTCAGGGATAGTGCTTTCAGTGGTGAGATGGTCAAGGCTCTTTCTTTTTTCGATAGCATTCCGCGTGCTTTTACGATTGCAAGAGCTGTGACTGTTCATGACAACGTCAACCACAGATTGGTCCTCCTTAATGCACATAATCTGGTTCGAATCCACCTTAGTAGTAATTTTCTGCAACATGTGGTCATAGATGACCAAGAATAGCCCTTGGTGCTTGATGTGAGAAGCCTCCCTTTTTTGATAATTCTCGATGGAAACCTCCACAGAGCGAAGTAGATATTCAGGGACGTTAACCTCTTTAACATCTCTTAGAACATTGAGGAAAGCAAGATGGAAGCTTCTCAATGGTTCATCCACCTTATCAATCGTGATGTATTGCATCACTGGAATCAAAGCCCTGCACCAAGGCTCTGGCAATTTCTTGCGGATGATGCCTTTATCATCTCTCACCAATTTCTTCCCCCTATCCACAAAGTGTTTCAATTCATCTTGAATGGTGTGATTATCTCTATGGAGCTTGAAACCCTCATTGGGAAGCTCGGTGATCTCCGCTAAGAGGTCGACAGAGACGATGAACTTCATTCCTCTGACCAAAACTTGGCCATTAACCCAGGTGTTGGAAAAATATTTGGTGATCACATCATCATACCCCCTAAATTTCTTAAGGAAAGGAAGGAAGCCATGGTTGCAGAGGATAATTTTGATATCAACGTCAAGATTTAGGGTGTCAGGTTCAATGATGGCCATTGCAGACAAAGGGTGGTAATTTATGGTAGGGGAGGGCTCGTTGAACAAAAATTCATGCAGAGGGACTCTGAAGCACCTGAGGGAAATGACACCATTGAAATTAAAAGAAGGTTTTGAGAAATCACATGGGTGCTTAAACATATTTTTATTCCAATGCATTCTCGGGATGAAATTAGGATGGACTTTGTCTAGGATTAAGGTGGACTTGGTGGTGACCTGGAGAGAGGGGTGTCCGTCCTTGATTGGGTGGCCTGGAGGGGAAACAACGAGGCTAGCCCTATGCTTGGAAAGGATCCAAAATATGAATGGCAAGGGATGCCAAGTCATATGAGCCCTGTCGTTGATAGGTTGAAGCACCACAAACAGTGCCAAACCATCTGAGGGAAGGGCGTTGGGGTGCTTAATTTCAAAAATGGCACAGGTGCACAAGGTGATGATTACTTGGGTGTTGATGACTTTCTACACCAGATTGAGAAATCCTAAGTTGAGGTGATCAAGGATGTAAGCATGAATGACCAAATACCGGATGGGGGATATGCCATGATGATGCTTTCTAGTCTTGTTTTGGGTGCTGTGATCACGGGGAAAGGAAAGGCAAGTTTGCTGAGTTCTGCCATGGAATTATCATCTTCCCAATTTTCAAGAATAGGATAGTGCCACCAATTTCTAGAACCCACTCTTCGATAACCACCCGTGCACCTAATTTTTGGGTCTTGGTGTTGCTGAGTTAGACTATGGATGGATAAGTCATCTTCTTTATTCTGCCCAAGAGACAATACATTTTGTAAAATATGACATGTGGCATGATCGTGGAAACCATTGTATTGGAAGCGTTGTGCTTGGTTGAGGGGCCCACAACCTTGGAAAGACAACCCTGAGGCACATTATGAAGCTTGGAGTTCACCATAGAGTAATTACAGTGTACAGACATCAGATTGGAGGTGTCGATTATGAGATTATGGGGGAAGGAATTCCTCCAAACCTGGATGGAAGTTTCACTAACGTCCTTATTTGCTAGCCAATCTGCCACTTTATTCCCCTCCCGATATTGGTGTTGAATAACAATGTTTGTGTATCTGGTGATGAGAGCTCTACATTCCTGAAGAATGTTTGTCAAAGACCAAGGTAGAGTAGAGTTTCCTCTGAGACAATTGATAATGTGGAGTGAGTCCCCTTCTATAATCAGTTGATCAATGCTCATGTTGTCAATGAGAAGGAGGCTTTGGAATAGAGCTTTGGCTTCGGCCATGTTATTCGTTTGTGTCCCCAAGTTTTCTGCAAAGGCTAGAAAAATTTGCCCTTGATAGTCTCTGAGGATGCCTCCCCCACCAGAGACACCTGGATTGCCTTTCATCGCCCCATCGAAGTTCAGTTTGAGCCACCCGGGAGGTGGAGGAATCCACCTAATTGAAGACCTATTGACAGAAATAATAGGCGCACTAGAAATGTTAGTGAGATTGAACTTGTTGGTGAGGGTAACCTCTAGGCCAGGGGGAGCTTCGGGGGAAGAGATGACAGAGGCATTTTCAATCGCTAAGGATAAGATTTTCAGAGTGGTCTTGTGGGAATCATTGGCATGAGCTTTGAAAATCCTTGAGTTACGTTCTAACCATATTTGCCATAAGTAATGGTGGAGATAGGAGAGCCACAGGAAACTAAGTTGTTGGTTTTTAAAGGGTCTGGGCCACTATTGGAAAAGTTGGTGGATAGTAGGCGGGTGGACCGAAGACACATTGAAGTTTTTGAAGACTGAGTTAAGCACAACCAGGGAGAAAGGGTATTCTAAGAAAATGTGAGTGATAGATTCCCAATTTGATTTGCAGAGCACACACCAATTGGGGATAAGGAGCCCTCTTGTCATGAGATTATCAATTGTGAGAATTTTGTTCTAGGAGGCCAGCCATGAGAAGAAAGCCACTTTAGGAATGATGCTTTTCCCCCATATGTTCTTTGTTATTTTCCATTTTGTGGTATGAGGATCTTGGCTGTAGTAGGCAGACTTTACAGAGTAGGTTTCGAATTCTGATAAACTCTAGACAAGGGTATCAGGGGACTGAGTGTTAGGGATGATGCAAACATGGAGAAGGCTCTGCAAGAGTCTAGTAGCCTCAACCAACTAGATAGTCAGGTTATCAATGGAAAAGCTCTTCCACTACCATCTGATAGGCCCCTGGGTGATAAAGTCAGCAACTCTATCTCTAAGAATAGTGTTAGTATAAGGCTTGAGGGCAGACAAATTTGGATCATTGATGAGGGGCTGCTCTCGAATCCAGGGGTCTTCCCAAAAGCTAATACTTGTCCCAGATCCCAGCCACCATCAGAGAAATTTTTTTATAATGTCCCTAGTCTGGACTAGGGAGTTCCAAAAACATGAGCTAGAAGGGAGGCGGTGGTCACCCAAAAAGGGCAAGTGGTGAAGGTACTTTCCTTAATGATGTTTATCCAGGTCGAATTATCATTGGTTACCACTCTCCAAGCCTGCTTGGCTATCAAAGCAAAGTTCATTCTGTTGATCCTTCTAAAGCCGAGGCCTCCATGGTCTTTCCTAGAACACACTCTATCCCAAGCAACAAGGACAGATTTGTTCCAGTTTTCATTGCCAGCCCATAGAAATTTACGTTGGATTTGTTCAATCTTGTTGCAAATTGAAATTGGAGCTTTGAAGATGGACATAAAATATACCAGTATACATTGGAGATAGGCTTGCACAAGAGTGGATTTAGTGCCAGCTTTTTGTTAATGTGTTCGAAGACGCTGGACCACATTTTTGGGGAGACCCTTCCATGAAACACAGGTAGCCCAAGGTACGTGGTGGGGAGATTAGCTATGTTGCATCCTAAAATTTTTTCAATTCCGTTCTGTCTAAGAATAAGAGTATTCAGAAAATACAATTTACTTTTAATAAACAAGTTATGACTACATCTAAACTTAAATTATTAAAAAATATTTTAATAAAACTGGTTTTCCATTAGGATCTAGCTTTCAACAAAGGGCTGGTTGCTCCATAGCATGGTGAGAGAATTTATTAAAAGCTATTGATTGGTCAAAAAACTGATGGTGCCCTCTCTATTTTAGGGGGGCAAAAATTTCCTCTAAAATAACTACTCTACTCAAAAGGCTACCAAGCATGATATACTCGCTAAAGCATGTAAAGAGTTTACACAAGGGTGTTGGTTTTTTCTATTTTTTTTATATTGAAAAAAGGTTAAATTTTTAATCTTTCAAAAATTTTCTAATAAGTTTAACATATTCACTTTTTAAAGTATGCAATTGAATTGTTTTTCAATGAATTTATTTTACAATGGATTTTGGTTCCCTCATATTAAATAGGGTTTGAATCTTGGACTTCTCAAAAAGAGGCCAAAACCCTTACCACAATTCCACTGAGTGTTTGTTAGCTTGAGGTTGGCTGTTCCAATCCCAAACCCCTCCAAGTCCCTTGAGTAAATACTTACCAATAAGGTCAGATAAAAAAAACCATGAATATCAAATAATAATAATAAATTATAAATGCACTAGGAGTGCAGTGCAACGGTTTGGTTTTGGCTCTTCTTCGGGGGGGTCCAACGTTCAAACTGCGATATAAGCGAGTCTAAGAGGGGGTGGGCGCAACGGTTTGGTTTTGGCTCTTCTTTAGGGGGTCCAAGGTTCAAACTGCGATGTAGGCAAGTCTAAGAGGGGGTGGGTGTGTGGCGGCTTTATGTTAAATTCCGTATTGATAAGTATAGCTCTCAACTTTAGGAGGTGTCATGGTTGGGAGGAAACTGCTCCACCCTGTCGGTCATAGGGGGTTTCTCACATTAACCAAATATATATACAAAAAAAATTATAAATTAAAATTAAAGACTAACTAAATTTAAAATTTTATATTTATATTTTTAAATTTAAAATTTTAATGCTAATCAAAAATATTATCTCCATAGTTTTGTTCCCTATTGATAAGTATAACTCTCAACTTTAGGAGGTGTCATGGTTGGGAGAAGACTGCTCCACAATGTAAGTCGGTCATAGGGGTTTCTCACATTAACCAAATATATATAAAAAAATTATAAATTAAAATTAAAGACTAACTAAATTTAAAATTTTATATTTATTTTTCTAAATTTAAAATTTTAATGCAAATCAAAAGTATTATCTCCATAGTTTTGAAGAAATTAGATTTAATGATTCTTCTTAAATCTTATACAAACAACAAGGTTTGGCTCTTCCTTGGGAGGTCCAAGGTTAAGTTTAGCATATGTGGCGTGTTAATACTCTATTGATAAGTTTAGGTCTCGGTATTACCAAGGGTCATGGTTGGGATGGCAAATGCCTCGGTCTTAAGAGTAATTTTTTTACACTAACCAAATAAAAAAATAATAATTTTTTTTATTTTAAAGTAAATTAAATCAACTACTTTATTTGCTAATAAATTATAATATTATTAAACAAAAGGTTTAAAATTGAATCCAAAAGGAATAAGGTTGTAAAATATTCTTTAAGAGTTTAAGAATTGCTAAATAAAATATGACAGATCAAAAAAAAAAAAAATAATAATATATATATATATATATATATAAAACTACTACAAGGATTTTGCCATATGACCCATGACCAAAGAGATGTTTAAGAACTCCTTTACTTTTACCTTTATTACAATTAAATAATTTGACCAAAGAAATGTTTAAGAACTACTCTACCTCTTACCTTTATTACAATTAAATAACTCTCCTTTTACATTTCTTAAAATTAAATAATATCTGTTTGTTGTGGTGCAGTGGTAAATGCCCTGGGTGCTGGTAGAGGCCGAATCAGGTTCCATTCCCCTTGTCTCCATCCTGCAGATATATGGTATAGTTAGGAATGTCCTATGTCTTTGGTAGAGGCCGACAAGGTTCCACTCCTCCTATACCCAATTTGTTGAAAGTGGCACCTCGAAAGGGGTGTTTTCCACTATAAATTAGTTTTAATCCAGGTGTTGTAGGTGAGTTGGAGAGGAGAGGGCAATCCTCCAAGGGAGGTCCCAAGTTCGAATCTCCACCCTACCAAAAAGCTGAATTGGGTACCCAAAATCCAATTGATAATGTTGGTACGGGTAGGGTCGGGTGCGACCCCGGGTGACTTTAACAATGTAGAACCCCCTATTCGTGGTCTCTTAGACCAATGCGGCTCCGCAAGGGGTTTTTCGCTTAAAAAAAAAAAAAAAAAAATTAAACAATTTAGATTCGAATATATCGTTTACATATAAAATAATTTCATTTGCAAGTGCGATTTATTTTTTGAACTTAGAGAGAGGAGGTATTAATGTGGAACAAAATTCCATCATTTGAATATGCCAAAACTTAACTATAAATTAATTTGTATATATATGATTTTATATTTTAGAAAAATATAAAATCATGTATATATTTTAAATTAATTTCTTTATAATATTTTATTTAAATAGATATTATGTATATAAAATATTAAAAAAACCCGGGTGTTGTAGGTGAGTTGGAGAGGAGAGGGCAATCCTCCAAGGGAGGTCCCAGGTTCAAATCTCCACCCTACCAAAAAGCTGAATTGGGTACCCAAAATCCAATTGATAATGTTGGTGCGGGCAGGGTCGGGTGCGACTCCCGGGTGACTTTGACGGTATAGAACCTCCTGTTCGTGGTCTCTCAGACCAAGGCGGCCTCGCAAGGGGTTTTTCGCTTTAAAAAAAAAAAAAAAAAATATTAAAAAACATAGTAAGAGTATATATATATTTTTTGGTAAGGTATATCTTCCTTAAAAGTCAAAGAATTTAATCCATTGAAATAAATACCAAAAATATATATCCTAAATATATTAAATAAAAATAATAATTAAATTTAACAATGTTTTTAATAAGAGATATTTTCCTCAAAAGTTTAGAAAATTAACCATTAACCTAATAAAAATTTATATTTTTTAACATTTTAAACAAAAATAAAATAAAAATAACTTATTTTAGTTTAACACTATTTTTACAATTTATTTTTTCATAAACAACTATATATATTCTAATTAAAAACAATCATATAAATAATTTTGTAATTCATACATTTATAAAATATAATTTAATAAAAATTAAAAACTAATAATATGTTAAACTTTTCAATACTTTACTAAGAGGTTGCTTCATTGGATTTTAGGGTTGGATTTGTGGAATCCAGCTCAAATTTTCTTGATATCTTATTGTTAGATCTAAAGTTTGGGGTTCCTTTCAAAAACCTATTTGTAATAGGTTTGGGACCCTTTAAAAACCCTTTTACTACCAATATAAATACTAATTTTAATTCATTATATGATAATAAGAATCCTTTCAAATATTTTCTTTGGGATACATTTGACAACACTCCTCGTATAAGCAAGTCATAATAATACACTTTATATTATAATAATTGGTATGGCTAATTTAAAAATATAATTAAATAATTTTTATGGATTATGAATAATATTAGTAACTTGGTCAAGATAAAGTGACTATAAAATTAATTTAATATAAAATTTAAATAAATCAAATAATATCAAATATTTATATTTTTAAAAAAATATTATATATATTTGATTTGGTTAGTGTGAAAAACCTCTATGACCAACTCAGAGGGTTGAGTAATCTCCTCGACCCCAAGTTGAGAGCTATGCGTATCAATAAATAATTTAACACAACCACCACACATCCACCTACTCATACACTCGCCCACGCCATAGTTTGAACCTTGGACTCCTAAAGAAGAGCCAAAACCCAAACTATTGCACCGTCTCCCTAGGACATAATTTTTTTTTGGATTAGGTTAGTGTGAGAAACCTCTACATGCTTAGGGATAATCATCCCCATCCCAACCATAACCTCTCATAGGGGGAGAGCTAAAATTAATAATAGGGGCCAAACACATAGCTATACACACACCCACCCCCTCACACACTCACGTAATTTGAACCTTGGACCTCCCAAGAAAGAGTCAAAGCCTAAACTGTTGCCCTGCCCCATAGGACTTTTTTTTTTTTAATTTTTAATTTTTATTTTTAGGTTTGGGTAGTGTGATAAACCCCTAATACTAAGGGTTGGGCATCCTCTTCATACCATGACCTCTCATACGGAGGAGAGATGAGCTTCCCCCCACAAGTTTAAACTTTGAACCTCTCAAGGAAGAAGGACTATTTATTTTAGATTTGGTCAGTGTGAGAAACCCCTACACTTGTTACTTTATAATATTAAATAGATAGAAATTAGGATAATAATAATTTTATAATAAATTAATAATTTTTTATCTATTTCTATCTCCATTATGACATAAACTAAATTAATCCTTACAACAATTTTTTTTTAATTTATAATATATTTTGATTTCATTTGGTATTTTTAATTTAATATAAATAAAGGACCCAAAAATATAATTATTTTTTTCAATAAATGAAGTTAAAATTAAATAAAAATTAACATTTACATTCATGTTTAGAAAGGTGTCAAAGTTTATATCCACTACATGTGACATATAAATAAACCTATGATGCTGGTTGAGGGGATGAATGTTGATCTTTGATAGGGTTTGGAGTGTCATCGCCATTGCATGCAAAAGCCTCAATAAGGTGGAATACATGTGGAATGTATGGCTTAGGATTGGATTTCTTCGTATCAAACATTGTTCTAAAAATTACACATAATTTTTATTTTATTTTATTTTTTATTTTTGTTTTTGGAGTATATTAGAATTTGTTTTGGATGAAAAAGCCATTATATTAATAAAATAATGTCTAATAATACAAAAAAAGGGCGGGTGGGATTAGCACACCTCGTAAACCAACACACTAACCACCGTGGTTAAGAGTACACAAGAGTGTCAGAAACAGTCCACAAAAATCCAGATAACAACCGCCAAAACAGTGTCAAATATGCATTCAGAAAGAAAGGAGTCGAGAAATCACTGCTAGGTGGAAGACATGAAGTTTTCCTCCATAAGGTTGTAAGTCCATCCAACAGTTGAAGAAGCTGGAGCCCCCCAAACCATCAGTAGTAGTAATATTAATAGTACAAGTTTGTGCATTTGGTACAATTTCACCCCAACCAGGGGCATCATCTTTCTCAGGAGGTCGAACATCCCAACCAAAGGCTAGGCGAGACAGGTCTTCAACTCCATAATCTCCACATTTACACTATAGGAAGGGAGGGGGTTGGGACCAATGTCTAGTAGTAGAGGGTTGTGGCCAACGATGGATCCCTCGATGAGTCAAAAACCAAGATCGGGAAGGGGAAGTAAGAGGCACATGACTCATAGTGCAGGGCGCATTCCTCCAATGATCCATGAAGGTATGTAAGTACTGCAACTCCACATGTAATTTTTCAACCTGTATTTGATTTTGTAACCAAAAATAAAATAATATAGCATATTTATCAACAAAAAAGAAGACACGCCAACCGTATTGTGAATTTGATGAAAACTTTTCCAGGGTATCCAACTCCTGGTATGTCGAGAGAAGAAATAAAAAATGGAATCAATACCATGCTTATAGAACCTATGCACTAGAACCAGGGGAGAGCCCTGCCAAGTGATAATATGAGACCACCAAATATTCATGGAAGGCAAAGAGGCACCTGCTTTGCGAAAACTCCCTTTCCAACTAAGCCAGGGTTTGAAGGCCTCCCAGGATTTCCAAATATTTTGAATGACAAAAGAACCTTTAACTTTAATAGGGACAGAGACAGTAAGAATGGATTGCAATCCCACCCGTTTCCAAATTTTCTTCCCCTGAAGCAAACCAGAAGAAATGCAATGTTTGACCAGCACTTTCCAAGATTCATCCCCAATTAAATATCGGGTGATCCATTTAGCACAAAGGGTAAAACCTTATCGGTGACAATAAAACAAACCCATGCCTCCACAGTTCTTGGGCAAACAACAAATTTCCTAGACTACTCGATGAAAATCTCATTTGACAGAGTCTTTGGCCCATAAGAAATCTCTCAAAAGCTTATCCAAAATTTTATAACAATATTTGGATGGAACCCAACAAGACAAATAATAGACATGGGTAGTGGCTAAAACCTTAGAACAAATATAAAATTTTCCTGCCAGAGAAATTTTCTTACTAGTCCAGTAAGAAATATTCTTGTCCACTTTCTCAATAACATACTACCACAATTGAGAAGAGGAACCATGAAATGCAAAAGGAATTCCAAGAAATTTAAACACCTCACCTGGCTGAATCTAAGTCCATTGGAAATGACACAACTAGCATGGCAGTTGGGATTGAGATTATAAAAAATAGGAGGTTTTTTCCATTGAATAGAAGAACCAAAGGCTAAACATAACACCTCTAATCAACTGATAGCTAAGGAAATGTATTTCTCATCTTCTCGAAGTGTTAAAAAAGAATCATCAGCAAAATGACCATTAACCAACTAACGGTCAGAATTGGGGAGAGCAATACCCTTGATTAATCCTTGATCCACCGTATGGGCCAAAAAATAGCTAAAAGCCTCTATAGAAAGAATGAAAAGATATGGAGAGGGCACCCCTATCTTACAGAACGAACAAGAGAAATTGATTGAGATTGACTATTATTCAAAGTAAGAACAGTTGAAGCATCTTGAAATAACATAAGAACGATAATAAAAAAACATTAGCCCAAAGCCCAAAACTCGAAGAATGGTAGTGATGAAGTACCACTCCATATTATCACAAGATTTCTCAAAGTCAATCTTAATGAATAAAGCATCTTGTTCATAATTTCTTGCCCACTCCATACCTTCCCAAATAGTAAGAAAATTATCAAGAATGTATCTTCCCTGAACAAAGCCAGTTTGTTCAGGTCTAACAATCAAAGGCAAGAGAGATTTAAGCTTAAGCACAAGGGATTTGAAAATAATATTATAGCTCACATTAAGTAGGGTGATCGACCTCCAATTAGTGATGAGATCAGGGTCTCCAGACTTAGGAATAAATTTAACATTACCTTTGTTAATAATGGAATCTAGTGAACCACATTGTAGGGCTTCAAGATACACTTTGTGGAGATCATAACCAAGCATATCCCAGAATTCTTTGTAGAATTCACATGGAAAACCATCAAGAACAGGTGCCTTATCATTGGCCATGAGTGACAAGGCATTTTTTAGATCTTCTAGAGAAAGAGGAGTGTCATAGAATATCATTTGCTTAGGAGAAAGCTTATTGGGGACAATAGTGGTACAATCAGCAAGAGCTTGCATTCTAGCATCATCAAGGGGTTGAGAAGCAAAAACACCTTGATAATGTGAAACAAATGGTTTGACAATGTCTGGAAGATATGTGAATATATTTCCATCAACTTGAATGGCTTGAAACTGGGAATATTGGGCAGGAGGTCTGAGACGTTGAAAAAAATATTTGGTCACTCTATCCCCCACTTTGAGCCAATGCATTTGAGCACGTAATTGAGCACCCTTGGCTTCATACAAATCAACTTTTTTTAGCTCATTCCAAATGGAAGAAACTTGGGATTGAGCAAGAGAGCTGAAAGGAGAGGCTTCAATCCTGAGATAAGCTTTTGATAGCTCACTTTGCAAGGTCGAGTTAGCTAGTTTCTACTGCTTTGCAACTTCAACACCTAGAGTTTGCAACACCTTAGTGGTTCATTGAATGACAACATTCCACCACTCAATCCTTCCAAAAATACCATCAAGTCTAGGAATCAAATTTCAATTGTGACATATATGATATTTCATGCTAAAGCTATGCAAAAAAGAAACATTTAGGTAAAACTATGAAGAATGCACTTTGGGTTGAAAGTTTAACTTTGCCACTAAGAATAAAATAGGTGAATGATCAGACAGTGTAGTACTAGGGAAAGTCAACACATACGATAAAGAAGGTAAATGACAGGAGAACTGGAAGTTATCACACTCAAAAATCATGGCTCTGTTCAATATTTCCAAAACCCTGGTAAAAGCAACTTAGAAATTGGACCAGGTGTACCAAAGAGCTTGAGGGAATTCAAAAGGTGAGAAGCGAGAATTAGGGTCATAAAGGCAAAGCTTATTTTTCATAAAAAACCAAGCTTCCCTTTCACCTAAGTACCACCGCATTGGGGCATGACTGACCTTGTCAGAAGCTTTCTCCACCATATTAAAATCTCCATAGAGCACCCATGTGGCAAATGGTAGATTCATGACAACATAGTGGGAAGGATCACTCTCCAAAAATATTTATTTTTAGAGGTAGTATGATTGGGAGGTGGAGGGCACTTGGGTAATATCATGGCCAAATTTTCTCATAGGTCTCTGAGAATGCCACACATAGACCCAAGAAAGAATGTCAATGGATGCATGAAATTGATATATGGCTCCCTAATAGTTTACCTAAGAAAATTCAGAGGTGGAGGGCACTTCAGTAACATCATGGCCAAATTTACTCACAAGCATTTAAGAATGCCACACATAAATCCCATAAAGAATGCCAATGGATGCATGGAAGTAGCATATGACTCTCCAATAGTTTAGCTAAAAAGGAAAACCTTCAAACAAACATAGAGGATATAGAAATAAAAGGTTTGATAAGTAGATTCATGGATTTAAAACCCCAACTATCAACCTTTAGGGACAAGGCATCTAAGAACTAGTGAACAAAGAGAAAATTTCAGTTCAAACTCTATCCAATTGACTATTTCCTAGTAATTTGTTAGTGTGAAGAGGATCGAGAATTTTTTCCAAGGAGGGTCATGTTTTCTTGGTAAAACGAGATTGTTCATGAAACCCTAGCATACACAATTCCAAGCGAAAGAGAAAATACCTTTTGTGGACTTTGCATGGATTAGGCTATTGGGTTACTAGATGAATACTAGAACCCCATATCTTTTGCAACTCAACATTCTAGGATATTGTATTATGGTGGCTAACATTACTTATAGTTTTGAACAAATGGTATATGCAAAAATATGTGTACTAATGGACCTCAGTAAATCTCTTTCAAAAACATCACATTACAAACAAAGGATGAAGCCTATGAGTAAAAAGTTGATTATGAATATACCCCATTCAAATGCCAGATATACCATAAGTATGGGCATATGGAGAGAGACTATCCACATAAATATTCAGAGCAAATGCAAGTAAAGGAAAAGATCATAAAATTTGAAGAACCTAAAAAAATACATTCAAAGGAAAAAGTAGATGTTGAAAGTAGTGTAACACCAAACAACACATTTACTCCTTTGATTTATGAAGACCTACTTATGGGATAAGACCATAAAATGGAGGTAGAAATAATGGTGGAGATAATTCTTCAAGCAATTACTCAATTCAAATCAAGGGAAAATACACTTCCAAAAACATTTGATAACTAGATCAACATGCAAATGGACACAAACCTAAACCACAAAGGCCAACAAAAGAAAAATAAGTGAGAAAGAGCCAAAAAAGAAGTGAATTATACTGGTGAAGCACATAGGATCACTCAAATTGAAGTAGGAGGAGATGCATCAATCACCATTAATAAGACCTTGGTGGTACACACAAAGGATCATAAAGGAGGACTTTCCCGAGATCTATCTAGTATACAACAAGAAAAACTTAAGAGAATGAAGATTGACACCAATCAAAAACACCTAGCAAAAGAAGGGGAAACTCTTGTCTCTGAGGGTAAGGTGAATTCCATCACCAAAATATTAATTCACCCATCCTTATGAGACTTTTTTCATGGAATGTAAGAGGGACATGAGGTATCCCCCTTAAAAATGATGAAATTAGAAGGTTGATTTAGAGAAATAAGCCAAACCTAGTCTTTGTTTAGGAGACTAAGTTTTCAATAAAGGAGATGGAGGAAATGGTTAAAAAAATATGGCCCATAGGTCAAGTAGAATCTCTCAACTCTCAAGGAGCATCGGGTGGCCTCTCTTGTCTATGGGATCCAAAGGAATTTGTGGTGCATGCGATTGTGGGAAGTTGGGGCATTATTAGAATTCAAGAGCAATGGAGGCAAAAGGACCAACTACTCCTATATATTAACATATATGCGACCACTACTATAGAGGAAAAATAGAGGTAGTGGGACTATATCGATACCTCATGCTCCAATTTCCCAATTATTAGATTGTCCTAGGAGGGAATTTTAATACCAATTTTTCGTAAATGAAAAAATGAGAGAGATGAGAACACTAGATATCATGACCAAACTAATGCATGAACAATTGATGCATCTCTGCTTAATTGATTTCAAGCCTAGAAATAGACTAATGATAGGGATTAATGTATTCACATTGCTTGTAATAAGCCGATAAATAATGTTTATTTACGACCACTTTTTTAATAAGCTTTGTAACCATCATCATTTAATGTATTCTTATCCGATGGCACCTATCCAAAAGCTTTGTATTTCCTATTTATAGTTGTTGTTGGCAATACAAACATCAAGTTTTAGATCCTCTAGTCCTTCATGTTCTGTAAAAGAGTGTGTTCCACATTAGTTTGGTGTCAAAGTCGAGCACAGGGTTTGGAGAGTATCCTCTTCCTTAGATCAGGTTTAGTTCAGAAAGGAATGATAAATCCTCTCCGTAGATATTGGTTTGGTGGTTTCATCCACCTATAGGTGAACACTCTTACATCTCTCACAAATATTTTTGAGCTTGGCTTTATGGATCTTCAATTCTTTATTCGTACACGATCACAGCTTTGGATCTGCTCATCTGCTTGCAGACTGATTGCTTTTGCCTTGCTTATTATAATTATAATTGAAAAAGAAAGAGCATTATGAGAAATTACATTCTTATTTATAAATAATGACCTCTATTGTACCTTATCCTATTATTTTGTATCCATTAATAAAATATAACTTTCCTATATGATGTATAATTTATGATGAGTTGATTCATTATTTTATTTGTTATGAATGATCCTATCTAAATTTAATAAGAGTCTCTCTCATTTCATAGGATGGGCCATATATTTTTAAAAAAGAGATGGATATATTTCAATTCTTAATACCTCCTATAGTTTTTTCTCTCTCCATCAAGGTAGTGCATTGACCAAAACACCTAGTCCAATATATCCTAAAGAGATAGTGCTATGAGTCATTTTTATGTGTATACTATCTTATCTAATATAGTTAGATATGGGTATACATATTCTAGGGATAGATTACATGTTTGATATTGAAAATAAATATTTTATGTACATACAAATTGGAGGAAGAAAATATGGATGAAGTGGTCTTGGTGGTACCATAAGGGGAACATGGAAAATGAATGGAATATGGTATGGTGATTGATTTGGAATAAATTCACCCACTTTAGAATTCCATTGTGTGTCTTAAGAATATAAATTATTGCTCTAAGGTGTCCAATATATGTTATGGTGTAATTATTTGTTCCTTCTATATAATAAAAATATCTTGGTTTGTTTTAAATTTTATCTAGTTGTTTCATTTTTGTTTAGTAAAAGATTATAGTAAGACATGCACTACACCAAGTCTAGATCAAACAAGAAGAGCAAGGATAGTAGACAAAGGTGATGGTCAAAGAGATGATGAGTTGGATAAATAGAGGAACACTACTAATGGTGATGGAGATCATTTATACATGATGAAGAGAATGGTAAAAATAGTGGAAATAATCATCATGGCAATGTCAATATTAGTGATGTACTACATAGTCATTGCAACAAACATCATTAATTGAGTAAATAATATATTCAAGATTTTTAAAATATTTTTAATAAACATTTTCTAATTGTTTAGCTAATTTAGTCTCTTGCAACAAAGTAATCATCAGTGAAAAATCTCTTCTTAGAGCTGCAATGAATATTTGTTTGGGATGGTCATTAAGGCCATGAACATTCCACAAAAGTATCTTCATGGGATAGTAGTAGAGTCGAAGGTATCCATTGATCCTAAAGGAAGGGACCCATGTGTTTTAGCACTTAAAAAAATCCTAACAAACATGGTCCCCCAAAATTTAAAGTTACTTGTTTCCATTTTGCTATCTCTAAATTTGTCTCTCTTTCTGACTTCAGAACTAGCTAGTCTTCTAGTTTTGTTCTTATCAACATAAAAATTTCTAGGCTTACCAATGGGACTAAACCCACCTAGTATCCCAATTTTCTTGGGAGTAAGGAATTTTTCATTTTTTCTTTTTGCCTTACCATCATTCTCCAAATTGTAATCGATAATCTTAGTTATATCTAGCTTCAAATTCTTCATAGTAGGAATTGAATCATCCTTCAGCTTTAAGGGGGATAAAGGTGTTTCAGTACATACCTAGGACCAACCATTTTTGGTAGAGCACTCACCATCCTCAAATAGCGAATTGTCTCGAGGAGCCATATCTTCATCCACTAGAGAATTTTTGGGTTCTGCTAAAGACCCAATACCAATAGAGTTGTGTTCTTTTGGTTCCTTCATAGAGTCTTTACACCTTCATATTTTCTTTAAATTTATCACTTGGGGCTACCCACATTTACATTGTAGATCCAAATAAGAAACCCTAGGAGAAATATTTTCAAATTCCATGGATTGCATTCTTCTCAATTATGATTAGTATGTTTTTATTTGAAATTTAATACTAAATGAGAGAGTTAAATCTATTCATATATAAACAACTACAAAGGTAACATTGTATGTGAATATTTTTAAAATGAAGGGTTGAATGTAAAACTAAACAACTATATTTACGGGACAATCAAAATCTAATTAATAAATAATATATATTTACAGAAGAAATGCAGAATCTTAGAGTTAACTAAAATCTCATTTAATAACAAAATTATTGAACAAGTTATGACTGTATTTAAACTTAAATTATAAAAAATACTTTTAAAATATAACTGGTTTTCATTTATGGTTAAAGATATAGCTTACTAAAAAGTGCAGTTGAATTTTATAGCTTAAAGTTAAACACTAATTTAATTTAAAAAATTATATATATATTTTTAAGAATTTAAATTTAATGATTCTTCTCTACGAGTTGAATGAATGCAAATCGTAATTCCTAAAATAAAACGTGATACAATTTTGTAACAATTTTTTTATTTGTAAGTGAATCAAAGCAACCATAAATTACAATATTATTAAAAAAAAATTAAAGTTGAATACAAAAAGATATGGTTGTAGATTTTTTTTAAGAGTAGAGAATGACTAAATAAAACATGGTTATAAAATATATATTGAGTAAACAATAACTACTATAAGAATTTTATCATATGGTCCATGATCATAAATTACAATATTATTAAAAAAGAAATTTAAGGTCGAATGCAAAAGGATAGGGTTGTATACCATTCTTTAAGAGCCCAAAATGACTATATAAAACATGGTTAAGGAAATATATATGAGATAAACAATAACTACTATAAGGATCTTATAGTATGGCCCATCACCAAGGATATATTTAAGAACTGATCTTCTTTTTATTTTTCTTAAAATTAAATAATTTATCTGCCTTTGTAGCATAGTTGGTGAAAGTCATGGATGTTGCTAGAGGCCAACCTGGGTTCCAAGGAGGACAGTGGGAGGACAATGCAATGGTTCGGGCCTTGGATCTTCTTTGGGAGGTCCAAGGTTCAAACGGGCGGTCTGGGTGAGTGTGTGAGGGGGTAGGTTCAAACCGTGGTCTGGGTGAGTGTATGAGGGGGTGGGTGTGTGGTATGTGGTAGCTATGTGTTAAATTCCTTATTGATAAACATAGCTCGTGATCGTGGATTTACGAGGGGTCTCATTGGAAGAATATCTTATTTATATATTTAATAATTTCATTTACAAGTGCATTTAATTACTAAAAAAATATAAAATCATATTTACTTTAAAACTAATTATTTTATTATATATTTAATAAATAAATAATATATATATATAAAAAATTGAAAAAATATTGTAGAAATATATGTATATAATTTTTCTCAAGGATCTCTTTCTTACAAGTCAAAAAAAACTTAAATTTATTGAAATAAATACCAAATAATATATTTTAAACATATTAAATAAAAATAATTCACTATACTTTAGCAATGTTTTTACAATCTATAAATATCTTCTAAACAATTTTATAAGTAATACCAAGAGTTAAAAATTAATTATGTGTTAACTTTTAAAACTAGTTTTAATGCATTTAAAATATATAATCTAATAAGAATTAAAAATTAATTATGTGTTAACTTTTTAAAAACTAGTTTTAACTCATTATATGATATTAAGAATACTTTGCGAGCAACTAAATCTCAAATCTCTTCTTTCACGTACTTTTGGAAATACTTAAAAAAAAACAAATTGGTATGGCTAATTTAAAAATAAAAGTAAATAGTTGTTGTTTGATACTTCAATGGTATTTTATTTAGTTGATTTAAGTTTAAATCATAAGAGGGGAGACTTCCTATTTCTATGCCCTTAGAAAGTGTTTTTCTTAATTAATTAATTAATATATATATATACAAATAATGATATTTGTAGTTTAAATAGTTGGGGACAATGCAATGGTTTAGATTTTGGTTCTTTTTTTTTTTCAGAATATCTAAGGTTCAAACTATAGTATGGACAAGTAGTATGTGATGGGGTGGGTGTGTGTATAGGTGTGTGTTTGGCCCTTATTGATAAGTTTAATTCTCATCTTTATTGTTGGAATAAGGATGCCTAGCCTTGAACGTCGGTCATAGGGTTTTTAACCTCAATTAAAAAAAGAAAAGAAAATCTTAACTTAAATAGAGTAGCTATAAAAATTAATTTAATACAAAATTTATATAATATTAAATAATTTTAGTTAATTATACAAATTTTGTTTAGAATATTATTTTATCATATCGAATAGATAGAGATTAAGATAATAATATTACCCAGGTGTTCTAGGTGAGTTGGAGAGGAGAGGGCAATCCTCCAAGGGAGGTCCCAGGTTCAAATCTCCACCCTACCAAAAAGCTGAACCGGGTATCCAAAATCTAATTGATAATGTTGGTGCGGGAAGGGTCGGGTGCGACTCCCGGGTGACTTTGACGGTGTAGAACCCCCTGTTCGTGGTCTCTCAGATCAAGGCGGCCCCACAAGGGTTTTTCGCTATATAAAAAAAAAAGATAATAATATTTTTTATTATAAATTTATAAATTTCGATCTATTTCTATCTCCATTATGCCATAAACTAAATTAACCCTTATAATAATTTTATTTTTAACTTATAATATATTTTGATATCATTTGATGTCATTTGTGCATATCCTACACATACACTTACACAAAGAGGAAAAATAAATCACTCTTTTAAACTATAGGCTTAAACCCTATTCAAAACTTTTAATTCCTCTTCTGATTGATAAAGCCCAAAGTGGATTTGTTATGGGGAAACAAATTTTGGATAGGATAATTTCTATTCATGAAATTTTTTACTCGATTCAGAAAAGTGGCAAGCCAACATTTTTTCTCAAGCTTGACATGAATAAAGCCTATGACCGTGTGTCCTGGGATTTTCTCTTCAAGGTGTTGAGCAAGTTTGGTTTTAGCCAGAGGTGGATCAATTTGGTTAAATCCTGTGTTACCACTACAAAATTCTTTGTTTTGGTTAATGGTTCCCATGCGAGCTTCTTTCATAGTCTTAGAGGTCTTCGTCAAGGTGACCCAATTTTGCCTTACCTCTTTATTTTATTGGTGGAGGTGTTGGGGAGAGCAATATTGCTGGATCCAACTATCATTGGTATCAATCCTACGTTGTCTTCAAATTTCTTTTCACACCACTAGTTTATGGATGACATGCTTTTATCGCTAGTTGCTTTTGTTATGCAAGCCAGATCTATAAAGAGACTTTTGTGTGCCTTTGAATTGACTGCTGGCTAAAAGGTCAATTTCGATAAAAGCTTGTTATTTTTCTTGAACACTCATCGTTCTCGCCAACTAAAGATTGCAAATATTCTCAATTGTAGAGTTGTGAATTTCCCTACTACTTACCTTAGCCTTCCTCTCTTCATTGGAAGAATGAAAGATTATCTTTGGGATCCTGTGATTGAACGATTGTAGAATCGTCTCACCAGCTCGAAAGGGGCTTTGCTCAGCCAGGCTGGTAAAATTTTACTGGTTAAATCTATTCTTTAGAACATCCCGATTTATTTCATGTCTTTGTTCAAGCTGCCCTAAAAAATCTTGTCCAATATTGAGTGCATCCAAAAAGCCTTAGGAACATAAAAAATTCCACCTTATTTCCTAGAGCTAAGCTTACACAAGTAAATTCAATGGGGACCTAGGTCTTTGCAATCTCCTTCTAATGAATGAAGCTTTAATTTTGAAGCAAGGTTGGAGGATCTTAAAAAGGCCATGCTTAGATTGGGTAAGAATTGTTTCAGCTAAGTATTTGTGTGCTTCTGATGGGTTACTTTCTAATTCCCTTCCCTTGGAAGGTTCCACTTTTTGGTGGAGTATGCTCAAAGTCATATTTAAGCTTGCAATTGGATCTTTCTAGCTTGTGGGAAATTTTAAAGATATTGAATTTTGGCATGATAAGTGGCTGTTTGACCGACCATTGATTTTGGAAGCTGATATTGCAAAGGTGGAACCCCTCACTCGTAGAGTAGGATTGTTCAAAGTGAAAGACTTTATTTCCTCGGTGGAGGGTAGATGAGCTTAGAAATCTATTCAAGAGCCTATTGTGAATAGGGAAGAAGCGACGACTTGGTTGACCATTTTCCATCTGCTTAATTTAAAGGTTCTCAAACACCATGACTCCAAAGACTCCTTAATTTGGGTGGGAGAGAGTGATGGCTCCTTCTCTATGAAATTGACTTACTTTCTCATTGATCCCAACAATGGTAGTTGGAATATTCCTTAAAATGTTTGGATGAGAAATCTAATGCCTAAGGTTAATGTGTTTTTTTGGTTGGCTATCCAAAATAGATGCCTTACTCTAGGTAACTTTCAAAGGAGAGGGATGCTTCTTCTAAAAAGGTGTTATTTATGAGAATATATTGAGGAATCTGGTTTGCACATTTTCTTGCATTGTCCCTTTACTGTGGAAGTCTAGGATCAAGTCTTCCAATTCCTTGGTATCTCTTGGGTTTTGCCTCAAACGATTGTAGATATTTTTCTTCAATGGTCTTTGCCATTCAGATCCTTGCATTTGGGCAAGTTTTGGATATTTTTGCTCCCTCATATTTTTTGAAGTATTTGGTGGGAGCGTAACCAAAGAGCTTTCAATAATTTAAAACGTGATACAACTTCTATCTTCTCCAAGGAGGTTGTGGTGATGGTGGAAAATATATCTACTTGCTTCTCTAACCTGTTTCGGGTGATTGGATTGAAGCTTTGTTAGAACTCAAGTTGGGCTTCACTCAAGTTACTCCTCCTCTTGCTTCTTCATAGCCTTCTGCGAGAAGTCATGTTGTTTGGGCCCCCCTCCTACTAGGTGGATAAAACTTAATTTAGATGGAGCTTCAAAAGGGAACTCGGGACCTGCCTCTACTGGGGGAATCCTAATAAATGATAAAGGGAAGATTGTCAGGGTCTTTGCAAAATTTCTTTCTATTCAGATTATCCATTTTGCTTCAAGGGCTTTGGCTTGTGGATTATTTAGGCTTCCAAAAGGTGGTTTTTGAGGGGGATTATTTGAATATTATAAATATGGTCAAAAATTAGAATCCTCTCAATTGGATGATAGCTAACACTATAAATGAGGTCTCTCAAATTCTCAATTCTAGATCAACGGTCCAAGTGTAGCACATTTTCCATGAAGGGAATAAGGCTGCAGATTTGATGGTAAATTTGGGAATTTCTCAGCAGAACCTGAGGGTGTGGACGTCCAACTTCCCTCAAAGTATTCACAACCTGATTATTGATGATCATGGGTAGTAGTTGATTTTCATTGTTTGAAGGCTTGGAAAGTTGTGCTTGTTGGATTTTATTCTCTCTTCTTTAGTTTGCTCACCTCAGCTTTTGCGGCCTTGTTTTGCACTGGGTGCTTCCTTGGAATATGTGGTCTTCTCTATTTTTTATTTCCATTTGGATGATGTGGCAGAGTATATTTGTTCTCCCCTGTATTGGGTTTGGTAGAGGAGGACTTTTGTTTTTTGGTGTGATTCCTTGGGTAATTTTTGTGTTGGGGGGCTGCTCTTTTCTTCTACTATGGCTTTCAAGGTGCAATGGTATCTTTTTCCCTACTTGCATGGCAATCAAAACTCTAAGTCTTGAGGTTTTGGGTGTCTTATGGAGACCTTGGTTCTCTATTTTTATGTGTTTCTACCATTTTAGTCATCCTAATTTTCTGTGGCTCTATATTTTATGTTTTCTCTTCATCTTCTCATTGATTTTTTGTACCTGGAAATATGGGGATTGTGGGAGGGGTGTTGTGGTTTTAAAATATATTTTTCCTAGTCATCTTAGCATTATGTGTGCCTAATTTTTTTCTTGGTGGGTTGGGTTCCCCTATTTATGTGTGTGGTGGCTCGCTATGGCTCATAAGAGAAAGTTGAGAATCCCTATGGAACCAATTGTGTTTGAGGGTGATGATGAAGTTAGGAAAATCCTGTGCAAGGATGGCCTTCTAGAGTTTATTTTATCTTTACATGGATATCATAGAGACCTTTATAGGACCATGGACCACTCCTAGTTAAAATGGAATGTTCAAGCCAGAGGAATGGAATTTGAAATTTCTATTGACCTCATGGCCAAGGTGACTAGTTTACCTAATTATGGTGAGTGCCATAAGTGCCCTAAGCACTCCCTCAAGCAGGAGTATTGCATGTTTTTTGATGCCTAGGAGTTTCTACCAAAGTTGCACAATGGTTAAATTGCGAAGACATTGATGGCTCCATGGAATCATGTTATTTTGATTATTATGGAGTATTTTACGTTGGATTCGAGTAAGGATGTGATCCATAGTTATCACATGATGTTTATTAATCAGATCAAGTGTAAGCAACTGATGAATGTGTTGGAATTCTTGTTCTAGTCTATAAAAAATTTATGCATGGAGTTAGAAGAGGAAAAGGGTTGGATCCGATCCACCAGGGTTTGATTCTGTTGACTTTTGGGTTTGTGGCGAAGTCCACAAGTATTGTAGTTGAAGATACCCTACGAATTTTTTTTTTTAGAATTCCTCCTTCTGTGGAGTCCTCGTATTCTGAATCTGAGGATTCAAAATTGAAGGATGATGACTTCTCTCTCTTACCCCCCAATTCAAAAGGAAAGGGTTCGACATCCAAAAATATTTGAACTCCCTGGGTACTCCTGTTCCTATTAGTGCATGAAGGTCGGTTTGAATTTATGAGAGAACTGCCAAATATTTGACTTTGTCTATTTTGGTTATGTCTTCAGACTCAGAGGAGGGCTTTCCTAATCGTAAGATGCCCAAAGGTTCTCCTTTTCCTGATAGTGTTCACATTCCTATTGAGCCATAGATCTCTGCTCCTCTGAATTCCCAGCCAATTCTAGACACTCTTAATCGAAAGCATCAAGTACTTTTGGACTCGATGCAAGTGGTAGTTGCTTTCATCAATGAAATTAGAGAGATTGTCAAAAGTCATATGGAGACATCGGTCCCATAGTGCCGTGTTTTTGGTTTCCTTCACTCTGGGGTTCGATTCACCCTTTGGGTTCTATGTTTTGTTTTTGATATCTTGCTTTGTGTTTTCCATTTGTTGGCCTTCTTAGATTAAGTAGTGTTGCTCCCATCTCATAGGGGCTAGTATTTGAGTTAGATTTAGCTTTTTTTGGTGTTCCTTCTTTGTTTAACTTGTGTTAGGTTTAGGGACCCTATAAAAATCCCTTTATTTATCTAATCAAAAAAATATTTACATTTATACCATAGGTACCATGGGGGTACATTTACATATACCAAATAATGCAATGTTCTTCAACACCCCATTATATTATATTATTTGGTTATTGAAGACTTTAGTTTACGATCTTTATCTTCATATTTAATATTGCATTGTGTATGATATTCTGCTTGAGATCATTCTTATTTCATTGGTTCTTTAGTCTTTGCTTCTTTTCTATCTTGTTCATGAACTACTTGAGCTTTTTCTTTGTCTTTGAATTTTGATTAATTTGTTTTCATTCTTTGCTATGTTCTTTTGATTCTTGTTCATGAATGGCTTGAACTTTTTCTTTGTCTTTTCTCTCTAGATCATGTGCTTTATTTTTGACTTCTTCCATTCTTGATTTGTCTATCCACCTAGTGAATATTTTGAATGCTTCTTAAACTAGTGATTACTTCCAGGTGATGAACATTATGCTACAAATATGATGCTAGATTAATGATCCTTTAAGTATGGCAAACAATGCAGGAAATATTCATCTTTGCTATCATACTCTAGCTTTGCTATGAGGCACTAAAATCTAACCTTTAGAAGTCTCTTAAATTTTATCTTTAGGAGGTTCTTTAGTTTCATATTTAGAGGAAACATTACCTTCAGACAATGCCTAGGATTTATCGCTTGGACTTTATCTTTAGAAGGTGCTCTATATTCATCACTTGGAATTTGTCTTTAGAAGCTACACTATATTTATCACTTGGAATTCATCTTTAGAAGGTAGTATGGTTTTGTAGGTACTCTTTCAGAAAATAACATAACTAAAATATTATACTTTCTTAGATTAGATTACACTTTGCTTGCTACTTTGGTTTATTTGAATGCTATAGCATGCTTATTCTAGATCAAACTACACTTTATCTACTATTCTGAATTACTTGATTGATGATAGCTCTTTTTACTTATCCATTTACTATCAAGTTTCTCCTATCCATTATTTTATCAGGTTCTCCTTGTTGCTGGCCACTTTCAATCCCTTAAAAGTTGGTAATTTAAATTATCTTCTCTTCTCACTAGTTAGGATATCCTATCCTCTAGCCACTTAGATTCCCTTAGTTAATGGTGGTTCTCCTCTCTTCTAGTTGCTTAGCCATTATTTTCCTCTGGTCACTTAGATTGTTTTATCTGTTAGCTTCTTTGATTATTTGGCTACAGGTTAGATTATATGCTTTTGATAAGTCTTTTATCGAGTTGCATATACTTTTTGATCCAATGTTGACTGCGTAATTTGCTTGCTTTATTTTCTATTATTTTGTCTCACCTAAAATTTTCTTCTTTGAATGCTTGCTTTGCTTGAACGTTTACTTGCTTACCTTGAATATAATTGTTTCTCAATATAATATATAATCTGAGAAGCTTCAAAAATTTTCTTTATATTTTCTACTTTACTTTGAATTTTATCTGAGTTTTATTTTCTCTTCTATCTCTGCACTTTCTTTCAAATTCTAGTTTGAATGCACTATGTGATTCTCCTCTTCTCTAGAGAATTTAAATTAATATTAGAGTGAATTTAAATGTTTACTCATGTACAACCTTTTTGTAAATTGGATCTTAATATTTTTAGCTAAGTCCTTTGTCTTTACTAATTCATGGCTAGACTCTAGTATTCAAATTAGAGTGACTTTTATTTATCCCCTCAGTGTTTACTCCCTTAGACATTTAAAATAGAGTCCAAGTCTTCACTACTTTTAAAGTGGATAGACTCCAATATTATAGTGATCTAAATATGAATCTATAAAAAATGGATAGAGTTAAGTAGTAGCTTTGATACCACTATTGGATTTTAAGCTAAAATATATTAAGTCCCAATATAATCAAACCATAATATCTCAGGTCTCAATATAATTAATCAAGAGTATAATTAAATATAAGAGCAATAAAATTATATACTAGCCAATATAAATTATAATAACATTCACAATAACATCAAATATGAATGTAAATGGCCAAATTCATTCATGTAATAACATGAAAAATTACTGCAATATGGTGATAAATGCTTGCTATTGTGATCATTTACAAAATATTTTTCCAATTACATTGTATGGATATTTGTCTACATAATATAGACATAAAAAGGTGACTCTTCAATACTTGACTATTGCACTCCTCACATATTTGGGAGTTGCAGCCTTTCCTATTCTTTATAGAAGATAATACTCTCATGTCCTTTGGCTTTGTATACAATACTGTTCGCTCTCCAATTACATGCACACTTAACTTTTTCACACTTGCACACTTCTACATGACACTTACTCTCCTACATAAAATCCTAATACATGAAATTTGTGCACTTTTTCTCATTACACACTTGCACAATAACATGGATGACACTTGTGCATATCCTGCACATAGACACTTACATAAAGGGGAAACATAAATCACTCTCCTAAACTATAGACTCAAATCATATTCTAATATTTACATTTGTACCATAGGTACCATGGGGGTACATTTGCATGTAACAAATAATGTAATATTTTACAAGTGAGATGGCCACAATATGTTATGTATTTAAGAATATTGAATTATGAAAGTGAGTGAATGAATTTACATAATTTGTATGCTTTCATAGTATTTGATATAATAACAATTTTAGTATCAGAGTATACAATCCTTAAAATTAGTATTAGAGTTGTTGTTAAAGCTCAGGGCTAGTGTTACATCTAGGAGCCTAGAGAAATCATAGAGTGGCTTCGAGGGATGCTGGAGCAATGAGTAGAAGAACTCCTACATTTAAATTGTAGGTTGTTTTAAGGGGGATCAAAAAGCCTTTTGGTAGAGAAACCTCAATATATGGAAGTACTAGATTCAAGTCCTAGGTAGTTCATACCTTTAACAAGGTATAAGAGCCGAAGTAGTAAAATTAAGGATGACAAATGGAGTAGAAGCTATGTTGAAATAGAAATAGTAGTAGTAATGCTTAACCATTGGATGAAGGATATGTGTGATATAAGCAATTTCCTACACATGAGAGAATAAATATGAATATTTGATGTGGAAACAATAGAGTAAACCTTATAAGGAGTGATATACTCTACTACAACTAGCTATTACAATGAATCATTGTCTATTCAGTCTAGAAGGATGATAATATTACCATAAGGATGCTTTGGTTGAGTCATGAGATGACACTCATGTTGAAGAAGAAAAAACACCAACAAGATGTTCAAAAATATGTGATTGTCATTGCATATTAGTGTAGGTGTATGAACAACAAGAAGTCAAAGAGAAATATTTATTAAAGAAATTAAAATTAGAACATTAAGAAGTAAGGTGAGAATTATGGAAAAAGTAATTCTTGACGTGAAAAGGTACATGAAAATAATTTTCTTAAAGAAGAAGAAAATAAGTTGAAAAAATAGAAAAGCAATTGTGATATAGAAAGATACATGGAAAAATAAAAAAAGGTGAAAGCAAAGATTAAAACATAACTCTAAATATAGAAAAGTATGATCTATTAGTTAATAAAATCCATTTGTAATAGTCTAAAGTAATTCTTGACGTCAAAAGGTACATGAAAATAATTTTCTTAAAGAAGAAGAAAATAAGTTGAAAAAATAGAAAAGCAATTGTGATATAGAAAGATACATGGAAAAATAAAAAAAGGTGAAAGCAAATATAAAATCATAACTCTAAATATAGAAAAGTATGATCTATTAGTTAATAAAAGCCATTTGTGATAGTCTATATATTAATGTATTCAACATCAGTTGATCTCTGCATCCATCCTTTACTTGGATGGATTTTATAACATGAGTATAATCCTATAGACACTAAAATCTGGTCAATCCGATTATGCTACCATAAGCAACGACTAAAATAACATACCAAGGCCCCTAGGGCAGCCCTTAGCAGCTATACAGTGGTTCTAACCACTAAGTGCAAGGTTTTTGAAGGTTTCAAGCCACTTTTAGGATCTTTTGAACACCCTATTTCTATTCGTCCCACCATGGGATGAATACAGATTCTATTCATCCCACCCTATAGCGAATAGCAGCATTCGATCCAGGGTGGGATGAATAGCAGGTTTGACCTGTAAAAAGTAAAATATGGACAAATGACACTTGGCAACGGTCAATTTCCTGCCTATTCTCATCCATAAGTCAGAGTACGTAGTATCCTTATGCATTTATCCATGAATGAGGTCAAATTGGGAGATTCTCTTCCCCCTCCAATGCATGCCACCCCGATGGCCAAGTGACGCCTCTTGCCCTGCATGCCCTTGCATGCCTTTTGACCCATGAACCTCCTTAGGCTATAAAGTGGATGCATTTTCCACACAAAAATAGAGATGAGTTTTAGGACAAATAAACAGAGTGCTACTAATATTTCCTTTCACATTTTGTGCCCATTTTTACCTCGAAATATCTACCTAGCGAAGGAGGTTTGAGAGGGAACTAGTGGGCGTAGTTTGCCATGTAATCGAACCATATGAGTGAATTTACTCAAAAAATTTGATGAAATACCAACCATAGTATTTTGGACCATTTCCTAGTGGAATTGATGGCAAAAATTAGGCAAAATTGGTGGGCGTCCCACCCTCGGGTGCCCCCCAATTTGTGACAGTCCTATTCGTCCCACCCTATGATGAATAGAAATTTGTCAAAAATTTTCTAAATTTTTTAATTGGTTATTTTATACATGTTCCTATTATGCTTCAGTTCAAATTTCATGTTATTCTGAGTTGTATTGGCCGAGATATTGTGATTTTAAGGTTTTGCAGGCTTGCAGGACCCACTGGAGCATGCACCATGATATGAGCTTGATTTATGAAATATAATGACATGGGTTGTCTTAAAATGTCTATTTATAATTACTTTCCAAATTTCATAGGTTTTGGATATGTTTAGATTAGGAAATTGCATGCTTTGGGTTTTACAGGTTGAGGAAGCGCATTGTTATTATGCCACATCAACGAACACAATTTTGATGTAATTTTGGGTGATATCTTCCCAAAAGCTCTTAGTTTTATCATATTTGTAATTTTATAGTATTTGGAGTTTATTTTATGTAGGCATGCGATATATGCTCTTTTCTTACCTATAGGGATTGCATGTTTTAGATCATACACACTTGCTACTCGACATTTTTTGTTTCCTTGTGAAAAAGTAAAGGATGTAAAGTGCATTGGGAAGGAGCACAAGACCTCAAGATCCAAGACACAAGTGGTGGCAACCTTGGCCTGCCAACTTTGATTGTGGGTACGAGGAAAAACATTGGATGTGCGTCCGAGTTACTTGAAGGATTTTGATCCTTGGGCATCCAATTTGTAAAAAATTGTATCAGTCATTTGAGCCCTCAAAGGGAAAATTTTGTAACCTGGATTTGATTTGCCTAATTAATAAGAAGTCGATTTACTTTGCTCAATTTATTGTTATTTGCTATCTTTTCCATCTTACTTGCATGCTTCCGTTTGATGCTCTTAAGCAGTAGGACATAGATACACATATTGCTTATCATAATTTGGTGCACCATTTTTCTCTACTTTAGTGGTGATCATGGTGGGACCTAGTCCCTTTTGATTTAGGTGAAGTTTGGAGCTCATTGTTTCATATTTTATGTTGTGGGTGCTATTCGTTTTGGACAGAAACGAACCTTGACCTGTTATTCGTGCCACCCTGGGATGAATGCGAATTCGTACCACCCTGTAATGAATACAAATATGCTATTCATCCCACCCTAGAGCGAATAGAAACTAGAGAATTTTTGAGGTAGAATTCTAGAAATAGCAAGTTTTGGCAGTGATGAGGTAGGCATCTGAATCTTCCATATCTATTTTGCACATTCAAAAACTGTTTTATTTTGTTTTTTCTCACATATTTTTCTTGTTTAGAAATGTTAAAAGTTAGTTTTCCTTTTTATTAAACACAAAATAAAAAAACATATAAAAGGAGAAAAATCAAAAGAAATTAGAAGTTGGTTATTTTGAGTCCCTAAGCTAAGAGTTGTCATTGATGTCAAAATGATCTATGTAAGTAAGTACTATGTTTGTGTTTCACAAAGAGCTTCATGATAAGCAAATGTTTTTGATCAAAGGTTCAAGAAGGGATGCATGGCATGTGGTTCCAAAAGGAGATTCAAGGAAAGCTTTGCAAAAGGTTTTTATTTAAAACCATGGATGGCAGATTTGAAATGGGTTTTTTCTTAAAACCCAAGTTGGCTTTTCGTTTCATCAAAAAAGGTGCCCTAGTGATGGAGATATTTAATTTTAAATATTTAGTTTAAATTTTAATTTATTTAAAATTTAAATTTAAATTTTAAAATTAAAATTAAAATTTTATCTGTCGATGTCATGAAGGAAGTTTCAAAAAGGCCAACGTTTCCAAAGCAAAGGGAAGGCATATAAATATGCCATTGAATTTTTTAATTCATTCATACTTGCTCGTTGATATTTGCACTTGGTATTTGTGAAGAAAAAGAGCTCGCATTTTTCATTTAAGTGACACAGTGAACATTAAATGGAGACATCGACCACTTTCCAAAACACATTGGGTAGCGTGGCGTAGTGGCAGCTTGGATTGTGCAAAGGTGTTGGTGACAAGGAGGTTTTGCATTCAATTCCCACAAGCATCATTTTTGGCTTTGTTTTGTTGAGGCGCCCAAGGCACATACTTTTTGTTTGGTGGAAGAGGGTGAAGGATAAGAAGCAGGTGGCACTTATTTTTTACCAACGAGCCTGTAGCTCGTGCGATAGCTTGGTCATGGCTAGGGCGTTCGCGTTGGGGCAAGACGAGGGTTTGATTCCCCTCGAGGCAGGTATTAAGGTTTTTATTAATATTTTGTTTGGATTGCCTAAGGTGGAGTGATAAGGGGTAAAGGTGCTTCGTTAGTTGTTTTGTTGAGTAACCTTAAGGAATAAGGTCATGGTGGTTGTTTGAGTTGTGAATTATTTTTAATTGTAATTTTTGAAATTGTTAGAAGTAAAAAGGGTTTTTGATAAAGTTCTTTTTAGTGAAAGTTATTTTGAGTAAGGGTTTTCTTTTAAAGAACTTTGGTGGATGTTAAAATAAAGTAGGAGCAATAAGGTGTTATTTGGATATTATTGTTGTGTTATTACTCAATATCTCTAACCCTTGTTAAGAGTTGAAAAAGAAAGTGTGTTGAGTGTGACAGATTTAGTGGACAACTCATAAGGCATCAAAAAGGCATGAGTAATACTCTCCATTGATTTTATTTGGGTGTGAAAACACGAGATTCCGGAAACAAAAAGGAAAGACTAAACAAAATTGTATTAAAAGGAAAGAACACAAATGAATGAACACAAGATATAAAAGCAATATAAACTATGGCCCTTTTTTTATTGATATTCTTTTCAATTCGTGTTACAATGCGTCTCCTTCCTTTTTAGGGGATAGGAGCGTTAGATATTGATCTCTACAACTCGTTTCAAAATTCCTTCTTCCGCGTGCCCACATATAAAATGGCGAACCAAAACGTTGTCGCCGCTTGCGTTGGTACATGTCGATTCCTCGCTGCTCCTTCAATGCTGCAAATCTGCATTCAAAGAAACAAACAAAGAATCGTGAGCACCTGTGTATGAAAAATAAAAGATAAATCTAACTATGGCTAAAATGAATCTAAATGAACTGAAAACTTGATAAAAGCATAAACATGAAACTAGCTAAAAACTACAAAAGCAATAAAGCGGGAGGGGTGCCCGAAGGCAAACCACCCACGGGTGAAACTTTGCTCCGACACCAATCCGCTTAGAATTGGTCCGAAACCTGATGTGATGTGTTGTCGACAAATTGGTAGGATATTGTGGTCAAAAGAATGGGGTGTTGGTTCTTGATTCGTGCCTTCTAAAGTCACCCAATAACCTCTCTTTCGATTAAAAGATTATGGATGTTGAAAACACAAATCGCAAGTAAATGAATTAGCAGCACTTCGTCGCTCAAAATGCTCCAGCTCGGTATCTCCTTTGGGTGAGGAAACTCACCATTTTATAGACCCAAGGGGTCTCTTTGAATTAACATGCAAAAGTGTTTCTTTGCATGAATGCTTTTGTTTGTGAAGAGAAGACTTCTTCTTGATCAAGGGCTTCTTAACTGCCTCTGTGCATGTCTTTGTGTGTTTTAGAAAAGCTCACTTGCACTCCCATGCAATGAAGGGATAACGAAGTGGCAAATCTGAGTTTTCTTAAAAAACTTACTCTCATTCCCATGCAGTGAAGGGAAAGTCAATTGGCAGATATGAGTTGTCAAAAGAACTCACTCGCACTCCTATGTCATGTAGGAAGAGCTAAGTGGCAGTTTTGAGTTGTTTATATGCCAATTTTTGACTTTTTTCCGGTCAAACCTGACAATCGTCCCACCCCGAAGCGAGCGCTTATAATCGTCCCTGGGTGAGACGAGTATCAGTCAGCACTCGTTCTTGGGTAGGACGAGTAAAATTTGCACTCGTCCCTGGGTGGGACGAATAAGCAATAAAGTGTCTAAAAGGTGCCAAATTGGTTTCTGACTTGCAAAATTGCTGTGTGAGTGGTTAGAACCACTGTTTAACCTCTGAGGGCTGCCCTAGGGGCTGTGTGTGTTGGTGCGATCAGTGCTTGTAATCACATAATCGGATTGGTGCTGTTTTGGTGTCTACAGGGTGGATTTTTGAAATATCATTGGAGTGAAAAGGATTGATTGTGGTTTCCTTTTTGAAAGTGGTTGAGTTAATGCTTCAAGGTTTTCTGGATTGTGAGTTGTGATTAAACCTTGTTTGATAAGCATTGTTGTTTAGACCATTGGTTGAGTGAAGTACTTTGAGTTTATGCTTCAAGGTTTTCTGGATTGTGAGTTGTGATTAAACCTTGTTTGATAAGCATTGTTGTTTAGACCATTGGTTGAGTGAAGTACTTTGAGTTTATGCTTCAAGGTTTTCTGAATTGAGAGTTGTGATTAAAACCTTGTCTTATTAGCATTGTTGTTGAAGCCAATGGGTGATGCAAAGAACTTGAACTTGAGTTAGAAAAGAACATGAGTATCATTGTTATGTAAGATTTGTTGTTGAGCATTGTTGGAAATATTTTGAGTTAGTTGATTCATGCTTGGACTAGGGTTTGTGAGAAAGAGTTGTTCCTTGAAGTGATTGGTTGAGTAGAGTTGATTGAGCCTAGTCAAGTGGTTGCATGAAGTGGTTGTTCAAGTTCCATGAAACAAACTATTCTATATTCTGATTTGAGTTGAGATTGAGCCTTGAGAATAGAACATATTGAGTCTCTAACAATTCTCTTTATGCTTCTATGAGATTGAGTTAAGATTGAGCTGAGTTGAGATTGGGATTTGAGTATAGAACATATTGAGTCTCTAACAATTCTCTTTATGCTTCTATAAGATTGAGCTGAGTTGAGATTGGGATTTGAGTATAGAACATATTGAGTCTCTAACAATTCTCTTTATGCTTCTATGAGATTGAGTTGAGATTTTGATTGAGTGATTTGAGGTAAGTCTTTGAGAAGGCTTGTGGACTAATTTTATGTAAGATTTTGTGAAAGCTTGCTATGCAGATTTGAGCAAGTCCTAGAGAGGACTTATTGAGAAGATTTGGAGCAGGTTTTGAGTGAGCTTATTGAGCAAATTTGAGTAGGTTCTGAGTGACTTAACAAGTTAGGACTTAGATTTGAGTAGGTTAGATCTTATTGAGTATTTGAGCAGGTTATGAGTGAGCCTATTGAGCATATTTGAGCAGGTTTCTGAGTGAGCCTATTGGAGAATTGAGCATTTTGAGTGAGCCTATTGAGCAGATTTGAGAAGGTTCTGAGTGAACCTATTGATAAGAGCTTTGGAGGTGATAGAGTATAGAGGATAGAGTCTCAGTGGATAGAGATCCAATAAGCCAAGACAATTGAAGATAGATCTAAGTGAGGAGTCTTCAAGTGGAGAGAGATCCACCAATCAGTGTAGTAGAGAGACAGAGTCTTCTAGAAGATCACTAGCTAGAGCAGAAGGGGAAAGAGTTCTCCTGTGGAAGAGATCCATGAACTTGAGATTAGGGGATCAACATCTCCTTTGGATAGAGGTCCATAAACATTGTAATTGGGAAGGATTCCCATGATATTATTTGAGAAATATTTAGAAGAAATATTTTCTCTATGGAGGTAGCCCACATTGGGTGAACCATGTTAAAATTGGTGTCTCTATTATGTGTGATGATTTGTGCATTGCTTTAGTTATTGATATTGATATTGCCATTGATTATATTGATTAATACTATTTGGGAAAGAAAAGTAAAAAGTGGTCTTATACTTTTCACCCCCCCTCTCAGTATAAGCTTGTGTTCTTCAATTGGTATCGAGTCGGTTCCTTCGGAAGAAGTTTAACAACTTGAAGGAAGATCCTACAAGAACACAAATGGCAAAGAAAGGCAAGAGTAGAAGCATGAGATACAAGAAGAAAAGAACACCTATGGTCATGAAAGAAAAGGAAGATGAGTTTAATATTGTTGTGTTGGGAGGACACATGGAAATAGATTCAATAGATGAATCAAGTAATGGAGAAATATCCAGACTGATAAAGTTTTGTACCAGATGTGGGAACACAGGTCACCATGCAACTTATTGTCCACAAGAATGTTTTGTTTGTGGTCAACTTGGCCATGATGCAAGATATTGTAATGGGTTTAGTAGTAGTGAAGATGAAGATGATATTCTCAAAAATGAAATCCTAGAGATTGGTTCAAGAAAGGATAACAGGGACAATCAAAATAGGTATGAAGAAGAAACTCTACTTTCAGTAATAGAAGAAAAAGAAGATGCTTCAGAAAAAGAAAAAGGGGAATCCACTCTTAAAGAGCTTATTGAATTGAAAAGAGAGAATTTAGAATTGAAGGCTCAAATACAAGAAGATGAGAAATGTAAGACAAAGCTTCTACAAGATATCTCTGACTTGAGAGATAAGGTTGAAAAAGCAAGAAGAGTTGAAGAAGGTATGATTAAACAGTCAAAGGCAAAAGAGATAGAATGTGAAAGGCTTATGATTACTCTTGAAGAACTAAAAAGGAGAACTCAGGATTAAGGGTTCAAGCTCAAGAAGATGAGAAAGAAAAAGCAAGGTTTCTACAGGAACTCACTAACTTCAAAATCAAAGTTGAAGAGACAAGAAAAATTGAAGAAGGTATGGCCAAAAAATTAAAAACAAAAGATCTAGAGTGTGAAATATTAGAGCATGAGATAGTTTCACTAAGGTTGGAAGTAAAAGGTTCTAAGGAAAAGCTACACAAGTTTGAGGAAAATTCAAAGACCTTGGAAAGGACTATCAATGCACAAAAGTCATCAATCACCATAACAGGACTTAGTTCTAAAGAAGAACAAGGGAAACAGGAAGTAGAAAAAGGAGAGTCAAGCTCAAACACCAGAAAAGAAGAAGAGTCAAAAGAAGTAAGTAAAAGAGAGAGTGAGACCTCTAAGGATAAGTTGGACAATAGAAAGTTCAACAAGGAAAGGAACAATGCACAAGTTAGGAACAGATGGAACAAGAAACAAGTAGAAGAGACTAAGAGACCAATGGGGTCTAGGCAAGGTTTCTTCAATGGAAGATGTTTTTCATGTCACAGGTTTGGGCACATGGCTTCACAATGCAGGACACATGAAAGACAAGAATATGGGAAAGGACAACTTTTCCAAGGGTATTGCTACTCATGTAATGAGTTTGGTCACAAGGCAATGAATTACAGGGTTCATGACAGAAGAGGATATGGCTTCACTAGGAGAAGTCCTAAGACAGTTGCACCTCCAAGGAATAATAACATTAAGTGTTATAAGTGCAATAATGATGGTCACATAGCAAGATGGTGTAGAGAAAATATTCCAGAAGCAGGCATGAATAGGAATAGGAACATGGATGAGAACAAGAACAGGAACAAGAACATGGATGAGAACAAGAACAAGAATAAGAACATGGATGAGAACAAGAACAGGAATAGGAACATAAGTGATGATGACTTGGTAAGAAATAGTGAGAGGATTCAAAAAACTCAGAAAGGAAGAGAGAAAGGTAAAGGTAAAGAGCAGTGCTTTTGGGGAGTAGAAATACTCCCACCCCAGAATTAACCACCTCATGTGGAGGTGGGGGAGGGGCTAAGCTAAGAGGCTCATTCTTAGCCCCGAGCCCCAAAGGTGACCCTTTGCCATTGATGACAAAGGGGGAGAGATTTGTGTATATTGAGGAGAGTTTTTGATATGGGGAGAGATTTGATATTTGAGAAAGCTTTGAGCCAGGGGGAGCAAAGTCCCAGGGGAGCAGAAAAGAAGGTCAGATTTTAGTAAAAGGATATGGGTTGCCATCAATGACAAAGGGGGAGATTGTTGGACATTTTGAGTCCCTAAGCTAAGAGTTGTCATTGATGTCAAAAGGATCTATGTAAGTAAGCACTATGTTTGTGTTTCACAAAGAGCTTCATGAGAAGCAAAGGTTTTTGATCAAAGGTTCAAGAAGGGATGCATGGCATTTGGTTCCAAAAGGAGCTTCAAGGGAAGCTTTGCAAAAGGTTTTTATTTAAAACCATGGATGGCAGATTTGAAATGGGTTTTTCTTAAAACCCAAGTTGGCTTTTCGTTTCATCGAAAAAGGTGCCCCGATGATGGAGATATTTAATTTTAAAGATTTAGTTTAAATTTTAATTTATTTAAAATTTAAATTTAAAATTAAAATTAAAAGTTTATCCGTCGACGTCATGAAGGAAGTTTCAAAAAGGCCGATGTTTCCAAAGCAAAGGGAAGGCATATAAATATACCATTGAATTTTTTAATTCATTCATCCTTGCTCGTTGATATTTGTGCTTGGTATTTGTGAAGAAAAAGAGCTCGTGTTTTTCGTTTAAGTGACGCAACGAACATTAAAGGGAGACAACGACCACTTCCCAAAATGCATTGGGCAGCATGGCCTAGTGGCAGCTTGGATTGTGCAAAGGTGTTGGTGACAAGGAGGTTGTGCGTTCGATTCCCGCAAGCATCATTTTTGGCTTTGTTCTATTGAGGCGCCCAAGGTGCATACTTTTTGCTTGGTGGAAGAGGGTGAAGGATAAGAAGTGGGTGGCGCTTATTTTTCACCAATGAGCCCGCAGCTCGTGTGGCAGCTTGGCCGTGGCTAGGGCATTCATGTTGGGGCAAGACGAGGGTTCGATTCCCCTCGAGGTAGGTATTAAGGTTTTTATTAATATTTTGTTTGGATTGCCTAAGGTGGAGTGATAAGGGGTAAAGGTGCTTCGTTAGTTGATTTGTTGAGTAACCTTAGGGAATAAGGTCATGGTGGTTGTTTGAGTTGTGAATTATTTTTAATTGTGATTTTTGAAATTGTTAGGAGTAATAAGGGTTTTTGATAAAGTTCTTTTTAGTGAAAGTTATTTTGAGTAAGGGTTTTCTTTTAAAAAGAACTTTGGTGGATGTTAAAATAAAGTAGGAGTAATAAGGTGTTATTTGGATATTATTGTTGTGTTATTACTCAAGATCTCTAACCCTTGTTAAGAGTTGAAAAAGAAAGTGTGTTGAGTGTGACAGATTTAGTGGACAACTCATAAGGCATCAAAAAGGTATGAGTAATACTCTCCATTGATTTTATTTGGGTGGTTGATTTTTGAAATATCATTGGAGTGAAAAGGATTGATTGTGGTTTCCTTTTCGAAAGTGGTTGAGTTAATGCTTCAAGGTTTTCTGGATTGTGAGTTGTGATTAAACCTTGTTTGATAAGCATTGTTGTTTAGACCATTGGTTGAGTGAAGTACTTTGAGTTTATGCTTAAAGGTTTTCTAGATTGTGAGTTGTGATTAAACCTTGTTTGATAAGCATTGTTTTTTAGACCATTGGTTGAGTGAAGTACTTTGAGTTTATGCTTCAAGGTTTTCTGAATTGAGAGTTGTGATTAAAACCTTGTCTTATTAGCATTGTTGTTGAAGCCAATGGGTGATGCAAAGAACTTGAACTTGAGTTAGAAAAGAACATGAGTATCATTGTTATGTAAGATTTGTTGTTGAGCATTGTTGGAAACATTTTGAGTTAGTTGATTCATGCTTGGACTAGGGTTTGTGAGAAAGAGTTGTTCCTTGAAGTGATTGGTTGAGTAGAGTTGATTGAGCCTAGTCAAGTGGTTGCATGAAGTGGTTGTTCAAGTTCCATGAAACAAACTATTCTATATTCTGATTTGAGTTGAGATTGAGCCTTGAGAATAGAACATATTGAGTCTCTAACAATTCTCTTTATGCTTCTATGAGATTGAATTTGAGTTGAGATTGGGATTTGAGTATAGAACATATTGAGTCTCTAACAATTCTCTTTATGCTTCTATAAGATTGATTTGAATTGAGATTGGGATTTGAGTATAGAACATATTGAGTCTCTAACAATTCTCTTTATGCTTCTATGAGATTGAGTTGAGATATTGATTGAGCTGATTTGAGGTAAGTCTTTGAGAAGGCTTGTGGACTAATTTTGTGTAAGCTTTTGTGAAAGCTTGCTATGCAGATTTGAGCAAGTCCTAGAGAGGACTTATTGAGAGATTTGGGAAAATTTGTTTTTGAGTGAGCTATTGAGCATATTTTGAGCAAGAGGACAAGAAAAAGGGACCTTATGAGAATTTGAGCAGGGGGAAGAGAAAGAAGGACCTATTGAGCATATTTGAGTAGGTTATGAGTGAGCCTATTGAGCATATTTGAGCAGGTTCTGAGTGAGCCTATTGAGCAGATTTGAGAAGGTTCTGAGTGAACCTATTGATAGAGCTTTGGAGGTGATAGAGTATAGAGGATAAAGTCTCAGTGGATAGAGATCCAGTAGCCAGGACAATTGAAGATAGATCTGAGTGAGGAGTCTTCAAGTGGAGAGAGATCCACCAGTCAGTGCAGTAGAGAGACAAAGTCTTCTAGAAGATCACTAGCCAGAGCAGAAGGGGAAAGAGTTCTCCTATGGAAGAGATCCATGAACTTGAGATTAGGGGATCAACATCTCCTTTGGACAGAGGTCCATAAACATTGTAATTGGGAAGGATTCCCATGAGATTATTTGAGAAATATTTAGAAGAAATATTTTCTCTGTGGAGGTAGCCCACATTGGGTGAACCACGTTAAAATTGGTGTCTCTATTGTGTGTGATGATTTGTGCATTGCTTTGGTTATTGCTATTGATATTGCCATTGATTATATTGATTAATACTATTTGGGAAAGAAAAGTAAAAAGTGGTCTTATACTGTTCACCCCCTCTCTCAGTATAAGCTTGTGTTCTTTAGAAGTAGGAATGTGATGCAGGAGCATCCAGGGCAGCACAACAATCTTGCATCACCAAAAAAAGACAAACAAAAGAAACAAGCAAAAAAAGTTCTAAGTTTGAGAAAAAATATATAAGGTTCAAAGGTGTCGCGATATCGCGACATAAAAGTTGTCGCGATATCGCGACACCATCAGCATAACGACGGCGCAAAATAAGTTGTCGCGATATCGCGACATAAAAGTTGTCGCGATATCGCGACACCATCAGCATCACGGCGAAGTAAGTTGTCGCGATATCGCGACATAACAGTTGTCGCGATATCGCGACACCAACAGCACAACGGCGGGCGCAAACTTAATGGTCATGATATCGCGACATAACAGTTGTCGCGATATCGCGACACCATCAACACAACGACGGGCGCAAACCCAAGTGTCGCGATATCGCGACACAAAGGTTGTCGCGATATCGCGACACCTCCGATCAAGGGCGGAAGCAAAACTCAAGTGTCGCGATATCGCGACATAAAGGCTGTCGCGATATCGCGACGGACTTAGAACAAAGCAAGAGCTAACATGCAGATGTCGCGATATCGCGACACCTCGACAAAGAAGGTCGAAGGGCAAAAAAGTGTCGCGATATCGCGACACATTGGCGAAAGAGAGCCAAAGGCAGAAAAGTGTCACGAAATCGTGACATGTCACATTTTCGTGACCTGGCTAAGAAAGAGAAGGCGGGTTTTCATGGACTATTACAGAATGACAGTTGGCGGTTCCAGAAGCCGTTAAGGTAGTTCCAGGAAACCGTTGCAACGGTTACAGGGACGGTTGCGAACGGCGTTTACAGCAAGAATCTTTGATGATAAAAAGGGATTTTTTTGAAGGATTGCGGAGGCTGGAGAGAGGAAGGCTGCGACTTCTTTTAGCATTTTTCTTACTGTGTAATTTTTCATGGTCTGAATTGTAAAGCTTCCATGCTTCGAAATAAAATTGCGTCTTTGAAATAAAATTGTGTCTTTTCTTTGTTATTAAAATTGGCTCCCCATCAAGTGGTATCAGAGCAGTAAGATTCTGAGTGTGTGAGCAGAGCGCCGAACGTGAGGCAGCTTGCACCAGGATCTGGGGTTACGGGTTCTGAGAAACAGTGAAGCAGAATGCCACCGTGAAGAAATCGTGGTGCTGGAAGGAACGTGGTTCCTGAAGGAGACTTTCGAGCATTGCAGAGGCAAGTGCAGGCCCTGCAGGAAGAATTGCGTAGAGGAGTAGAGCCAAGAGGAGAAGACCAAAGCGATGATGAAGCTTGCGGAGTTGATGATCCGTCTGAAGAAGAAGAAGAAGCAATGAGTTCTGTAGAGTCTCGAATGATTAAAGCCATTTCTCAAATTGGGAAAAGGCCGAAGATTGATGTATCCACATATTCTAGAAATTTAAATCCAGAAGAATTAATTGACTGGATTAATGACATGGAGGAATATTTCGAATATGAGGAAGTTGAAGATCCAAATCGAATTAAATTTGCTAGAACAAAGTTGAAAGGCCATGCTGGCATATGGTGGAAAGGAGTGCAACTGGAAAGAAATCGGAGAGGAAAAGAAAAGATCACCAGGTGGGATCGAATGGTTGAAAAACTGAAATGGCAGTTTATTTCGACAGATTACGAATTAGATCTGCTGAGAAAAATGCAGAGTTTGCGCCAGTCCAGCAAGTCTGTTAAAGAATATACAGAGGAATTTTTTAAAATTTCTATCAAAACCGGCCATACAGAAGCAAATAAAGAGAGAGTAGCCCGTTACATTAATGGGTTGAGAACCAGCGTGCAAGAAGAATTGAGTTTGGTTCGAATGAGCACCATTGAAGATGCTTACCAGTTTGCTCTGAAAGTGGAAGAGAAACTGAACCGTAGATTTGACAGTAAGCAAAGAGGAAGAGGTCGTGGTGGAAGAACCGGTGGAAGAACCAGTGGAGGTAAATATGATGACCAAAAGCAGACTGGTGAAACCAACAATCACCAGGAACAGAAGGAGGAGAATGCTTACCGACCCCGTAATCAGAACAATGATTATCAAAGGGGACGAGGTAGAGGTGGACGCGGATATGGAAGAGGCAGATTTCGTGGAACCTGTTTCAATTGCGGAGAAGAGGGGCATCGATCATATGAGTGTCCCAAACACCAAGAAACACCGAACAGAAGGCCTGAAGGTAATGCCAGAGCTACGGTTGTTGAGGATGGTGTTGAATCTGAGCACTCTGAAGAAGCAGAGCATGGAGAAGTGATGATCACAAGGAGAACCTTGTTGAACGAAGAGAAGGAACCAGATCAGCGAAAAATCCTGTTTCGCACAAGGTGCAAATGTTCAGGTAAAATCTGTAATATTATTATTGATAATGGTAGTACAGATAATTTGGTTTTTGAGGAAATGGTAGCTAAGTTAAAGCTAGAAAGAAGACAGCACCCGCATCCATACCGGATTGCGTGGTTGCAGAAGGACCATAGAGCATTGGTCAATGAACAATGCTTGGTCAAGTTTCAAATTGGAAGATACCAGGATGAGGTCCTGTGTGATATTTTGTCGATGGATGCTTGCCATTTGTTGTTGGGAAGACCATGGCAATTTGACAGACATGCAGCGCATGATGGGCATGCAAATACCTATTCCCTGACAAAATATGGAGTACGCCACAAACTGAAGCCATTGAAGGAGGTTGAGGAAAAGGTATGCAATAATGCTAGAATTTGTTTAGTAGATGGCAAAAAAATTTTGGATGGTCTAAAGAGGGATTCAATGTGTTATGCATTAATTCCTGCTGTAAAGAGAAAAGAAACTACTGACATTCCAGCAGAAGTTGAACATCTGTTAGCAGAATTTCTTGATATTATATCAGACAATGTGCCTGAGGGTTTGCCGCCAATGAGGAAGATTAGTCATCAGATTGACTTAATGCCAGGATCTAGCTTACCCAATAAGGCTGCCCATAGAATGTCTCCTGTAGAGAATGAAGAGTTGAACCGACAAGTTCAGGAATTGTTGAGGAAGGGTTTGATTCGAGCAAGTTTGAGCCCTTGTGCAGTGCCAATAGTACTTGCACCAAAGAAGAATGGCGAATGGCGAATGTGCACTGATTCCCGAGCCATTAATAAAATTACCATTAAATATCGCTTTCCATTACCCAGAATGGATGATATAATGGATTGTTTGAGTGGAGCTAAATACTTCACTAAGATTGATTTGAAGAGCGGATATCACCAGATACGTGTTAGAGAGGGTGACGAATGGAAGACAACTTTTAAAACCAGAGAGGGTTTGTATGAGTGGTTAGTTATGCCATTTGGATTGACTAATGCACCCAATACGTTTATGAGGCTGATGAATGAGGTATTGCGTGACTTCCTGGAAAAGTTCGTGATAGTTTATCTGGATGATATTTTAATTTTTAGTAAAACATTGGAAGAGCATTTGATGCATGTTCGAACAGTTTTTGAAAAACTGCGTGAGGAGCAGTTATTAATTAATATACAGAAGTGCAGTTTTGTGCAGAAAGAGTTGATTTACCTGGGATTTGTCATCTCAGAGGAGGGTCTGAAAATGGATCCTGAAAAAGTGAAGGCTATCATTGAATGGCCTGCCCCACGAAATGTAACAGAGGTAAGATCGTTTCATGGTCTTGCAAGTTTCTATCAAAAATTTATTAGAGACTTTAGCAGTATTTGTGCGCCCCTAACAGAAACTATGAGAGGGGATAAGAGAGAATTTAAGTGGACTGCCAAGGCAGGTACCAATATGGACATATTGAAAAAGAAAGTGATAGAACAGCCCATTCTGGCACTTCCAGATTTTAATAAAGTGTTTCAGGTTGACTGTGATGCTAGTGGCAGTGCCATTGGAGCCGTATTGAGCCAAGAAGGTAAACCTGTTGCATATTTTAGTGAAAAATTGAATGATGCTCGCAAGAAATATTCTGTTTATGATCAAGAATTCTATGCTATAATTCAGGCTCTTAAGAAATGGAGACATTATTTGCTAACCAAAGAGTTTGTTTTATATACTGACCATCAAGCTTTGCAGTATATAAATAGTCAAGGTAAACTTAACCAGCGGCATTTGAAGTGGGTTGAATTCCTGCAGAGTTATACCTTTGTACTGAAGCATAGAAGTGGCAAATCTAATAGAGTTGCAGATGCCTTGAGTAGAAGGCATAATTTGTTGATGGAAATGAGAGTGCAAGTTGTTGGGTTTGATGAACTCAAGAGTTTATACCCAGCAGATCCAGATTTTGCAGAGGCATGGACGGCATGTGTGTCTCCTACTACTGTGGATCGTACTAAGTGGTTGGATTTTATGATCCAAGATGGGATGTTGTTTTGGCAGAACCAGTTGTGCATTCCACGCAGTTCCATGAGGGAAAATTTGATCAAAGAGAAACATAGCGGAGGACTAGCAGGGCATTTTGGTCGAGATAAGACCATTGCTCTCGTTAGTGAGAATTACCATTGGCCGCAGTTGCAGTCGGATGTGACCAAATTTGTGCAGGGTTGCAGAGTGTGCCAGATGGCAAAAGGAGTCAGCCAGAATACAGGAATGTACCAGCCATTGCCTGTACCAGAGAGACCATGGGAGGACATCAGTATGGATTTTGTTCTTGGTCTGCCAAGGACACAACGTGGAAATGATGCCATTTTTGTTGTTGTTGACAGGTTTTCGAAGATGGCTCATTTTATTCCATGTCAGAAGACAAGTGATGTTGTTCATATTGCAGGCTTGTTTTTCAGGGAGGTTGTGCGCCTTCATGGTCTACCCCAAAGCATTGTCTCGGACAGAGATACCAAATTTGTGGGTTATTTCTGGAGAACCCTGTGGAAGAAGCTAAAAACAGAATTGAAATTCAGTTCTGCGTACCACCCGTAGACTGATGGACAGACCGAAGTAGTCAACAGAAGTTTGGGTAATCTTCTACGATGTCTGGTAGGAGATAAACCCAAGGGATGGGATCTGATTTTACCACAGGCAGAGTTTGCTTACAATAATTCTATCAATCGCAGTACTGGTAAATCCCCATTCCAGATAGTGCATGGGAACAGCCCGAGAAACGCTTCTGAGTTGAGGCCGATGGATAAGGGTGACAAGCGCAGTGCTGAAGCTGAAGACTTTGCAGCACACATGAAGAATTTGCATGAAGAAGTACAACAGCATATCAGTCAAATGAATGCTACTTACAAAGCCCGAGCAGATCAGAAGCGGCGTTTCAAGGAATTCCAGATAGGAGATGAAGTCATGGTTCATTTGTGCAAGGAACGTTTTCCTACCAAAACCTACAATAAGCTAAAAATGAAGAAGTTTGGACCATGCCGGATCATAGGTAAACGAGATTCAGGCAATGCCTATGAAGTAGATCTACCGAGTGAGATGAATATTTCACCCATCTTCAATATTTCAGACTTGGTTGAATATCATGCAGGAAGTTGTAGCGAACCACCCAGTCCGGATCTGTGGAACATTCCAGCATCCACTCCAGACAAAGAAGAAATTGAAGACATACTCGACACTCGCGAAGGCAGAAGTACCCGAAATAGGCAATATTCGGAGTATTTGGTCAAGTGGAAGAACCGACCTGTCGAAGATGCCACATGGTTGTCCAAATCAGAGGTTGATCATCTGGGTTTTCCTCTGACCATCCAGAAGTGAGGATCACTTCTAAAAAAATCTACCCCGGGTGTCTGATGCAGGAGCATCCAGGGCAGCACAACAATCTTGCATCACCGAAAAAGACAAACAAAAGAAACAAGCAAAAAAAAGTTCTAAGTTTGAAAAAAATATGCTAAGGTTCAAAGGTGTCGCGATATCGCGACATAAAAGTTGTCGCGATATCGCGACACCATCAGCATAACGACGGGCGCAAAATAAGTTGTCGCGATATCGCGACATAAAAGTTGTCGCGATATCGCGACACCATCAGCATAACGACGGGCGCAAAATAAGTTGTCGCGATATCGCGACATAACAGTTGTCGCGATATCGCGACACCAACAGCACAACGGTGGGCGCAAACTTAATGGTCGCGATATCGCGACATAACAGTTGTCGCGATATCGCGACACCATCAGCACAACGGCGGGCGCAAACCCAAGTGTCGCGATATCGCGACACAAAGGTTGTCGCGATATCGCGACACCTCCGATCAAGGGCGGAAGCAAAACTCAAGTGTCGCGATATCGCGACATAAAGGCTGTCGCGATATCGCGACGGACTTAGAACAAAGCAAGAGCTAACATGCAGATGTCGCGATATCGCGACACCTCGACAAAGAAGGTCGAAGGGCAAAAAAGTGTCGCGATATCGCGACACATTGGCGAAAGAGAGCCAAAGGCAGAAAAGTGTCGTGAAATCGTGACATGTCACGTTTTCGCGACCTGGCTAAGAAAGAGAAGGCGGGTTTTCACGGACTGTTACAGAACGACAGTTGGCGGTTCCAGAAGCCGTTAAGGCAGTTCCAGGAAACCGTTGCAGCGGTTACAGGGACGGTTGCGAACGGCATTTACAGCAAGAATCTTTGATGATAAAAAGGGATTTTTTGAAGGATTGCGAAGGCTGGAGAGAGGAAGGCTGCGGCTTCTTTTGGCATTTTTCTTACTGTGTAATTTTTCATGGTCTGAATTGTAAAGCTTCCATGCTTCGAAATAAAATTGCGTCTTTGAAATAAAATTGCGTCTTTTCTTGGCTATTAAAATTTGCTCCCCATCAAAATGCATCTCTATGGTTTGCTTGATTGTAGCCTACCCAATGGGTAGGCTAACATTTAGGGTTTTGCATTTCTAGATACATTTGTGAGTTATTTTTATACCAAAATTTTCAAAGTAAAACACACCTTTTGCATGCATCTAGTGAATGATCATCGAGTGCTTCTTTTATTACTTTCTTCGGCTTAAAAAAAACACACACACCATGATTCACTTAAATGCTAGTGAGGTGGATTTCATCACCATCCACTAGTAGAGTTCAACGAGGTGGCTTTCATCTCCACCCATTGTCTCAAATACCATGAACCTTGTTATTTGCCAAGGTCGATTCCAAGATCCATCATAGCCCATGGGTTATAGCATGTATCTCTCTTTAGAGAGGTATATCATAGACTACGGGTGATCTAGGTGAGGAACTGGTAGGACCTATGCTCCCTGGCCATGTGTGGACTTCATTACCACACATTATAGGTGGGATAATGTGACCTAGAGTTCATAGCTAGGTTGTCGAGCTACGAGTATACAAGTGAAATCTAATTAAACACAAGAGTATCATCCAAAAAGATTTAAAACACCGACACAAGGTCATTCTTTATAAAAAACACATTTGAAACACATAGAAAAATTTAGGGATTCACATATAAAACTTAAAAGAGAATCATCTATCTTATTGAGTGTTTCCTTTTCATGTTTACTATTTCATTAAGAATTTGTAAAAGAGATAATCACGTAGGGTTTGGTAGAGAGTTACAATGGTGTGCACCCGCAACCAAGCCCAATCATGGGTGGAAGTTGAAGACAGTGGACTAGGAGATATGAGTCATCTCTGCTATAGCCCCATGGACCTGGTCATACCTCCTTTGTGAGCCTCTACTCAAACTAGACCCAAGATAGTAGGGCGTGAGCCACACCTACGAGGAAGCCCTATGTAGAACAACCCGAGGGATGATGGAATTTACTTGGGAGAGTCTTCCTGGTATTTATATACATCATATGCCTTATTTGATGAAAGGCAATAGTGTACTGAGGCATTAGTAGATGGAGTGGTGCCATGCATCCGTATACCTGTTAGGGCTGACACGCCTGTTCATAGGCCAGAGCATGAATTCACACACTGGGTAGAGCAGGTTGGTATGACCTTGCATACACATCACCTTGATAGGGTACAACAACTTAGGCAACCTGATGAGTATGATACTCATTGCTCGGGGTGAGCCAAATCTGCCCTGCACTTCCTCATCCACAAAGGAGGGCATGAGGAAATCCCATATTTTTCTCAAGAGTAGTATTCCATGCATGCACGATGTGCCTCTGTGTCCATTGAGTATAATGAGCATATGCTCCAACCCGAACCTCAATTCAATGCGATGGCCCTTGATTGAGGAAAGTGCTCGATAGATGTCACTGATTATATTTAATGAGGTCATCCCTAAGGCGAGACTCACAGGCCTCCTAGGCTTCGCATTGTGGAATAAGTCAAACAAGTAGTTGCAAGATATGCAGAGTGCCAAGCTCAGTTCAAATAGCTTTGGTAAGACAAGGAACACCTAGACTTATTACATTAGCTTGATAAAGAAAGAATCAAATGATAGACCAATGAGCTATTCCAAAATACTTTATGAGAGAGGGTTCTTACCCCTAAGACACATAGACAGGGAGTCCACCTGAGGCAGCCCACACTCATTCGAGATAGGTCTCCTAGGCCTTACCCAATTTTACCTCCATGACCTCTTAGGCCAGATCAAGATTTTCCTCCTAGTCCAAACATAGGGCGCCCAAAGCTGGCAGATACCCCTATTTATAGACTGGCTCGAGAAACACCCTATGGGGCCTACACATAAAGCATGAACCAGAGGTAGAGTATTTGGATCATGATGATCTCAAAATATGCTCAACAAGCTCACTAAGAACTTGCTCAAAATCTACTCAACAAGCTCACCAAGAACTTGCTCAAAATTGCTCCCAAATCTCACCAAGAACTTGCTCAAAAGCCTTCTCAAAGGTCAATCATCATCACAAAACTTGCTCAAATGCTATCCACAAATCTATCCCAAAAGCCTTCTCAAAGGCTCAACCAATCATGCTCAAGTAGCACTCAAATATCATCCACAAATATATGAAGGCAAGGCTCAATGATGAATTCAACAATGAATGGCAATGCACTCTACAATGGATGACAACAATGATCCACAATGATCTCAACTCAAATCAATCTCAACTCAACTCAAGTCAATCTTAACTCAACTCAAATATTATAGAAGCATAAAGAGAATTGTTAGAGACTCAATATATTCTAATCTCAAAGCTCAATCTCAACTCAAATCAGAATTATAGAATTGTTTGTTTCATGGGACTTGAACAATCACCTCACACAATCACTTGACTAGGCTCAATCAACTCAACTCAACCAATCACCACAAGGGATAACTCTTTCTCACAAAACCCTAGTCCAAGCATGTATCAACCAACTCAAATGTTTCCAACAATGCTCAACCACAAATTCACATAACAATGATACTCATGTTCTTTTCTAACTCAAGTTCTTTGCATAACCAATGGGCTTCAACAACTATGCTTATAAAAAAAGGTTTAAACACAACTCTCAAACTAGAAAACCTTGAAGCATTCAACCAACTACTTTCAAAAATGAAACCACAATCAATCCTTTTCTCTCCAATGATATTTCAGAAATCAACCACCATAAACAAAGTCAATGGAGAATATTGCTCATACCTTTTGATGCCTTATTGGATGTCCACTAAATCTGCCACACTCAACAAAATTCTTTTTCAACTTTTAACAAGGGTTAGAGATCATGATTAATATCACAATAATAATATCCAAATAACACCTTATCACTCCTACTCAATAAGATACAACATGTCCCCTCATAAAATAATTAATCACCTTTGAAAAAGAACAAAACAACCTTCACTTTTGAAACCCTTTACAAAAATAGAAATATCTCTTTACATACACCTTATTTCTCCCTCTAAGCAAGTTAATCAAATAGCCCTTGAAATAATCTTTCCAACGATATATAATATGATATACTTTAAAAAGGAGAAACACCAGAAATATCTCTTTTTCTAAACATGCATCACAACCCTTATTCCTCCTAGGGCAACTTTAGAAAAATAAAATATATTAAAAAAATTATTAACTTGCCTCTGTCCTTGACGGGATTCGATCTCATGATGTCTCCTTGCTCAACGCTTTAACCATAGCCAACCTTCCATTGGGCCACATGCCCTCACGTGTCCAAAGGGACACAAACAAAAACTTATATCATAAAATTTTGCACCCTTCAAAAAACTTAACAACGCTTCGAGCGCTTCAACAAAGCAAATAACCATGTCGGGACTCAATCACAGGACCTCCTGCGTAACACATAGCGCATGAACCACTAGGCCAAATATGCCTATGCGTCTTATTAAACTCCATGAATGATTTTTCAATAGACCAAAGTCACACTTCTCTCTCTTTTTGCAATTCGTTCCCCAATCGAAGGCATTCAAAAAATAAGCGCTGGGATCATGAAGTCTAAGATTTTGTTGGCATATATATGCCTTTCCTCTTTCTTTAGACATCGGCGCTATAAATTAATATAGCCTTTCCTCCTTTCTTTAGTCGGTGCTAAAATTAATATATTTAATTTTAAAATTTAAACTAAATATTTAAAAATAAATATCTCCATCATCGGGGCACCTTTTTTGACGAAACGAAAATCCAATCTAGGTTTTAATAAAAACCTATTTCAAATCTGCCATCCATGGTTTTAAATAAAACCTTTTATTTTTCCTACCTTGGTTTTCACAAAAACCCTGTATATATCCATGCTCTCCAAAATATCATAAATGCTTATTTATGAAATGCTTTGGCCACCAAAACTCAATGTGATCCATGTGACATCAATGATCCATGTGAAATCAATGATAACATAAAATAACTCAAATTGCCAACAATCTCCCCCTTTGTCATTGATGGCAACACCTCTAATGCAAAAACCACAATCATCTGAGAATCAAAGCTGCTCCCCCTGACTCAATACTCTCTATGGAGGTTGCTCCCCCTTACTCAATACTCTCTATGGAGGCTGCTCCCCCTAACTCAATGCTCTCTTTGGAGGCTGCTCCCCCTAACTCAATGCTCTCCCCCTTACTCAAATCTCTCCCCCTTTGACATCAATGGAAAAAGGGACACCTATGGGGCTAAAAGATATGACTCTTAAGCTTAGCCCCCTCACCACCTTCTCTCTTGAGGTGATTAATTTTGGGGTGGGAGTACTTTTACTCCCATATTACATTGTTTCTTTCCTCTATCAACTTCCTTCCATATTTTTTTGATATCCTTCTCTTGATGAATTACTTGATCTTATTGTCTTGAACCTGTTTGACCTTCTTTTCTTGAACCTGTTTGACCTTCTTGCCTTGAACTTGTTTGGAATTGAGTCCTACACCATTTTGCAATATGTCCAAAGTTATTGCAATTAAAACACTTGATATTGTAGCCTTTGGATGGTGCCCATATCCTGAATTCTTTCTTGAAATAATTTCCATATCCATTCCTTTCCTGAACCCTGTATTGTGAAGTTTTGTTTTCATGACCATTATGACCATGACTTCTAATTTGTGTAGCTCTAAAACCAAAACCATGTTGCTCATTTTATTTGCACTGAGAAGCTCTATGACCAATCCTATTGCATAAGAAGCAATGTCCCTGAAAACCATACCTTCTTCCTTTGAATTTTCTTCTAGAAAAATCAAACTTCTTTGATCCATGGATCCTGCAGTGTATAGCCCTGTGTCCAAATCCATTACAAGAAAAACAATGTCCTTGAAAAGCCCTTTGTTCATGCCTTGGTTCCTCATACCTTTCTTGACCATTATCCTTATGATCATTTTCAACTTGTGCATTGCATCCTTGAACCTTCTTTGTAGTATCTAAATCCTCTTCCTTAGTTTCTTCCTTGCTTTCCTCTTCAAGAATTTCTTTTCCTTTTGAACTTGATTCACCTATCTCAAAACAAGATCCAAACTAAATATTTGGAGCCATAGGAACTTTGGAACTTTCTTCATAACACTTAGGTGCTTCCTTGCTTTCATCTGTTAGAACTTCCTTTCCTTTTGAGTGTGATTCCCCAAACCTGAAATATGAGACCTTTGGTGCTTTGGGACCTTCCTCTTCTTTCTCTTAATTTGTGTCAAATAGCAAATTGGCATCCATCTTTATTGTCTCTTAAATACATGTTTCCTTCTTAGTGAAAATATCTTGACCTTTTGAGTCATGTGATGGATCAAAATTCTCAAGTATGGAACATCTCAATTCTTTTAGATTCTCCTTAACCTCTTGTAGTTGCTCATGGATGGACCAAAATCACCACACTTGTAGCATTTGACTTTCTTCGTATCCCTAAAATTTCTTAAGTACTTTTTACTTTTGATGAAGTTAGCTTCCTCATCATTATCTAAATATCTATTTGTCTTTGGAACTTTCCCTTTATTTTTATCTGTAGCCTTGAATGCAATCTCTTTTATTGGAACCTGATGCTTACTCACCCTCATATCATAATTTGTGAGAGTTCCTTGTAGTTCTTCCATTGTTAGCTTGTTGATATCCATTGTTTCTTCTATTGCTGAAACCTTTGCATCATACTTCATGGGAAGCTGATCTCATCTAACCTTTTGAGTAACTTCTAATTCTTTCATCTCAAATCCTAGGCCTCTCATGGTGTTAGTAATCTCATCAACTCGAAGTAAAAACTTTGCAATATCTTCAGAATCTTCCATTTTCAATTCCTCAAATATTTTTCTATGAGTTTGTAGTTTTGCCAACTTTACCTTTGAATATCCTTCATAAGTATTCCGCAACTTGGTCCACATTTCATTAGCTGAATTACATACCATGACCTTTGCAAAATCTATTTCACGTAGCCCACTCAAAATACAATTCATTGCCCTTGCATTGATCTCAACCAATTTCTTGATAGTCTTATTTACCTCAGGATCACCTTCAACCTTATACTCTTTTTCAACCATATGCCATACCTCATATCCTTGTGATATCAAGTAGTTCTTCATTCTCATGCTCCAGAAAGCATAATTGTTACCGTCAAATAGTGGAGCCTTATTTGTAGATAATCCATTATGTGAAGCCATCTGTATTCTTGTAGAATCTACCCTCAAGTTGTTAGCCTTTTCGAAGGAACCCGCTCTGATACCAATTGAAGAACACAAGCTTATACTGAGAGGGGGGTGAATAGTATAGCGCCCACTTTTTACTTTCTTTCCAAACCAATATCAATTAGTGTCCTTAATTGCAATAACCAAATATAGCAGTGTGCATTAATGACATAGATAGCAATAGTAAACAAGTGCACAAATCACCACACACAATTGAGACACAAGATTTAACGTGGTTCCCCCAATGTGGGGTACTCCACAAGATAATCTCCTTATAATATTTCACACAAAAATAAGGATCCTTATCCCAATACAAATGATTACTTTGATCTGCTCAAAGCTAGGCAATACATTGATCTACTCAGGTAGGCAATCCATTATCTGCTCAGCTAGGCAATCCTGATCTCTCAGGTAGGCAATCCATTGATATGCTTAGCAAGGTAATCCTGATCTGCTTAGGTAGGCAATCCACTAATATGCTTCAACAAGCTCACCAAGAACTTGCCCAAATATGCTCTAGCAAGCTCACCAAGAACTTGCCCAAAATATGCTCTAGCAAGCTCACCAAGAACTTGCTCAAAACTGCTTCAGCAAGCTCACCAAGAACTTGCCCAAATATTCTCTAGAAATAACCCACCAAGAACTTGCCCAAAATCTCGCAAGCTCACTAAGAACTTGCCCAAAATATGCTTAGCAAGCTCACCAAGAACTTGCTCAAATATACTCAACAAGCTCACTAAGAACTTGCTCAAAATCTGCTCAACAAGCTCACCAAGAACTTGCTCAAAATATGCTCAACAAGCTCACTAAGAACTTGCTCAAAATATGCTCAACAAGCTCACCAAGAACTTGCTCAAAATCTGCTCAACAAGCTCACCAAGAACTTGCTCAAAAATCTGCTCAACAAGCTCACCAAGAACTTGCTCAAATACTGTCCCAAATCTATCCACAAATCTATCCCAAAAGCCTTCTCAAAGGCTCAACCAATCATGCTCAAGTAGCACTAAAATCTCATCCACAAATCTATGAAGGCAAGGCTCAATGATGAATTCAATAATGAATGGCAATGCACTCTACAATGGATGACAACAATGATCCACAATGATCTCAACTCAAATCAATCTCAACTCAACTCAAGTCAATCTTAACTCAACTCAAATATTATAGAAGCATAAAGAGAATTGTTGGAGACTCAATATGTTCTAATCTCAAAGCTCAATCTCAACCCAAATCAGAATTATAGAATTGTTTGTTTCATGGGACTTGAACAATCACCTCACACAATCACTTGACTAGGCTCAATCAACTCAACTCAACCAATCACCACAAGGGACAACTCTTTCTCACAAAACCCTAGTCCAAGCATGTATCAACCAACTCAAATGTTTCCAACAATGCTCAACCACAAATTCACATAACAATGATACTCATGTTCTTTTCTAACTCAAGTTCTTTGCATAACCAATGGGCTTCAACAACTATGCTTATAAAACAAGGTTTAAACACAACTCTCAAACCAGAAAACCTTGAAGCATTCAACCAACCACTTTCGAAAAGGAAACCACAATCAATCCTTTTCTCTCCAATGATATTTCAGAAATCAACCACCATAAACAAAGTCAATGGAGAATATTGCTCATACCTTTTGATGCCTTATTGGATGTCCACTAAATCTGCCACACTCAACAAACTTTTTTTTCAACTTTTAACAAGGGTTAGAGATCATGATTAATATCACAACAATAATATCCAAATAACACCTTATCACTCCTACTCAATAAGATACAACATGTCCCCTCATGAAAAAATTAATCACCTTTGAAAAAGAACAAAACAACCTTCACTTTTGAAACCCTTTACAAAAATAGAAATATCTCTTTACATACACCTTATTTCTCCCTCTAAGCAAGTTAATCAAATAGCCCTTGAAATAAGATTTCCAACGATATATAATATGATATACTTTCAAAAGGAGAAACACCAGAAATATCTCTTTTTCTAAACATGCATCACAACCCTTATTCCTCCTAGGGCAACTTTAGAAAAATAAAATATATTAAAAAAATTATTAACTTGCCTCTGTCCCTAATGGGATTCGATCTCGTGATGTCTCCTTGCTTAGTGCTTTAACCACAACTAGCCTACCATTGGGCCACACACCCTCACATGTCCAAAGGGACATGAACAAAAACTTATATCATAAACTTTTGCACCCTTCAAAAAACTTAACAGCACTTCGAGCGCTTCAACAAAGCAAATAACCACGATGGGACTCGATCGTAGGACCTCCTGCGTAACACGCAACACACAAAACACTAGGCCAAAGATGCCTATGCATCTTATTAAACTCCACGAATGATTTTTCAATAGACCAAAGTCACACTTCTCTCTCTTTTCGCAATTCGTTCCCCAATTGAAGGCATTCAAAAAATAAGCATTGGGGTCATGAAGTCTAAGCTTTTGTTGGCATATATATATGCCTTTCCTCTTTATTTAGACGTCGGTGCTATAAATTAATATAGCCTTTCCTCCTTTCTTTAGTCGGCGCTAAAATTAATATATTTAATTTTAAAATTTAAATTAAAATTTTAAATAATTTAAAATTTAAACTAAATATTTAAAAATAAATATCTCCATCATCGGGGCACCTTTTTCGATGAAACGAAAAGCCAACATGGGTTTTAAGAAAAATCCATTTCAAATCTACCATCCATGGTTTTAAATAAAACCTTTTATTTTGCCTACCTTGGTTTTCACAAAAACCATGTATATATCCATGCTCTCCAAAATATCATAAATGCTTATTTATGAAATGCTTTGGCCACCAAAAATCAATGTGATCCATGTGACATCAATGATCCATGTGACATCAATGACAACATAAAATAACTCAAATTTCCAATAGGGCATGTGCGGCAATGCACTGAACCGATGATTACCTTTCGAGAAGATGAGCTTAAACTGGTTCCAAATGATATGGTAGATCCTCCCTTGCACATCGTCGCATGTGTGAATGGAACACCATACAAGAGAGTGTTGATAGACATTGGGTCTTCTAGCAACATCATCACTACAATAGATCTCAAGCACTTGAAGCTCCCAAAATCCCATATTGTCGCATCTACCTACACCCTCTAAGCATTCAACGATGCCATATGCTCAATGGTTGGTACGATCATCTTGCCTATTCAGGTAGGGGAAAAGATCATCTCGACGCTGTGCCACATCTTGGAGGGTGAGATGGTGTACAATATCCTATTAGGTAGACCATGGATTAGGGACATGAAGTGTGTTCCCTCCATCGCTCACCAGTGCCTCAAGTACACTCATGAAGGGCAAGTTCATGTCATCCCTATGGACCTAGAGCCCTTCAAGTATTGCAATATGGTGCAACAACTCCCCGAGTCAACCTTACCATCAACCCATATGGATTTCCAACCAAATAAATCCATCCAAGGTTTGACTCCATTGCCATCGCATGCCGTACCATCCTCATCATCGACACCCCCCAAGATGCCTAGTGCACCTATGGATCCTTTGCCTAGGAACCTAGGGAAGCGACCTATTGATGAGGTCCAACCGACCATATCCACCATATCCACCATCTCCATAGAGGAGATACCTAGCCCAGACGATGAGGAGCTACCACATGAGACAAACAATGAATCAGATCAGGTCTCACTCTCATCCCTCTTCTATCTATAGCCTTAGGTCATAGTGCACCTAGCTTCCATCGTATTGGGAGAGTACATGGTTAGGAATGTTACAACCACCCTTGCTATAGAGTCGGTGCAAGACATGGGTCGACCTCATCTTCCCATAGGCACCATTGTGCCTCTTGGACTCTCCCCTAATCAAATAAATTTCATCTATGGGGGCCTTGACTATGGCATTGAACCCTATCAATAGCAGGAGGAGGATGAAGAGCCCTTATTTGAAGATGTCAACTACCTGTCTAATCCTGACTTCACCCTGAAGTACCTTGACCTTTGCAACTAGCATGGTTATGGGTTGGGTCGGTATGAGCAGGGCACTCGAGTTCCTTACCAGTCACAATATCAAATGCCTTATGACAAGTTTGGCTTGGGACTCAACAAACCTATGTCCTTAGATGTCCTCATAGATAGCTTAGAGCACATGACTCTAGACTGTAGAGATGAGCTCGTGCGAGATCCTTTCGCCAACCCCAATCATGTCTACTCATTGGGGGACTACTTCCCTATGCCCTTGGGAGATGACGAACCACCTCACAATGATATCCGATCCTACAAGAGAGGTGAAGGTTCGTGCACCCTTCCCCATGATAGTGAGGAAGGATATCAGGGGTCTCCTTATGAGTGGACATCTAACGACGAGTCAGATTATGAAGTAGCACCTATGAACTCTGATAGTTTGGATGGTGAAGGCCCATGGGTCATCCCTGTAGATGATGAGGATGAGTTCTACCTATGCATGTTCCCATTACACCATCCCATCTGGCGACAACTTCTACCTTTAGAGGAGCAAGCTCACCCATAACCACATCGACCACCTTCGGTCATTCCATCGCCTCCGTAGCCACCTCTAGAGATCTTGCGACATCCTGATGTCCATGAGCACAATTAGCCACATAGGGGAAATCATCCATCCATAAAAATGATTTCCATAGATATGTTTGAGCCCATGCAATATTCGAATAACCCATTGGAGCCGTTGCACCTCAACTTGGAGGTAATTGAATTTGATCGAGGAGATCCAAACCCCTCGCCCTCTGAGTACTGGAATTATGATGAGATGCTACAACCATTTCATTTCTCTCCAGGGCCAAATCATGATGTCTTCCATGATGAGGAGGAACCCAAGGTTCCCATTGATGATCTGAATCTATATGATGACATCCATTTGATCCCTACCCTCCACCAATTGGAGGAGGGGTCACACATGTCAATCAAACCTATGATTGACAAAGATATTGGCTTAGATACCAAAAACTCACAATGTATCAAGCTAGGGGAAAGTCTATCCCTCATAGAGCAAGCCGATTACATAGCCCTTCTCATAGAGAAGAAGGTAGCTTTTGCATGGTCTTACAAAGACATGCCGGGACTGGATCCAAATCTAGTCACCCACAATATGATGCTTGACCCCAAGGCCAAGCCTATCAAGAAAAAGTTGAGAAATATGCATCCAATAGTGGCCCTAATGGTCAAATATGAGCTACATAAGTTGTTGGATGCTAGGTTCATCATTTTTGTAGACTATCCACCATGGTTATCCAACATGGTTTCCATCAAGAAGCCTGTGGAAGGATTCGCATTTGCATCAATTTTTGTGACCTAAACAAAGCGAGTCCTAAGGATGATTTTCCTTTTCCGAGTATTGATGCCCTAGTAGATGCCACAGTGGGCCATGAAATGTTATCCCTTATGGATGGTTTCTCTGGGTACAATAATATTCGTATCAACCTAGAGGACCAACTTAAAATGGCATTCACAATGCCTTGGGGAACATTTTGCTATAAGGTCATGCCCTTTGGCCTTAAAAATGCTGGTGCTACCTACCAGTGTACCATGACATACATCTTCCATGACTACATGCATAAGATTTTGGAAGATTACATGGATGACTTATTGGCTAAATCTTTGTTATGCCATGAGCACATCAAGACGTCCTTCGCAAAGTCCTCGATCACCTTATTGAGCATAACGTGAGACTGAACCCCAAGAAGTGCATCTTTGATGTCACATCTGGAAAAATCTTGGGATTTATAGTTTCTAAATGAGGCATCGAAGTGGACCCCAACAAGGTCAAGGCCATCCTTGAGATGCCTCCCATGACTACCATCAAGCATATTCAGAGTCTGTAGGGGAAGATCACGTCCATCAAACGCTTCATAGCACAATTTTCGGACAAGTGTTGACCCATGAACAAGTTATTGCACAAGGGGGTCGCATTCCATTGGGATGACGAGTGTCAGGAGGCCTTTGATGCAATAAAGTAGTATCTGGCTTCACCACCAGTATTGGCCCCACCTAGACTAGGAGTGTCATTCTACTTATACATCTCAGCCACTAAGATTGCATTGGGTGCCATGTTAGCCCAAAATAATGAACTGCATAAGGAACAGGCTACTTACTATCTCAACCGCACCCTAGTCAACTATGAGATCAAGTATGCATACATTGAGAAGTTATGCCTAGCAGTGGTTTTCGCCACTAAGAAGCTATGACATTACATGCTTAGCCATACCACGTATGTTGTATCTAAAGAGAATCCATTACGATATATGATGAGCCACACTTATCATAATAGTCGCATGACAAAATGGATCATGTTGTTGATGGAGTTCGACCTAGAATTTATTGGATAAAAATCAATTAAGGGTCAGGTCATCATCAATCAACTCATTGAGGCTCCTCTCTAGGATGATCAACCTCTTAGCATGGAGCTTCTCGATGATGGAGTCTTCCAAATATCAGAATCACCCGATTTCGATGAGCCTGAGTCGCATGAAGATATGACTCTATTTTTTGATGGCTCCAAATGCGAGCAAGGGGGTGGCGTAGAGATCATGTTTTTTACACCGCATGGGGCTCCCATACCCCTATCATTTAAACTTGATTTCCTATGCACCAACAACAATGCCGAGTATGAAGCCTTGCTCATAGGTCTTCAAACAACTATCGCCATGAAAATCACCAAGCTTAACATCTTTGGTGACTCCTTGCTCATTGTTAACTAGGTCAAAGGGATATACCAATGCAAGTGCCTAGTTCTACAAGCCTACAAAGCCCTTGTGGATAAATTCCTAGAAAAATTTGAATGGTACGACATCGAGGCACTCCCTCGATCATCCAATAATTTTGTAGATATGATGGCCTCCCTAGGGTCCTTGATCCCATAGAACCCTACTGAGGAGATGACAACCATTCAGGTCAAAATGCTCTCATAGTCTATGGTTGAGCATGAGAACACTCAGGCCACGTTGGAAGTCCACTTGATTCAAATTGAACCTCATCAAGAGAGATTCTTGCACCTTCACGAGTGCTTGAATAATGTCGATTGGGGGACGTTGTTCCCTCAAGCCCCTTTTGATAGCAGTACGATGCTATTTTTACAAATTCTTTCCCACTCAACATTTTCTTAGGATGAATTTCAAGAGGGACAGATATTTCATGCGCTCGAGGCTTCCTCACAATAGGAATGGTCCACACAAATTAGGGAGTATCTCAAGCTTGGTAATCTCCCTCCTGGATTATCGCACGTCACTAAAAGAACATTCAAATGGAAGGCAACAAAATATGTCTTGCTAGGAGACATTCTGTATCATCGAAGCTATGAAGGGATTCTCCTTCGCTACTTAGAGCATCAAGAGTCGGCTTGGGCAATCACCCAAGCACACGATGGTACATGCGGTGGCCATTTTAGTGGCATGGCCATCATGAAGCACATTCTTCGCATGGGCTATTATTGACCAACTCTAGAGCGATATTGTTGCACATATGTGAGGAAGTGCGTGAAGTGTCAGCACCATGCTAACTTGACACATGCACCTTCTCATGCCTTACAACCGATCCAATCAGCTTGGCCATTTTCACAATGGGGGTTGGATTTAATCGGGAAAATATCCCCCGCATCCTTGGGTCATCACACATTTATCATTACGGCTACCGAGTATTTTACAAAGTGGGTGGAAGCAGTTCCCCTTACCACTATGATAGGACCTCGCATCACGGAGTTCATATTGCACAATATCATTTGTCATTTTGGTATTCCATCCAAGATCATTTCGGATAATGGGATGTCATTTAAGAATAAGGATGTGCGTGCTTTAACAACTAAGTATAATATTCAACACAACTTTTTGATGCCCTACTATCTCCAAGCAAATGGGCAAGCAGAGGCTTCCAACAAAACATTGATTACTATTCTTAAGAAAATTGTCAAAGAGAATCACATCGATTGGCACACGCAAATTCCCCTTGCTCTATGGGCCTATCACACTAGCATTCGGACGCCCACAGGGGCTACCCCATTTTCACTAGTGTACGGCGTCGAGGTAGTCATACCTCTAGAGATGGAAATCCCATCGTTGCGCATATCCATGCAGGAGTTCATCGATGATGATACCGCATGGTAGGCTCACCTAGATCAGCTTATGTTGCTTGATGAACACCGTATTAATGCCCTTGAGCACTTACGCATCTATCAAGAGCGACTCAAGAGAGCCTACAATATGAAAGTCCATCTTAGAGATTTTTAGGTTGGTGACCTCATCCTGAAAGAGAACCAACAGAATTCTAATTTGCTGCCCCATCTGAGGGATAAGTTTATAGCAAACTGGTTAGGTTCATTTGTCATTACTAGTCAGATAGGACCCGAAACTTACCGCCTAGCCTCCCTTGAAGGAACTGAGGATCCTAAACCCTTGAACATCCTTCATTTGCGGCCTTTCCATGCTTAGAGTGTTATGGCTCAACCAAAAATGCTCCTAGGCGGTCTATGACCGTCTAGGTCACCCCAAAATGCTCCAAGGGTGTCTACAACCCGCTTGGTCAACCTAAAATGCTCCTAGGTGGTCTATGATTGTCTAGGTCACCCCAAAATGCTCCAAGGGTGCCTTTAACCCACTTGGTCAACCCAAAATGCTCCTAGGTGGTCTATGACCATCTAGGTCACCACAAAAGCCCCAAAGGCATCCATAAGCCCTTTGGTCACCCCAAATGCCCCAATGGCCCACAATAAGCCCATTGGTCACATGTATGCATATATATCAATCAAAAAAATAAAAAACATCATATATATCAATCAAAAATACAAAAATATTGCATCGCATTGCATATTCAAACATCATCAAAACATCAAAAATACAAAAATATTGCATTACATTGCATCTTCAAACATCATCAAAAATTCAAAAGTATCATCAAAATAACAAAAACACAAAAATATCATATTGCATTTCATCACATTGCATCTCATTTGCATTTTGTCATCACGTGCATTAGGTATACTCATTATGGCACTTTGCATTTTAGGGTTGCTCATACGTGTCTAGCACTAAGACTGTACATTATTCATTATTCCAAAAATAATTATGTCAAAATCATTATCCGCATCATTTTAGTTCTCCACTTATCATGTTCACTTACATTTCACACTGGTCATAGTAGTGTATGTTCCCATCACCTAGTCATTTGTTCTAGAATGTCCTTAGGGTTTTCAGTCACTCAACCGTCTCTAGTTTTCTTTTCAAATTTTGTAGAAAGCTATCATGATTTTTAGGAGGTAGAGTCTTGCTTAGATTATACCTTGTATACAACAAATCCCAACACATTTTCACATTAATAAATCCAAGTTTTACGCAAGGAAATATGAAACCCACGAAGTGGTCTAGGTTGCTTTAAGCGAAAATATTATCCTGCTCATATCCCTGTGCGAATGGTTCAAGAATACTGAGAATTGGCAAAAGGACAAGCTCTTCCCTACCCAATTCCCTAGAATAAATAGTGGTTTTCACCACTATCAAAATCCCAATTCCCAAGAATCCTCAAAGTTCAAAATCAAAATCCCACAAAAAGTAAAAATCAAAAGCAAAATAAATAGTGGTCATCACCACTTCCCAAATCCCTTGCTCAAAGAAAATAAAATACAAAATAAACAGTGATTATCATCACTACACATGAGCAAGTATCCCAATAAAATTGAAGAAAAGAAGGGAGTTGAACTTGAATCCCTAGAATTCTCAACATTTGGACAATCATAAGGTGATCCTCATTACAGGTTTGGTGGATAGCCTATCTATCAATGGTGGTATCCTTACGCATGATGATATGCCTGTCACATTAGCCTTTGGCGTGTGTACAAACCAATGTTTGCATGTGGATGAGCTAGATTTTGGTAGCCTATACTACCTAGTGGTCTAATCCTACCAAGTACAAACCTAGGATCATGACATTCATAGGGTGATCCTCATTCCAGGTTTGGTGGATAGCCTATCTAGCAATGGTGGTATCTTTATGCGTCTCACAGGAATGAACTCACTTGCACACATAGGGATATGAAGTATCTTGGTCGTCATAGCGGATTCATACCTTGTCAAAAAGTCTTGCATAGTTAGTATACAACCTTTGATCAAGTTAGCTAGAGTGTTTGAGTCTCATGAAAACCTCATCAAAATTCTATAACATCTCACTTCATTCATTCCATTTTATCACATTGCAATAATACATTTCCATATATCCATTACACAAAAATAGTACAAAAGGAAACAAAAGGAACTAATGCATTTTATACAGTCTATGGTGCTAACATAGTGGGTCAAATCATTAGTCATAGTTCATTATATCAAAGCACTCAAGTCATCCATCTCATTGTGCATCCATGCATATACATAGCCATAAATCATAACACAAAAATATCCATAGGCATACATAATAAACATCAATCACAATTGCATTACATCATAGAAGCATACATCATGCATACATGGTACAACATCCATCATACTACAACAAATCACATAATAGTATCCATCTGCATCCATCATAAGCATTTAACATACCATCATAAATCACATACATACATTGCATTCATCTCATAAAACAATAAAAGAAACACATGATGACCATAACAAAATCTCATATATATATGGGGCAAAAATATACATCATAGTTTCCAAAAATTCCCATGGGCTACAATAAAGTGGGTCCTCAGACCCCACCAATACCAAAAATCCAAAAAGAGTCTCAATAGTATCCATCACCATGGTCACGCAGGACCGATGTTGCGACTCGCACTACCACCCGTAGTCCGGGTCCACTGTGATCCCCTAGGCCTGCTACCACTAGCCCTATCAGTCCTCTACCTAGAATATGACTGCACTGTCTCACTCTACCAAGTATGGTGTGAGCCACTGGTCTCCCCATCATCAGGAAGATGCCCTCCAAGGTGCACTACCTCCATCTCCAGTCGATCCATATAAGCCTACCTTTGCTATCCTCATGACTGGTACGTCTCCACCACTAACTGTAGCCGTAGCACCTCTACCCGTAGCCTCTCTACCTCCCCAATACTAGACCCCTCCTACCTAGGACCCTATGCTCTCAACTGTGCCCATAGGGAGGATATCTCGGCCTAGTCCTCCTATACCTACACCCAAAGGAGATCCCTCTCCTATATAACCCTGACTAGCTCAACCTATAGCTCCAGATATCGATCACCCTGTGTACCCCGCTACACCTGTGCCCCTTGATCCTCAGCCTCCCCCTCATCACCCTAATCCCCCAAGTCTAGGAGGTCTACCTACTCGTCTGTCTACTGGTGATGCCCATGTGGCTCATCCACCTCTGCCTGGTCATCCTCTGGAGCATCCTGCATCACCTCATCCGCTTCCCCAGATGCCTCACCTCCGAGAGCCCTTGCACCTCACCACTGGTGCATCACCCACCATGAGTCATACTCCATGGTAGTCCCAACATCATCCACGTTAGGAACATCTACTATAGGGTCTGCCTCCTCTTCCACCTCCTCCACTATTGGCCAGCCCAATGTCCTCTCATCCTCGCAACACCGATATACTACTGGCTCCTCAAGAAACCCCTACCATAGACCAAACTACCACATAACCTAAGAAAATAGGAAGTACTCCCACTCGGTCCCATGCCATGCAATCAACCATCTACCCCACCTCACCCACCAAAGCTGCTCTCCAACATCCGCCCAATCCAAATTATTCCTGTACAATCACCATACCACTTGCCCTAGCGCCAGTCATGAGAATGCATCAGCATAGTGATCCACATCACCTACATGGTGATGACTCTACCCTCTCTCCTATGCCCTCTACCATAGGATAGTGTATCCTATCTCCCTGTCTTCTAGCTACACTTGGGTCATCCATGATAGTCCATGTGGTCGCTCCACAACTATGTGCTGCCATCCCCAACACTGCAACAAGAAGTTGCACCCCAAGCCCTTCTACCGATGGTAGTGGATCTCATACAACTCATCATAGAGTTGTGCCAGTAGGGTAGTCCCCCAAGCCATCACTAGAGGCTCCTCCTTGGTGCACCCCTCTAGGGTGTACACCAACTCTAGTAGGTTCCAAGGGAACCTGGCCCCTGAAGAATTCGAGAGGAGCATATTGGAGATGAGGATCATCAGTAGTACATGCCTCACCCCCAACACCCCCTCCTCATGCTAGAACCCCACCAGTATCCCTCCATTATGGTAGTCTAACTCTGTCACATCTGCATCCTCACCAAAATACCTCGTCAACACTGCACCCCTCTGGTCATGGTGCGTAGAGTGGATCGGTCGCCCCTCTATCAAAATCTGCAAAATCTGGTAGACGTCCTCTAGCATCATCGTCATCTCCCCCATGGGTAGGTGGAAGGTGTTGGTGCATGAGTCCCATAGGCTAATAAGAGTGGTCAAGTAGACCCGGTCACCTATCACAGGCTCCAACCGGGTAACCTGCTTGAGCCCCATGGCATCAAGCCACTCCCAGTCAACCTCAGTCAAGGCATCTCGGGTGGTCTCGAAGAGCTTCAGTGTGTGATACCGACTCTTCACCACCTGGTAAAGCAATAAATAAATAAGAACAACAATAAGCAGGCATTCACCATGCTTCACAATGGCCTCCAACAGGCCTCAAAACAATGAAACACTAATCTACTTAAGCAATCTAAGTGCACAAAATACAAAATTAAAAATATAGCATATTACATCTACATTAGGGTTTCATTACCTATCTCGTAATGTGATATGTTTAAAAAAAATAACAAAAAAAAAAACATCTGGCATATTACATCTACATTAGGGTTTCATTACCTATCTCGTAATGTGATATGTTTAAAAACAAAATACAAAATTAAAAATTTTGGTATATTCCTTCTACATTAGGTTTAATTACCTATCTTGGAATGTAACTACCTAAGGGTAAAACAAAAGTTGAAAATATGGTGTATTCTAATTAAATTAGGTTTAATTACTTATACAAATCAAATAAACAACAAAACAAAATTATAATTTTAAAAGCAAAATAATGAGGAAATCGAGTCCGTACATACTCGCCTCGCACCGGCTCCTCCGCTGGATGCCTCTGCTTGCTGAATCATGGTGGCCATGGGGTGATTTCGATAGCGCTTCGCTACAAAAAAATAACCCTCTTCTTCCTCACCTCTCAAATCGCTAGAGAAAACATGCAATAATGAGCCCAAAACTCACATTTGAGGTTTATATAGGCTTGCAATAGTTCTATTCATCCCAGGGTGGGATGAACGCACTTTTTTCCATTCATCCCACCCTGGGATGAATACAAAATTTGCATTCATCCCACCCTAGGATGAATACAAAATTTGTAGGTTAAAACAACTTAAAAAGCACCAAAATGGGTCCAAAACCCCCCAAAAATAGCTATATTTTGGTCAAATTTTTGCATAAGTCAAGAGGTAAATCATAATACTCCTGGATGCTCAAAAAGGACCTTACTTCACTCCCTAAGAAGGCCATTATGGCTAGACCACCCTATGGGAATGAGGTTTTCCATTCCTTTCCTCTAGGAAGCACCAAAGAAAAGGGTTCAAAAACCCACCAAAAACAAGTCAAATCTGATGGAATTCATTCAAGGTCAATATGGAATGCAAAATCCTCATGGATGCATGAACAAGTTATTACTTCACTCCCCAAGAAGGCCATTGTGGTCGGACCACCCCACGGGAATGAAGTTTTCAACTCTTTGCTTCCAAGAAACCTCCATAGCATCATCAAAATCCTTTCAAAACTGTGCCATTTTTCAATGGGTACATCTGAAGGTAACCTTAAAAAAAGTCATTTGGGTCAAGCAACTCATTGATTTTCTCATGAGTCATTCCCTCATCGACTCATCGCTTGAGGGGGTAGTCATACTCAGTTCAAAATCAACAAGCACACACTCAATCAGGAAAATTATGTTCGTTCAATGAATATTTGACAAAGACAATCACGCTCCTGCTTGGGGCAGCAAACAAGCACAAAATAACAATTAAATCACTTGATATTGCTGACATCATGGAATCATAGGCCTCACCTCTTCATGACAGAACAATGTCCAAGCTCAAGCAAGTTCCTTAGCTTGTCAGAAGCAAGGATTCAAGAACGCATGCTCTTTCCAGGATTGGGGCATCTAAAGTTGGTTAGGTTATTGAGTAACCCTAATCATTGAACATTTTAGTCATCTATTTTTGCTTGAAGCTGTGCTACACACAATGCATCCCAAAAAGGGGCATCTGTAGACACTAAAATCTGGTCAATCCGATTATGCTACCATAAGCAACGATGAAAATGACATACCAAGGCCCCTAGGGCAGCCCTCAGTAGGTATACAGTGGTTCTAACCACTTAGTGCAAGGTTTTGGAAGGTTTTAGGCCACTTTTGGGACATTTTGAACACCCTATTTCTATTCATCCCACCCTGGGATGAATACAGATTCTATTCATCCCACCCTAGAGCGAATAGCAACATTCATCCTAGGGTGGGATGAATAGCAGGTTTGACTAGGAAAAAGTCAAATTTGGAAAAATGGTGCTTGGTAATGGTCATATTCCTACCTATTCTTGCATGCAAGTCAGAGCACACAACATCTTTATGCCTTGCTCCATGAATGAGGCCAAATTGGGAGATTCTCTTCCCCCTCCAATGCATGCCACCCCGATGGCCAAGTGGCGCCTCTTGCCCTGCATGCCCTTGCATGCCTTTTGACCCATGAGCCTCCTTAGGCTATAAAGTGGATGTATTTTCCACACAAAATATAGAGAGGAGTTTTAGGATAAAGCAATAGAGTGCTGCTAAGATTTCCTTTCACCTTTTGTGCCCATTTTTACCTCAAAATCTCTACCTAGCGAAGGAGGTTTGCGAGGGAACTAGTAGGCATAATTTGTCACATAACCGAACCATCTGAGTGAATTTCCTCACAAAATTTGATGAAAATACCCCCCATAGTATTTTGGACCATTTCCTAGTGGAATTGGTGGCAAAATTTAGGCAGAATTGGTGGGCATCCCACCCCCGGGCACCCCCCAATTTGTGATAGTCCTATTCGTCCCACCCTATGATGAATAGAAATATGTCAACAATTTTCTAACTATTTTTAATTAGTTATTTTCTACATGTTCATATTATGCTACAGTTAAAATTTCATGTCATTCTGAGTTGTATTGGCCGAGATATTACGATTTTAAGGTTTTGCAGGCTTGCGGGACCCACTAGAGCATGCACCATGATATGAGCTTTATTTCTGAAATCTAATGACATGGGTTGTCTTAAAATGTCTATTTATGCTTACTTTCCAAATTTCATAGGTTTTGGATATGTTTAGGTTGGGAAATTGCATGCTTTGGGTTTTGTAGGTTGAGGAAGTGCACTGCGATTATGCCACATCAATGGACACAATTTTGATGCAATTTTGGGTGATATCTTCCCAAAAACTCTTATTTTTATTATATATATAATTTCACAGCATTTGGAGTTCATTTTATATAGGCACGCCATATATGCTCTTTTCTTGCCTGTGGGGATTGCATGTTTTACATCATACACACTTGCTATTTGACATTTTTGGTTTCCTTGTGTGTAGGTGTAGGTTTTACAGTGCATTAGGAAGGAGCACAAGACATCAAGATCCAAGACACAAGTGGTGGAAACCTTGGCCTGCCCACTTCGATTGTGGGTACGAGGAAAGACATTGGATGTGCACCCGAGTTACTTGAAGGATTTTGATCCTTGGGCACCCGATTTGTAAACAGTTGTATCAATAATTTGAGCCCTCAAAGGGAAAATTTTGTAACCTGGATTTGATCTACCTAATTAATAAGAAGTCAATTTACTTTGCTCCATTTCTTGTTATTTGTTATCTTTTCCATCTTACTTGCATGCTTCCGTTTGATGCTCTTGAGCAGTAGGACATAGATACATATATTGTTTATCATAATTTGGTGCACCATTTTTCCCTACTTCAAGTCCTTAGTTGGATTAGATGTTATGAAGTGGAGTGAGGTGGCAATAGAGCCTATGTGATATATTGAAGAATATTGAATGATGAAAGTGTGTGAAAAAATCTACATAATTTGTTGAACAATGAAATTGTGTGAACAGATTTACATAATTTGTATGCTTGCACAACATTTTACATAAGAGGACTTATATTTTCAAATCATTTTCATACTGACATAAAATTCAAATAGTTTACTATTAGGTATAAATAATAATATAACTTTATAAATTCAAATAGATTGATCATACTATTTTTCATGCTATTATATGCATTTTTTTGTTTCGAAGAGCACACTATCAAAAAATATTTTTAACAGGCCACTGTGTATTCATGGTTAATCCCATTAACATATTTTCTCCTTTCAAGTCAATTGGTATTAGTATGAAAATTATTCCAAGAATAGAAAATAAAAATATTTGTTATGCACTTATGAATATAGGACATACACATGCAAATATGTGCTTCTATCATAAACAATTTTGTTTAACAATGATGAAATATATGGTTTGACATGTAATTTCCCTCAAATAAGGGTTAGATGATACATAATAATATAAAATAGTTTATCATTTGACAAAAAAACTAATTTCAAATAAAGGTTAGAATTTTAATATTTCAATATAATAGAATAAACCCTAGTAAGTAATATCAAACTAAATTATGAACAAAAATCCAATCAAGTGCCAATAGAAAAATATATTTACATATTATAGTGAAGATACCACCCAATGTGAAACATGATTATAAAAAAAATATTGAGTTAGGTTGTACAATAAAAAGTATCTAATTGTAGCAAATATAATGAAGAAACCAAGAAGACTTTATCCAAAACTACAATAATTATAAATCTTAACAAAACCAACATTATAGTAGAAAAGAAATGTGTGATTGTTTCCTTTCCAAATCCCATTGATAGTCCAAAAATACATCATTGAACAAGTGTGTTTCATTGAGATACATGGTTTTATTCTAGTCAATATGCTATGCAATGCCAATATTCATATACATTAAAATTTATAACAAGAATAATAAATATTTTTCCTATTGGAACTCCTTGAAATATTTTATAAAATTAATGCAAAGTAAATGTTTAATTTGATTTGTGATTATTTTTTTGGGTTGTCCTCCAATTTATTTTTTGTATTTACCCCAATGATATTCAAGACTTTTAAATTGGAAACTTTCTTTTAAAACTTTCTAAAGTTAAAGGTGTATTTTAAAGCATATTTACTATGTTGAACTCACTCAATTTTCTTCTTGCGCATTTCATGCAAGACCTTCTATAAAAATGCACCGAATCAAACCAACGGAGAGATATTTTTTCATCTTCACAAGGAATAACTCACAAAGAAGTCCCAATATTTTATAGCATTACAAGGCATAACCATAGTTTGAATTCAATGTCACTACATATAATAATAAAGTGGACAGGAGTGGCCAACATCTCGTACTTATAGGGTTCACATTTTTCAACCTCACAATTTCATCAGTAGTCCCCTTACTTATTGTACCCTCAATGGTATAGGACAACTTGACTAGGGTATATATATTATTCTTTAAGGCCCATAGAACTTAAAGGGGATGCATATTCCCTAACGCTACATAAGTCTATCTATTTAGGATTATCCTAATGCAATGACTTAGTGCTTAGTTACAACACCTCCATTAGCTAACTAAATCCACTACCAATCACCTGGTAACAACCATGGCTAGCACCATGTAAACTAGCCCCCCTTTTCCAGGTGCTTATGTATAAAATTTATGTCAAAGACCTATAAAGTGGCCTTCATTTTGGTCCATTTTTCTTTTTTCTCACTTGCAACACATCCTCATGTTCCTCCTTCCCTATCCCCTATCCATTCTACCATATTAAAGTCCCCTCCAATAACTCAATTAGTATTTGGTATATTAGAGAACATCTAGTCCCATAGCTTGCTTTTATCATTTGAATTATTGGGAGCATACACTGAACAAACACCAACAACCTACCCAACAATCAAAAAGGTTTCCCACACTAGCCATCCTTGAGGATCCTCTCCCTTATCCACTGATAAGGAACCCCACCATAGACTGACTACTAAAATGACTCCTCTAGAGCCACTATCATAAGATGAAGCCCACCAACATCCCTCCCAACTGCTATCGATACAACTCTTGAACAAAAAACCACTAACTTTAACTTCATAAAAAATGACTAACTAAACTCCTTTATGGGATTGACATCCCTCTTACATTTCAAGAAAGGATATTGAACTTCATTGATTCACATCAACATTCAACACCTCAAATCTATTACTTGAGCGACTCCCACTGGTATGCACATCTTTCTTGAGACTATTGATCACTTCCTTTCCATTGAAATGTGCATCCCTTCATAAATTTATCTCCATAATATTTTTTCTTTCCTGGAGAGGAAGACCTTCTTTTGAATTTATATTGCTTCCCTGGAGAATCTCTAATCTCCATTATTTTTGGTACCTAAACCCCTTCTATGGGAATCCTAGCCTTCCTATCCCTTGAGACCTTACTCTGAGCTACCCTATTTTGTGTCTTTCCCTCTTGTATTACCTCCATGGTGATTATTCCATAAATATTAGAGATCTCTATAGTCTATTGACTAGTTGATTCACCCTCACCTCTCCCTTGCTTTGATTCCTTAGAATTATTATTAGTTTTGGAAGGCTTACAGAATGAGAAATCCTTAATTAAGTCCTTCTATGACCGACATGCAAAGCATATATTTAGAATACTTAGGAAATTAAATTCTTGGATTAAAAATCCTTTAGAGGTAATCATCTTGAAGTGTTTAGGAAGCTTCTTTCGCAAATCAACTTCCACACACACCATTGGGCTATGCCTATATGTCAATGTATCTAATGGTTCAATTAATACTTTTCTAAAAAACTTAGTCATGGGTTTAAGTAGACATCTAAACATAGATTTAATTGAGACAAGTTCAATCTACAATTGAAATCTTGATTGGGCCTTATCAAATAGGTCAAAATTTAGGCATCAATATTGAACATAAGCAGATGAACTAGCAACTATCCAAGTTCTATACGATAAAACATATCTAGCAACCTCTATTTTAAAAAAAATAATAGATACATACCTTCCTTCTAATCCAAGTATGATTGCATATGCAACCTTTAGTCATCCAAGTATTTCTAATCCATTTCTTGAACTCTACCTTTGGGGTATTCTCCTGAAAAATAGAGGATAACTCTTTTGTTCAATAGATAATTTATTGAGTGTGAATACTTCTCTTGATCGTATAACACCATAGAGAAATCATCTTCATATTCTATCAAGGAATTTACTCTGTCTAATCTACATCCTTCATCCTCTTTGATAGAGTCATCCTCATTGTTGAACAAAATTCACCTTCATGCATCTCCACATTCCTATTCAATGATTAATAAAAATCTATATTCAGTGCCTGTTAACAGTGATCCTTAGCCACACTTACAAATGATATTATAGGAAGAAGTGATTTCTCTAAAGGGGTTGCTATTAAATCATAATGCATGTTCACTTCATGGATTGCATGTTGATTATTTGCATTTACAACATTCCTCTCTAGGACTACATAATGCTCACTTGAATTTACATGTTCTAAATCTAAGGATAACACATATCTATTAACACCTCCTTAATTCATATTAGGCATAGATAAGAGAGTCAATCCATCAATAATTTTGACCTCTCAACCATTCTATGCACTCTCTAATAGTTCACTAGAAATATAAAAATATGCTCTAGTATTTGTGACTGCAACATCTATCGTATTTACCTTTGTTGACCTCTCGAAACTTATCATAAATGAATCCCTTTGATCCAACAATAATAATGTTTAAGTTAACACTTCCTCCATTTTTTTACTACCAATACTTAATAGCAATGGTGAATGGGAGTGATCTCGACCCCACTATTATTCCCAAAGGCTCATGATGGGATATACATCGTTGTACCACCTATCTTCTAGTCTTCCTCTATTAAGAATATGGTCCTCTACATCAAATGATGAATTCTCAATTAATTTTATTCTCAGACAATATCTTTTTCCATGAACCCTAGCCCCATAAAGGCCTGCCTGATTTCATACCCTCGATGCCATATCCCTTAACCAAGGAAAAATTTGATCATCAACTAGTTATTTTTTCAAAACAATTTACGCTATAAAATCTATGAAAATTATTGTAAAAAATTAAAATCAAGATATTAATTTGGTGCTTTGAATATGATGTTGGAGTTAAAACTATATGTATATATATATGATGTGGGAGAATCCTAACAATATTTGAAAGATGAAAAGTTGTGAAAATGAAAAGCCAATAATTTTCTTGTTGTGCAACTAGGATTATAAATTATATGCTTGTGTTTAAGACTAGGCTAGCGAAGAGAGGAAAGAGAGGTCTTAACTTGGATTTGTAATTCTAATAAAATAAATAAATGCCATTTATATCCATTAACCCTTGCATGACTTCTTGTTGTCAATTACGTATTTGGTATTGCATGTGTTCTATTGCTTCTATTTGTAGATGTTTCTAAAAATAATTTGGTGCATTGCAGTTTGATAACAAAGGTGATAATGTACATTATGTGGGCAAAAAAATAAAGTGTATCATTCAAAATATCAAAGTGATTGAGAAATTGAGAATTTACCTTTAATCGTGGTGCAATATACCTATGATACGAGGAGGAGATTAGAGGTAATAAGTTGAATAATTAATTATCTCGCTACTGGAATGCTAAAATTAATTTTTTATTGAAATTTATGCAGGAAGTGAATCAAAAAGTTGGGGTTCACAGGAAGCTGTATTGAATGGATGGTAAAGGGGAGATTACATCTGAAGGATGCAAGTAAAAAGAGTGAATGAAGCATAAAATATTAACCTAAAGTGTGACAAAAACCTATCATACAACAATAAAACCACTCAATTGCCTAAAAGAGGAATGCATAGTTAGGATTAAGATTGAAATCATTCAATTGTATGATAAAAACTACACTAATTAATTGTAGGGTTGCTTGGATTATACAATTGCTTGAGTTGAATAGTCATTCAGATTGTATGATTGTTATAGGGTTGTACAATTGTCTAGAGTGAACGGTTTCCCAGTTGTATGGTTTACTGCCTGGATTATATGATTATTGTTGAATTGTACAATTATTGTTTGATTGTACAATTGCTATGGGGTTGTACAATTTTCTAGAGTGAATGGTTTTATGATTGTACAATTTACTACCTAGATTGTATGATTGCTATTGGATTGGATAGTTTGTTGGTTGTATGATTACTACCTATATTGTATGGTGGTTGAGCTATTGTACTATTTTCAATTTAGGAAACTCTATTTTATGGTGGTTGTATTGAATAATTTGTTGAATTGATGGATTATCCATTTAATTGTATGATTGTGGTTTTGAATGACCAAAATGAATGGTTATTAGTTGCCATTGGAGTCTTATTGGTAGTTCTTGAGTTGTTACTACATCTTTTGGTATCATAATCAAAATATCTATGAGGACCAAGGAGTGATATGTGTCTAAGGAGAGATGACATAATCAGGAAGAGGAAGACCATGAGGTCCTTGAATCATGGATTTGGTGGAGATGATAAGAGGAATCATTACTCAGTTGGACGCATTGGAAACCATCTAGAGGAGGGTCACCCAAGTCAAATATAAGAGTGATAGTGAAGAAGAGGAAGAATATGGAGCGGACCAAGCTGAATTTCACAATGAAGAAGAAGGAGATCCTAGGGAAAGGTTAATATAGGCAATTGCTAATATGTATAGAAATCTAAAGTTAGAAATCCCATCATATGATGGAAATTTAAACCCTTAAGAACTCATCCATTGGATTACAGATATATAAAAATATTTTTATTTTGAGTCAATTATAAACCCCAAGAGAGTAAAATTTACTTGTACAAAGTTGAAAGGGCATGCATCCTTGTGGTGGGACCATGTTCAAACTAAAAGACAAAGAAAATGAAAAGAGAAGTGTTGGAACCGATTCTTGCATCCATAGGAATTCAATTGTCACGCTACAAGAATCCGTTTGAAACCAATGAGCTATTGCAGGCTCTGGTTGACCTGCCTCATTGTTCTGCTAAACACAAATATTACTAAAGAAAACTACAAAATGGGTAAGGAAACCTCAACGGTAATTATATGACTAAAAATATAATTACATGCTCTAGATTTATATTATATAATATGTATTAAAATGACCAAGCATGAAAACAAACATTTGTTATGCCTTATGTAGACCGATGCCTAGATTCATTGGGCTGTTATAGCAATTTAACAACAATTCTATCATGAAAAAGAAAGAAAGGGAGGAGAAAAATTGGTGTTCTTAATATTATTCAAATATCGCAATAAAACCAAGAGTTAACCAATGAGAGAAACATATATAATGTATTCAAATAATGTAACCCATTACACAGTGACACATAGAGCTAAGATAAAATATATAATAGAAAAGAGATTTAGAATTGTATTGATTTCATAAAGTTTACATGCAGAGTGGGCATAATGCCTTTTAACTCTATTTTTCTCAAATAAAATATATCAATACAATGAAAATATCCTATTTAAATAATGTAATAGGTCTCTCCTACTCTCCTTGTTCCAATCTGGTAATAGCAGAGTCTCTAAATATCAGGCTCAAAAAGGTAGAAAATGATCTCAGCTTCTTGAACACTTTCCTATCACAATCCTATAAAGTAAAGGGAAGAATAAGAAATGATAAAGAATAAATAGACACAGAAGGGGATACAACAACACAACTAATTGGGAACTCAAGAATACCTCTTAGAAAAAATGCTATTCTCTAATTGCTTAATGCAGAATCTGACCGCAGTTGCTTCCTTTTATAACTGCAGGTTCTTGATTATGTTATTTTTGGTTTATCTCTGGACTTACACTTGTCAACATTTGATTGAACCTGTTCTATATGCTATCCAACTGGTGCGGCTCGAAACTGAATATTAAGGTTATTTTTTGGACTGAAGGGAGCTCTTTGCTAATTAATTTGGCCTTTTTTCTCTCTCGAGTTGGCCCTAGAAACTAAGGATTCAGTATTATATTTTTCATTTTTGTTCTGCTTGTCTTGGTCACTATGATATGATATTAAGGATTGACCAGCTGCCATCATGAATTCTAGATGAGGAATGAAGGGGGAATTGACATGATGGTGAAGACAAGGGGTGGCATGCCAGTTTCAGATAGATGGAGTTGCACTGATCACATGATAGAGTGAAGGGAGAAAAGTGGAAAGGGGGTGGCTCTACATAATGGAAGGTGGTGACATGGCATAATGTGAGGACAAATATCATGATGGTTAAGGAATAAATCCTAGAAGGAGGGAGGCAGTGGTAAGTAGGAAGAAGGTGAGAATGGAAAACAAGATCTGGAAGCATTTAAAAGTTGCTTCCATAACTATACTCTATCGGAGTGTTCCCATTGTAACTATATTGCATCGAAGCACAAATTGAATGACTTTCTGTGAGTCAAAACCATGCTTCATTCTTCCCGCGCTTCCGTCTCCTTAAGGATTTATAGAACATAAACTGAATATATTTATATTCTTTGTACTCCATAGTTTCACTTTGTCGATACCTTTTAGCTCTCCTTTATTGTCTCTTATTTATAAGCTATGACTATGCCTTGTAGTTTTATTTTTATGGTACACTATTATTCCCATGAGATATACATGATCTATTTGCAGGTTTGAGCTTCAGGATTTATCTTTTGTTTGGCCTACTTCATCCTTACCAAGGTACCGTTAATGGGATTTACTTTGATTTTCTCAAATATTTCCTTTCCTGGGTGTCCTTCTGGATTTCAGTGTTTATGAGTACTATTTTGACTACGTCTTTGGCTATTGATCTTCATAGCGTCTTTCGGTGTACCTTACTATGAACGAGTCATCTCTTTTATTTTCTACTTTGATGTATGTTTAGGCTATTTCTTGTGAAGTGATCATCATTTTTTGGTAGCTTAGACTATCGAATATTTCTTACAGATGAGTTTGCTGATTTTATTGATTTGTGATCTTCACAGGTTCTATCATGGCTGCTTCTAGTATTCTTAAACCTGCAAGAGTGTTAGTTTCTAAAACTTTGAAAATGTTAGTCGAATGGTGATTTTTATCTTTATTGATATCTTCGTATCTATTGGGCCAGAGGTTTGACCATGTTCAACCATTCGATCAACCTTTGTCATATCATTTTCTTAAATATTTTATAACCTGTAGGTTAGATAGTTGAAAGATGCATGCTTTGAACTTTCTTCATTTGATTAATCAAGATGATGATTAATAATGTGCTAATGCCTTTGTTAAGAATGTTTAAATTTTAATTAATCAAGCATTGATTCAGGCTTACCATTTTATTTACCTTTTGAGCATGCACTGTCTTTGGATTGATTTGAGATAGAGCACATCTGTCGGATCTATCAGAAGATGCTTGTTGTTTTAGCCCGCTCATGTCCCTTTGTTTTGTATTTGACTCGTTCACGACCGTCAGATCTTCTTGTTCATAATTGAGCACTACAGTCAGATATGAGCGATTGATTTATCACTTAAGTCTTTGATTCACGTGCTACCATCAGATCTTGAAGAGGATTAGTACAACCGTTGATGTCCCAGGACCTGCATGGTCATTAGTCTACCTTATGCATTTGATCAATTATACTACTAAAACTTCATGCATTAATATTCGATCATTTTAAACATCACACTGTCATTGGATCAAATGTTGTTTAAGCACTTCCGTTCGATACCTTCGATATTTGTCATGGTGTTTTACCATGTTTGAGTGCATCCGTCTAATCAGGATTTAAACAGAGTGCAACTGTTAGATTTCCTGTAACTGTATACTTAATAATCAAAAGGGTGCATCGTTAGATTTGATTAATCATGATTAAGCCAAAAGGGGGAATGATTATCCAATGTGTTATACCCTTGCTAATTACATAATTAATTTTTCATTTTACCTTTGTTTCACCCAGTATTTTACCAAGATTCCGATTTGGTGTGACCATCAGATTTCGATTGAATGTCGGTGCGACCGTTGATCTCCTTCAACCTGCAGGGTCAGTTACTTAAGGACATATAATTTTAAACCCTGATTAAGTCAAAAGGGGGATGATTAGCCAACGTGTTTAGACCCTTGTTAATCCCATTTAATATTTTTAATTAATCACATGGGATCTTTACCTCTTTAATGCACCTTTGTAAGAGCGTCGTCGTCGGATCAGGTCTAGATCAAGCGTTGTCGTCCGATCCGTCCATCTTGCTCGGTGATTATTTCAAAGGGGGCACGTATTCTTAATTCCTTTTTGACCATGGTATTTTAACACATGGTTTAATTAAATCAAGTGCAAACATCGATCTTGAGCTCACTCGAGTGCTATCATCCGATCTGTCGGAGTTGCTTGTTGTTTAACTGGCAGCTTTGACCTATGATGACTTCATTTAAAGTTTTGACTTTTCAAAGATAGCACAACCATCGGATTTGGCTTGGTTCAAGCGCATCCATCCATATTGGCAGAGTTGCATGGGTTTTAATAACTTTTGACCTTAGGTTATAATTTTAATAGGACTTTGACTGCCGATTTAATATTTAATTGTTTTATCGGAGTTCAACCATTAGATTAGACCTAAATTGAGCGCGACAGTTGGATTAGATCTAAGGTGCTCATATTTTAATTAAATGAGGTGCATACCCTCAAGTATAACTTAAGATTTTTTGTTTCAGACTTAAGCCTTTCGGTGTTTTTAGACCACGATGTTTAATTAAATCACTTTTAAATACCTTAGGACTTAAAGGTTTATCGGTTGGTTTTGGAAAATTATTATATGAAGGTTGGATTTTGGCTTTAGAGATTGAATTAATAAAACTTTTCCCTATTCCTTTTGAGATATTTGAGTAATAAAAAGAGGCACACATTATTAACACCCAAGGTTAGACTTCATCAAACCGACCAATGAAAACTTAAATAGATCACACCAACTGAAGAAGTAGCCAACATTATGAACATTTTTATTGAAACCAAAAATTTAAATTTTGGGGTTTCAAAGTTGAGTCAAATTTGGCTCCAACATAGGCTCTGACTAGGACAAAGTGTTGAAAACATGAGGCACTTGAGAACCACATAATATCTTGGTTTTATTTGCAGAAAATGAACAAAAATAAAAAACTTCAAGGCTGATAAACAAAACTTAAAAACAACAAAACATTACAATTTTAAAACTGAAAAACTATTCTAGTGACCGGACATCAGGGTCTAAGAGTATTGAAAAACTGTAATTTCCTTTCATTCACTTTCTAGAAAAGTAGGGCCAAAATTTTAGAAACATATGAGCTTTTGAAATTATTGTAATGCTTGTTCTAGCTAAGTTATAAGATATGATTACACAAAATTTGTCAAAGCCTTTTGCTTCATCATGTTTAAGCCCATGTGTGTGTTTGTGTATTCATTTTGATTTCTAAGTCTTTTAGAACTTTGTCATAGCCGAGAAAAACAATTAAGCCTAATATGTGATTTCACTTAAAAAAAATTTGCCATTATGCAGGGCTCCAATGCTAGTCAAGTGTCTATAGCCCCAGTGGATTTGCTTCTAGTCCCATCTAGTTTTACCCTACTGCCAATCAAGCGTCTATAGCCCCGATAGAGGTTTTTCGGGATATCTCAAGCAGTGACTCAATTTAACTTTGTTTTTTATTTTTCTTTCTCGTGATAGAAGTACTTGGATATATAAGAAAATTGTGCAACGAGTATGCCTGAGTTGAGGATTAGTTTCTGGCTAAAAGGATGAGTGTAATTATTTTTAGCTTAACCACCCTCTCAAAGATAACTTGGTTCTTTGGACATTTGAAGTCACTTTAACTATCATTTGTAATGTGAGGCTTTGACATGATGCTTCAATCAACTTTCTTTTCCTTATGTTTTATCTCATATCAAACAACTATTACATAAAAACTCATATTTTAAAATTTGTAAAACTCATCAAAATCTAAAATAAATATCCTTTTTCCTTATCATTTTTGGTGGAATCAACAATAATGTATACTCATCAAACTAAGAATATCAAGTGTACATTAAAATCAACATTAAACTAAACAAGAAAATAAAAGCTAAAAAGTAAAGCACTCTATTTTTGAAGTTTTTTGTTCTTTTCATTTATTTATTTATTTTTATTTTCTTTTATTTTATTCACCTTCAACAAGGATTATACATTTTGAGGTGTTGGACATTAATAGAGATAGCCATCATTTCACCCTGCAAGGTCTGCAACTTGTATGTATTCTGGCTAATAACATGGGCTATTTGGTATGGACCAATCCATTTGGGTTCAAATTTACCTTTTTCACGATGTTTATCATTTTTAGAATCCCAATAGATGACTACATTTCAATGAGAAAAAGGAGTACCCTTGGCTTTCTTATTAAAAAATTTCATGGTTTTCTGAGTTTGTTCCATCATTCTATTAAGGGTCTCTCTTATTTGTTATTCCAATAGGACAATTTGGTCAAGCCTTCTCTATATGGGGTTGGGGTTTTCATGGTCTTGCAATAAGAGGGAAAGTGCCAATTTTTATATTTTTGAAGGTAATAGGGCTTTCTCTCTGTAGACACCTAAAACATGTCATGTCGAAGGCGACTACTCATATGGACATGTTATAAGACCATATGGAGGATCTTGGATAGACTCTAAGATAGAGTAGTGGTTCTAACCACTCAATTTGGGCTCCTTGGGCTAATCAGTATGAACCACAACCCAAACCTGCGATCTACAATATGAACCGTAGCTAAGGCCTACGGTTTACAGTCTGAACCACAATTACAACCTGTGGTCTTAACTGAAGTTCAGTTGGACTTCATCCAAGACAAATTGGTTTGAATGACCATTTGTTCTAGAAGAGGAGGTTAATGGATAAAATATTCTAGAGGCTTCCATTCCAACTGTCCTAATCACCTCTTCTTGATCTTGGCTTCTCCATGAATCCACCCCTAGCCCTAGGGCATCCTATAAATACCCCATCCAAATGGGGAGATAATATAGAGAGTTGATTGATCAAGTGAGCAGCGAAGCCCTGTCGAATTGCATACTAAATTCATGCATTGGAGAAGGCCACTTTGCTATTCACCCAAAGATAAAATTACCATGGAGGTCCTAGGAGCCTAGAAGAGCCAAGAAACACAAATCTGGGCAAACGAAGGCCCCTCACAATGAATCAACCGCCAAACTTGTCAGAAGAACATCAAAGGTGACCCTTGAACATCAATTGGACAAGGAGGTCAAGCCCACTGCCCTTGATTTTGAGGGTAAACTTACTTGAGTGATCACCACAACTTTCAACCGTGATTTATAGTGCAGACCGCACACCAGTGCTACGGTTTGCAATAGAGGTATCACCACCTTACTATTTTCATTTTTGCCCATCTAATTAGATTAGATTAGTCATTTGCATGGTTTAATTGTAGTTGTAGAGACTTCTAACCAACATAATTAATGTTTTTACTAACTTGTTCTCATCATAGTAGTTTGGATGTTAATAGCTTCTTCTCATGTTATAGTGCTTCATTTCAAGTAATTGATTCCATAGATTGATAGTTGTACTCTTCATTTACATATTTCCATCAATCTTGATAGGATTTGCATATGTTTAGCACGGTTTATATATTTTCTTGATTTTATGTCATTATGCTATTTTCATACTATTTGTCTTTAAGGGTCTTCATAATGAGAGGCTTCCTATGCTTTTGAAATTCTTGTGTTGTTTCTTGATCGTAGGAACCAAATTTTTAAGGAGCTACAACTATTCATTTCCTTCCTTAACATGAAGAAGAGGGTCTACTCCACACTAGAGCAGTTTGTGTCACCTTAAGGGCTTGATAGTGCATTTCATCCCCGAGGGGAATTAAAATAATTGTAATTGTGTATCAAATAGAGTATCCCTAAGAGGGACTTACTTGTAATCAGACACTTATTGATTTTAATGGAATAATAGAGGCATTTGTTGTAATTTCCATTTGTTTTGTCCATTTATGTGTTTGAATATCAATTTTACTCTATTTATGGAATTACAACATTTTGGGTGCATGCCTTTTTGGTCGTACAGAAGGTGATCACGACGAAACTCCGCATAAATAGCATCTGACTGTGTAGTTTTGTGTTTTTTTGACTTGAAATTACAGACCGCAACTATCAGCTACAGGCCAACAATTGAACCACATGTTCAACGCATAGGCAATAGTTAGAACCGCAGACCAACCTTGCGGTTTCCAGCTGACAGCACATACAGTAAAAATCAAAGAGCCAATCATTGCAGGACTTGAGGTAGGTCATATTTTCAACCCTCTGTCATTTTTTTTCCCTCCATGTTTTTATAGTGTGTATGATTTCGAATGCAAATTAGGAAAAACCACTAAAAAAAATGATAATCAATTGTCCTAGTTTGCTTTCACATTTACTTTCATAGAAAGGCACTGCTAGGAATAGCAGACCTGTGATTGCAGTACGCCCTAGGATACAGCATGCTTGATAGAGTTTCTTGTTTGGTTTGCATGTGTGAGGCCTAATTAGTGGCCAATTATCATTGTAATGTGCATTGTCTAAAAGAGCATCTATATTAGTTCGCATTTTTTGAATGTAAAATGTTCTTCATTTTGCATAGCACTTAGAAATTAAGCATGTGTCCTATATGATGCATTTCTTTTATGTACAATAAAAAAAACCACATACACCAATTGGCACTTAAACACTAGTGATTTGGGCTTGACATCCAAACACTAGTAGGGTTCAATGGTGGTGGGCGTAATTTCCATCTGTTGGCCCAAATCCTACAAAATTTGGATACTAGACCAATACCGGATCCAAGAACCTTTTGTACCCTAGAAAATTTGCATGTATTCTCTTCGGAGGGTATAACACTGATTGGAGGAAAACGGGTGAGGATCTGGGAGGACTTGTGCTCCTGGACCATGTGTGGGATTCATTACTACACATTATAGGTTGGATTACGCAACTTGGAGTTCATAGCCAAGTTGTCGAGTTGCGAGCATACAGGTGAAAGCCATTAAACTAAGAATAAAATCCAACAAGTTTTGCAAAACACGATAAGATTTTCTACACTGATACAACACATCTTGAAAACACATCAAACAATTTAGGGCTCACTTTCAATGTTTAATACGAGATAATCATCATTGTATACCTTATTTTATTAATAATTAAATATACATCTAGACACTAGGTACATAATGGTGGATACATGGGGTGGTTGACAAAGGTCAAAAATTGATGCCAATGACCAACTCCTAACAAATTCACAGTAGCACGTGTCAATTCCTCACCCACATGAGCAAACTAAATGTTGTTCGAAAAGCATTAGAGGAGATAACTCAATATGATGGGATCCCATAGATCATATACTGGATAGAGGAGCTTCAATACACTCCTCTAGGAATAGGATAGATCAGGGAGCCTATCAGCATGAGGGTGCTCCACTCGAAAACCATTATCGATATCGCACTACACGCATGTCCACAGGATCGGCTGAAGAGTATGTTGTGCAGGGGACCAGGTTGGTTTCCCTACGTAATAATTCCACAGGAGGATTCATGACTCCACCTTCTGAGTATATAAGGACTAGAGATACACCCATTTAGGGGTAGGCAACCAAGCTCTCTTTTGAGCATAGGTCTACCCATACTCCCATGCGTGGTCCACCATGCAAGATCACCATTGATATATCAAAGGTGGGAGCTAATGGCACACCATCGCATGAGCGATGGTGGTCTAGATAGCTAGAGGGTCTAGGTAGTGTCTTAGAGTAGTTATGCTGCAAGCCTTTCGCTCCACCCACTCGTGCCCCGAGTGAGCGTAGCGTGAGTGTCATCAAGACTACTAGAGAGCATGGAGAGGCTTCTAAGTGCCCTTATGTCACATAACCACTATCTACGCATGGTGTTTCACAGTATAAGACACAACAAGATGATAATTTCATCTTCATAAATAGTGGCAAAGGTGTAGAATATTAGTATGATGGGTATAGTACCCATAAGGTCGCTCGTACAAAGCATGGATACCAGAGGCCTCCCACGATCGATTAGATCAATAGATCACATTGATTGGTATCGAAGCAGAAATGCCAACTCCTTCAAGATCAATTGGAGGATGCTCGCCTAGAGAGGTAGTGCATTGAAGATGAAAATATTCAAGCACAAAGGCTCCTTAGATAGAGGCTATATGAGAAGTGCATGTGCAAAGAACGTATCCTTGCCTAGAAGGAGCGTATGGAGTAGGAGGATAGGCTAGCTAGGGCTGGCCTATATCCTCATGATGAGAAGAGATATAGGAAGGCTTTATCACAAGACAATATGAATGAAGAGCGTAGAGATGCTCGTAATCATGCTAGTTCCTAACAGAGGGAGCGGCCACCATCGCTCGATGATCAGAAGCAGAGGCAACATGAAGAAGAAGAGGGAGATGGATATGAGCAAGAATATCCTAAGAGATCTCAAGCTAAGAAGGAGGAAGAGCAACACCCTCCATCTCGTACAAGGAAGATAATACCTCCTAAGCCACCTCCATGTCAACTTAGGGAGGAGGAATTTCTATCTTCGGAGGCCTATAAGGCCTTAGCCGAGAAGATCAAAGCCATCGAGAGACAAGGTGTGACTATTCAAAAGCTGAAATTAAGGAAAATTCATAATGAGCCTTTGGATCCTTCGGTGCCTACTCCAGCTTACCCTGAGCATTTTGATATGCCCAGGTTAGACAAGTTCAAGGGTGATGAATATGCACAGGAACATATCACAATATTTATAGACGTTTTTTTTTAGATAGCAAGCAACGATGCATTGTTGCTATGTAATTTCATCATGACACTTTTTGGTCTAGCCCGAGAGTGGTTCAATCAGCTAAAGAAACATATCATAACTGATTTCAAGCAATTAGTTGATGCCTTTCTTGAACACTATTCCTTTGGCATCAAGAAACAAGCCAATATTTCTGATCTGGTTGCATTAGCTCAACATGATGATGAACCAATTGAGCAGTATAAAAAAATATGGAGGAGACTAATGGCAAAGTTGCCATTCCCTATTCCTACCACAGAGTTAACCTGAATGTTTACAAAGAGTTGTGCCAAGCACATCTCATTACTACTGCAGCTGCACCAATATCCTACATTCGAGGAGGCTTTGGCGCAAGTCAAAGTGATTGAGAACATCAAGTTGTAGAAAGACAACTTGAAGCTGAAGAATAAGAGAGAGGGACAAAAGAAGAGTGCCACAAAACAATAGGGCAAGCAAGCCTTGTTGGCAATTTTGGGTACCTTGGGTACATTGCTTTTGCTCTAAGTGTAGATGTTGTCATTGATGTCAAGAAGGTCTTGAAGCAATTTGGTTTGATGTCAAAGAATGTGTCTTGATGAAGGTTTCAGCATGGACAGTGAGTTTCCAAGAAGATTAGGGTAGCCCGAGTTGCAAAAGATCAAGAAAAAGACAAGTAAGAAAAAGTATGCTGGCGGCTGGAAAAACTGTCGCGATTTCGCGACATGTTTTAGGAGAGAGAAAGCGCTGGCAAAAATGTCATGATTTCACGACATGTTTGAGGAGAGAGAAAGTTTGGGCAAATGTGTCACGATTTCGCGACATGCGGGAAGGCAGAGACGAAGCAGGCAAAAGCGTCGCGATTTCGTGACATGTCGCATTTTCGTGACTCGGATAGTGCGGGAAGGTAGAGAAAGAAAAGTGTCACGATTTCATGACATTCTACAAAGGAGGCTGTACGGACAAGAAAGTGTCACGATTTCATGACATGTTGTAGAAGAAAGAGTCCGCAGTGTAAGCTATCGCGATTTCATGACAAGATTGAAGAGAGAGAAAGTGATTCAGGAACTGTCACGATTTTGCGACATGATGCAAAGTTCCAAGTAAGGGCTATCGCATTTTCATGACATGCTGTAGAGGTCGAGTTGAGGACTGTCATGATTTCGTGACATGCAACAAAGGAAAGAGTCTGAAAGGAGCAGCGTCACGATTTCACGACAGGCAGTGGAGAAAGCGTACGGAAGCCAGAAGTGTCACGATTTCGTGACAGGCAGTGGAGAAAGCGTACGAAAGCCAGAAGTGTCACGATTTCGTGACAGGCTACAAAGAAGTTGTACGGATGCAGAAAGTGTCATGATTTCATGACAGGTTGAGTTGGCAGCTTGTAGTTGGAGAAAGTGTCATGATTTCATGATAGGAAAAATTAGAAAGTCTTAAACAGAAGAAGCGTCACGATTTCATGATGAATTGAAGAAGGAAGAGCTCGAAGGCAAAAGCGTCATGATTTCGTGACATGTTCCAGTTTCGTGAGCATATGGCAGAAAAGGCTTAAGGCAGCGAAAGCGTCGCGATTTCATGATAGAGTTGCAGATGACGTCAACAGAAGCAGATGTGTCACGATTTCATGACAAAAGTTGAGAGGAAGGCCATGAAGACTAAAGTGTCACGATTTCATGACAGAAGTGAGATGATGTCAGCAAGAGGCAAAGGTGTCGCGATTTCATGATAGAAGCACAAAGGAAGTCGACAAAGGCCAAGGTGTCACGATTTCGTGACAATAGGCTATAGAAGGTGTACGGCTATAAAAATGTCGTGATATCGTGACATGTTGAAGTTTCACGCTAGAAGCTACAGGGAGGCAGTGGAGCCGACAGAGTTAAATCTAGGTCGACGCAGCGTAGGGTTTTGTGTCGACGTTATTTTAGGGATATACAGCCGACTAAGATCAAGATTTTAATCTTGAGATTGTGAGTATAAAAGGAGGGCTGCTTGAAGAGTTTTGGCATCGATCGAAGTGTGCGTTCGAAGTGCGATTTGTGTAGATAGAGTGCGGGGAGAAGTTCGATCGTAGAGGTGCATAAGTGGAAGTCTGATCGACTGCTATGTTTGCGTGGAGTGTGCAACAACTGTGCTACTGTGTTTGCACAGAGGTTGCGAAGACAGTGTTGTCGTGTTTGTGCTGGATGTGCGAAGACTGTGCTGCTGTGTTTTCGTAGAAGAGCATAAGTAGATCGAGTGCTGCTGTGTTTGCGTAGACTATGAAAAGTTGGTTTCGACCAAGTGCAATTGTAACAAAAAATAAAAGAGGAAGAGGACAGATTTGTGCCAGACCGAAGGACTGTGTTTTGGTGTAGATAAGAGGATAGGCTTTGCAGTGGAAGGTGTCTCCTTTGGGTTGGTGCCCATAAACTTTGTAATTGGGAAGGTTTCCCAAAGAACTGTGATATAACTTTTAGAGAAAAGTTTTATCCGTGGAGTAGCCCACCTTGGGTGAACCACGTAAATTGTTGTGTCTCTTTGTGGATGGTGTGTTGTGCATTGATTTGATTCCTGTTGTTTTTACTGCTTTCTATACACTGCATTATACTATTTTGAAAGTTGATTTTAAAGCAAATTGAAAAAGTGGTCTTATACTGTTCACCCCCCCTCTCAGTATAAGCTTGTGTTCTTCAATTGGTATCAGAGCGGGTCTCTCCAAAAAAAGCATAACAGCTTGGAGAAGGATCTTTCGAAAGAACATACAGTTTCAGAAAAGGATGAAGAGGTTAAGTTCGATCTCTAAAGTGAATTCTTCTGGGCTTTAAGAATTTTAGGGAAGAGAGTTCTGTTCTCAAGAATCATGATAGGAAAAAGAGACAGCAAGATCAATTTTCAGCCTGAAGAACGATGGATTCCAGTTGGTCATAAGAAGAACAATCATCCAAGGCATCAAAACAGGTTACATAATACTTTCCATGGCTACTGTTTTTCTTGCAAGAAATTTGGTCACAAAGCTATACATTGCATTAAATCCGTGAATAGCCATAGTAAGGAAAATGTTAACTCTTTTGCACCTCTTTTGGATAAAAATGTCATATGTTACAATTGCAAGAATGTTGGGCATATAGCAAGGATGTGCGGTTTGGATAGACCTAGCCTTAAGTTCACTAAAAAGAGAATTGAGATCAAGTCTAAGTCAATGATAGTTCAAAGTGCTTTTCATGCTCAAGACAAAGTAGAGAAATGGTATCTTGATAGTGGTTGTTCAAAACATATGACTGGTGAAAAGGAAAATTTTTTGGTCTTAAAAAACACAAACAGAGGAACAATTAGTTTTGGAGATAACAGGTCTGCAAAAATTTGTGGTAAAGGAACTCTTAGCTTGGATGGGAAATCTAAAACTGAAAATGTGCTTTATGTAGAAGGTCTAAGACATAATCTTCTAAGTGTGAGTCAACTTTGTGATCAAGGACACATAGTATCTTTCTTTTCAGATAGATGTGAGATTCGTAAAGAAAAAAATGGAAAACTCATTGCTAGTGCTACAAGGACTCCAAACAATCTTTACATGCTTAGTGAGATAAAAAAGGAAAAGTGCTTTCTAACTCAAGAAGATGAGAGTTGGTTATGGCATAAAATATTGGGGCATTTGAGCTTTGATAATCTTGTCAACATTAGTAACAAGGAAGCAGTTAGAGACTTGCCCAAAATAAAAAGGCCCCATAACACCATTTGCGGTCCTTGTCAACATGGAAAACAGGACCAGAACCAGTTTTAAATCAAAAGGGTATACTTCTTCAAAACCATTAGATCTCATTCATACTGATTTATGTGGCCCCACCAGAACTCGGAGCATTCGGGGAGAAAGCTACTTCATGCTTGTTTATAGATGATTATTCTAGAATGACTTGGGTGACCTTTCTCAAAGAAAAATCGGAAGCTTTTGAAAAATTCAAAGCTTTCAAAGAAATGATTGAGAATGAGACTGAAAAGAGAATCAAATGCTTGAGATCGGACGAGAGGAGGAGAGTTCACCTCAAATGAATTTGTGGAATACTGTGAGCAACAAGGAATTAAAAGAGAATATTCAGCGGCAAGAACTCCTCAACAAAATGGAGTAGTTGAAAGAAAAAATAGAACTATTGAAAATATGGCTAGAGCTATGTTAAATGAGTCAAAACTTTCAGATGGGTTCTGGAAAGAGGCAGTCAGTACAGCAGTCTACATTATCACCGGGGCCCAACTTAGAGTAAATCATCATAAAACTCCTTATGAGTTATGGAAAGGAAGACCAGCTACGGTCAAACATTTCAAAGTGTTTGGGAGTAAGTGTTTCATCAGAAGGGAAGATCAGAATTTGGGTAAGTTTGATCCTAGGTGTGATGAAGGAATTTTTCTTGGTTATTCTAGCGAAGCAAGGCTTACGAGATGCTTCAACAAAAGAACGCATACAATCGTAGAGAGCATAAATGTAACAGTTGATGAAAAGACAGGGATAAGAGAACCTGTCAAGGAAATCAGTGATGAAATCTGTCAAGAAGAATTTAGAGAGGTTTCAGATGAAGAAGAGGAAAAACAATAGCTGCTTCCCAAAACTTCGTCACGATATGTTCAGAAACATCATCCCAAAGATTTGATCATTGGTGATCCAAACAGCAGACAAACTAGAAGAAGAGTCATTCCGTCTCACGATTCTACAAATATTTCATTATTATCTCAGATTGAGCCAAAAAATTTCAGTGATGCATGTGCAGATAAATTTTGGGTAAAAGCTATGGATGAAGAGCTAAATCAAATAGAGAAAAGTGAAACTTGGGATTTAGTTCCAAGACCTAAGGACAAGAATGTCATTGGCACAAAATGGATATTCAGAAATAAACTCAATGAGGATGGAAAGATTGTCAGAAACAAAGCCAGGTTGGTTTGCAAAGGTTATGCTCAAGTAGAAGGTGTTGATTTCGAAGAAACGTTCGCTCCTGTTGCTCGTCTCGAAGCCATCATAATGTTTTTGGCTCTTTCAAGTTTCAAAGCATTCAAGGTGTATCAAATGGATGTGAAATCAGCCTTTTTAAATGGAGTTTTGGATGAAGAAGTCTACGTAGAACAGCCAGAAGGCGTGTCTCTCTCAGATCAATCGGACTATGTGTGTAAACTAAAAAAGGCCTTGTATGGGTTAAAGCAAGCACCTAGGGCTTGGTACTCAAGACTCGACAGGTACCTTCATGAGCAAGGTTTCAGGAAAGGTATGGCAGATAGCAATTTGTACATTAAGGATAAAGGTAATGATATGTTGATTGTAGTTGTCTATGTTGATGATATCATTTTTGGGGGAAATAATACCCGGATGTGCAAAGATTTTGCTAACACCATGCGGAAGGAATTTGAGATGTCTATGATTGGAGAGCTGTCATTCTTTTTAGGTCTTCGGATTGCTCAATCAAAAGATGGTATATTTCTCTCTCAAGGAAAGTATATCAAAGAAATGTTAAAAAAAATTTGGGATGATGGACAGCAAACCTGTATGTACTCCAATGACTACGGGGTGCAAGATGAGTAAAGATGATGAATCTCCAGTGGCAGATCAAAAATTGTACAGATCGATGATTGGCGGTTTATTATATGTTACGACTACCGGACCAGATATCATGCGAGGTTGTTGGGTTAGTAGCCGATTTGAGTCTGCTCCAAAATATTCTCATGTTATAGCGGTTAAAAGGATATTCAGATATCCGAAGGGCACTATGGACTTTGGGCTTTGGTATCCCAAAGGTGATGATTTCACTCTCACGGCCTATACGAGATGCAGATTGGGCGAGCGGTAATGATGATAGGAAAAGCACCGGTGGTGGAGCATTCTTTACGGGAAAGAGTTTAGTTTCTTGGCTAAGTAAGAAACAACCTTCGGTTTCCTTATCTATGGTAGAAGCTGAATACATAGCAACATTGGATGGGTGTACTCAAGTTCTATGGATGAAAACCACCTTGGAGGATTTCAAAGTCAAGCATGAACAACCCATCTCCATATTTTGTGATAATACTAGTGCCATAAGTATTTCCAAAAATCCGGTAATGCACTCAAGGACAAAGCATATCTCCATCAAGTATCACTTTCTAAGGGAGAAAGTGCAAGAGAAGCAAGTCAAGGTAGAATATGTGTCTACTAAAGAGCAGATTGCAGATATCTTCACAAAACCTCTTCCAAGAGATACATTTGAGTATCTAAGGGAGAAATTGGGAGTTGTACTCCCACCCCAGAATTAATCACCTCATCAGGAGATGGGGGAGGGACTAAGCTAAGAGGCTCATTCTTAGTCCCAAGCCCCAAAGGTGACCCTTTGCCATTGATGACAAAGGGGGAGAGATATGAGTAAGGGGGAGAGCTTCATAGTGAAGAAGAGAGCTTCAAGTCAGGGGGAGCAAAAACTTCAAAGGCAGATTCTCAGTTGTTGGATCGGTTGTTTTCAGTTTTGGCTCTTGACTAGTGTTTTCAGTTAAGGTTTGCCATCAATGACAAAGGGGGAGATTGTTGGCAATTTTGGGTACCTTGGGTACATTGCCTTTGCTCTAAGTGTAGATGTTGTCATTGATGTCAAGAAGGTCTTGAAGCAATTTGGTTTGATGTCAAAGAATGTGTCTTGATGAAGGTTTCAGCATGGACAGTGAGTTTCCAAGAAGATCAGAGTAGCCCAGTTGCAAAAGATCAAGAAAAAGACAAGTAAGAAAAAGTATGCAGGCGGTTGGAAAAAGCTGTCGCGATTTCGTGACATGTTTTAGGAGAGAGAAAGCGCTGGCAAAACTGTCACGATTTCGTGACATGTTTGAGGAGAGAGAAAGTTTAGGCAAATGTGTCATGATTTCGTGACATGCGGGAAGGCAGAGACGAAGCAGGCAAAACTATCATGATTTCGTGACATGTCGCATTTTCGTGACTCGGACAAGTGCGGGGAAGGCGAGAGAAAGAAAAGTGTCACGATTTCATGACATTCTGCAAAGGAGGCTGTACGGACAGAAAAATGTCACGATTTCATGACATGTTGCAGAAGAAAGAGTCTACAGTGTAAGCTGTCACGATTTCGCGACAAGATTGAAGAGAGAGAAAGTGATTCAGGAACTGTCATGATTTCGCGACATGATGCAAAGTTCCAAGTAAGGGCTATCGCATTTTCGTGACATGCTGCAAAGGTCGAGTTGAGGACTGTCACGATTTCGTGACATGCAGCAAAGGAAAGAGTCTAAAAGGAGAAGCATCACGATTTCACGACAGGCAGTGGAGAAAGCGTACGGAAGCCAGAAGTGTCACGATTTTGCGACAGGCAGTGGAGAAAGCGTACGGAAGCCAGAAGAGTCACGATTTCGTGACAGGCTACAAAGAAGTTGTACGGATGCAGAAAGTGTCACGATTTTGCGACAGGTTGAGTTGGCAGCTTGCAGTTGGAGAAAGTGTCACGATTTCACGACAGAAATAGTTAGCAAGTCTTAAATAGAAGAAGCGTCATGATTTCATGATGAATTGAAGAAGGAAGAGCTCGAAGGCGAAAGCGTCGCGATTTCATGACATGTTCCAATTTCGTGGGCATATGGCAGAAAAGAGCTTAAGGCAGTGAAAGCGTCGCGATTTCGCGACAGAGTTGCAGATGACGTCAACAGAAGCAGATGTGTCATGATTTCATGACAAAAGCTGAGAGGAAGGCCATGAAGACTAAAGTGTCATGATTTCACGACAAAAGTGAGATGACATCAGCAAGAGGCAAAGGTGTCGCGATTTCGCGACAGAAGCACAAAGGAAGTCGACAAAGGCCAAGGTGTCACGATTTCACGACAGCAGGCTATAGAAGGTGTACGGCTGTAAAAATGTCGTGATATCGTGACATGTTGAAGTTTCGCGCCAGAAGCTACAGGGAGGCAGTGGAGCCGACAGAGTTAAATCTGGGCCAACGCAGCATAGGGTTTTGTGCTGACGTTGTTTTAGGGATATGCAGCCGACTAAGACCAAGATTTCAATCTTGAGATTGTGAGTATAAAAGGAGGGTTGTTTGAAGAGTTTTGGCATCGATCGAAGTGTGCGTTCGAAGTGCGATTTGCATAGATAGAGTGCGGGGAGAAGTTCGATCGCAGAGGTGCATAAGTGGAAGTCTGATCGACTGCTGTGTTTGCATAGAGTGTGCGACGACTGTGCTACTGTGTTTGTGCAGAGGTTGTGAAGACAATGCTATCATGATTGTGCTGGATGTGAGAAGACTGTGCTGCTATGTTTTCACATAAGAGCATAAGTAGATCGAGTGCTGCTGTGTTTGTGCAGACTATGAAAAGTTGGTTTTGACCAAGTGCAACTGTAACAAAAAAGAAAAGAGGAAGAGGACAGATTTGTGCCAGATCGAAGGACTGTGTTTTGGTGTAGATAAGAGGACAGGCTTTGTAGTGGTAGAGTTGAGGACAGAGATCTCCAGCCAGAGTAGGGAAGACAGGTGTCTTCTGTGGATAGAATTCCACTTGCTAAGGGCAGAGGAGGTAGAGGTCTTCTAGAGGATCACCACTAAGAGCAGAGTTAGGGGAAGGTGTCTCCTTTGGGTTGGTGCCCATAAACTTTGTAATTGGGAAGGTTTCCCAAAGAACTATGATATAACTTTTAGAGAAAAGTTTTATCCATGGAGTAGCCCACCTTGGGTGAACCACGTAAATTGTTGTGTCTCTTTGTGGATGGTGTGTTGTGCATTGATTTGATTCCTGTTGTTTTTACTGCTTTCTATACACTGCATTATACTATTTTGAAAGTTGATTTTAAAGCAAATTGAAAAAGTGGTCTTATACTGTTCACCCCCCCATCTCAGTATAAGCTTATGTTCTTCAAGCCTATGTGAATCAATGGTGCTAAATCTCCAAAGGGAGGACAAGGGGTAATAGAAACAAAATTATCAGGCCTAACCTCCTCATGCACAATATGAAAAGCACAACAAAAATTATAAGGGCAAGAACAAAGATCAACACCCACCTCGCTAGTTCACACCATTGATCGAATCACTAACATCAATTTTCCATAAACTGTGCGAGGCCAAGGCAATTAGATTTCCCTAGGTCAAGGTGATATACCCCAATCAACCCAAATCAAAGGGGTACCAAGAAGATCTGTTTTGCATTTTTCATCAAATGAAAGGTCATGACATTGAGGTGTGCTAGAATTTCAAACACATGGTGCAAAATATGATTGACAAAGGTAAGCTTGTAGTGCTACAAAACCACATGTGCCCGATAATCATAATATGGGGATTTACAAAAATCCCTTACCAAATCATGAGGTGCCTCGCAAAAATGTTGGCCAGGTCAACCAGGTGCAAGTTGAACCACCTACCCAGGGGTTCATAGGTATGGTGAATGTTGTCACTAGACATGGGAGATATGAACAACTGAATAAACCTTGTGCTCCCATTCAAATACAAGCCACGCCAAATCAATGACCGATGGAAAATATTCCAGGTCCACCAACAAGATCGGTGGTGACCATAAGGAGCAGGTTAGTCCAAAACCTGTAGACAACTCCTGTGAAGTTGTCGATATATGAGGTAATACAACAGTCCCCTAGGCATAAGGATACTCTTATGGATATTTTTAGGTCCATTGAAGTACATTCCCAAGATGCATAGGCATTTACTAATTTCATGGGACATGTACAACAATGTCAGGAATCGATGATCAAATTTTATGATCATGATATAAGGATGGTTTCTACAACCATAGCTAATCCGTCGTTGCATATAATCACGTATGTTAATCACATGCCATTTAAAAGGGTCTTGATTGATACCGATTCATCGATCAACATAATAATGACCAAGGTGCTGAGTCATTTAAAGCTACCTAAATCACACATTGTACCCACTACATTCCCATTGAGATTGTTTAATGACGCACTATGTTTGACTGTTGGCACAATTATCCTACCCATGTGGGTAGGCCTGAAGACCATCTCCATGATGTGTCATGTGATAGAAGGGGCCATGCAATACAACATAATACTTGGTAGACCTTGGATTCGTGAAATGCATTGCATTCCCTTGATATTGCATCAGTGTGTGAAGTACATCCATGAGGGGCGTATTAACGTAGTATCATCGGATGAAGAACCTTTTAAGTTTGTGAACCTAGCAAATTTGCCTGGGGTTTTCATACTACCATCAATGCACTTGGATGTTTAACCTTCATCTTTGATAAAGAAACTAGGAGGTAAACCAGAAGTACATGCTCAACCAATGCCATCTGTGTCACACAGATCGAAGCACACCATTGCCATTTCCTTGAAACCATCAACATCAATCATGAATCGAGATGAAAGGAAGTTGAAGGTAAAAATGGGTGAGAAAGAGAAGAAGCATGAACCCAATCCAATCGCTGAGGAGGTTCCCACCTCTATGGAATTTGAGAAACCCAAAGACAAAGCAAAGGAGGTGCCTCAACCTACCTTGCCTACATCTTTAGTAGAGTCATCCGCATCGCGGGTGACTGTCCATCTCGCCAGCATAGGACTAGGTGAGTATATAGTGCAGAATGTGACATTTGGGCCAATTTTAGAAACTACACAAGAGATGGACTGACCACACACCCATCGCTTTCTGGTTGGATCAGTCATACCATTGGGTGAGCCACCCAATTAGACTAACTTTATCTATGTAGGGTTGGAACAGCTTCCAACACGAATGCCCATGGATGAAGATGATGACGAACCTTTTGTAGTAAATATTTGTTATCTATCCAACCTGGAGTATGCCATGCATATTTTTGAGTTATATCATTGGCACGGATATGACCTTGGTCTCTTTGAACAAGGACATAGGACTCCTTTGAAACCGTGTTATCAGTTAGTCACTGATAGGTTTGATTTAGGGTTACAAATACGAGGGTAGGATGATTTGCTCTTAGTATCCTTAGAGCATCTGTACCTTAGTATGGCGGATGATGTGGATTTTAATCCATATCATCCTGATCCTTCCAATTTTTTGAGGAATCACCTGATGATATCTGTTGTCATCGTTGAGCCACTCAAAAATGATCATGAAGGGCTCCTTGAGCAGACTGAGATAGAACTGAACCCCAGATATAACCTGGGATACCAAACCCATGATGCAGTCAATGACACAGATGTGCAAGGGCGTAACCCCATTACTGTAGGTGATATCGATATAGAAGATCTTTGTAATGAATATGGAGCGGAGTCCACCTCCGATATGAGTGGACCAGGCTATGATGCAGATGAGGAATTCCCAAACGATGAGTAATCTAGGGATGAGGTTGAAGGTGCCTATGTGAGGCCCTGGTATGCACACCATTTATTGACTATTTAATTAGTATAGGTTCTCAAAGAGATCCTTCCCAATATTGATCATTCAGGGGAATAAGTGGAGCTAGATTTCTTGACGATGTCACACTTGCAATATAATTATCCGATTTATCCAGATAGTGATGAAAACAACCAAGCACTCAGATTCATGGGGCTACACTTGCAAGAGCACCCTCTAGGAGTAGGAGTGAATGATGGGTTCTGGTTTTTTGATAGTGACGAAGAAGATGAGTTAGAGAGGGCCTACCTTAGTCCTCCTTATTTGTGTTACCATAATCAACCCATCGACATAGATGAGATCTATCGATAGTTACGTGTTGGTCCTCGTCTGAGAGCAGGACGGTTAAACCAAGATCAAATTTATCGGTTGGTTAATCCAATTCCACTGACCTACATAGAGCTCCGTGAGCCAAATGATCCTATTTTGCAGTCAGTGCATAGGGATGATCCAGTTGTTCATAGTCCTCATAGAGAAGACCCCTTTGTTCCTGTGCCATTAGAGCCAGATCGTGGGTATGAGGACTACGTAGATTATGTAGAAGTTGGTTCGTGTGGTCCTGGAGATCAATTCCATTCCATAAACATGGTCTCCATTGATTTGACCACTCCACTCCACAATCTAGTAGATCCATCCAAACCATTGTATCTTAACAAAGATGCTATCAACTAGGATCGTGCTGATTCACCCATTGAGCCTAAATATTTCTTCCCTAATGTATAAATGTTGCAACCTTTCCATCTTGTGCCAGGCTGTACATATGATGTCTATCATGCCAAAAATGCTTCCAACATGGAAACTATCAACCCGGTTGATGACATCCATTTGATTCCTACACCTCATCAGATTGAGGAGGGATCACATATGTCAGTAGAGGAAACATTTGATGTGGATATTAGTAATGATCCCGCCAGTGCAAAGAAGGTTAAATTTAGAGAGTCTCTCACTCTAGATGAGCGGGCTATCCTCATCCCTCTGCTGTAAGAGAGACCAAATTTATTTTCTTGGACGTACAAGGATATACCAGGTCTAGATCTAAAATTGGTTACGCATAACCTTTCACTAGATTTGACGAAGAAGTCGATCAAGCAAAAGCTTAGAAATATGCACCCAAAAATAGCCTTAATGGTGAAATATGAGCTACAAAAGCTATTGGATATGGAATTTTTGATCTCCATCGACTATCCAGAATGGGTGTCCAATATGGTACCCATGGGAAAACTCGATGGAAGAATCCGTATTTGCATAGATTTTAGAGACCTAAATAAGGCAACACCCAAAGATTCATTTCCGTTGCCCAATATTGATGCTCTTGTAGATGCAACTATAGGTCACGAAATGCTCTCCTTAATGGACGGTTTTTCTGGTTACAATCAAATTCGGATTAAACTCGAAGACCAGTATAATACCACGTTTATAATGCCATGGGGAACATTTTGCTACAAAGTTATGCCATTTGGCCTCAAAAAAATTGGTGCCACATATCAGTAGGCCATGACATACATTTTTCATAACTATATGCACAAAATTCTAGAATATTATATCGATGACTTGTTGGCCAAGTCATTGCTACGAGAAGAGCATGCAGAGGTCTTTAGGAAGGTCTTCGGTCGCCTGATAGAGCACAATGTCAGGATGAATCCTAAGAAGTGCGTATTTGGTGTAACTTCTAGAAAACTACTAGAATTCATCGTCTCTAAGCGAGGCATCAAAGTTGACCCAGTGAAGGTTAAGGCTATCTTGGAAATGTGTCCTCCCACAAATATTAAAGAGTTAAGGAGCCTTCAGGGCAAAGTAGCATCGATAAAGTGATTCATCACTCAATTATAAGATAAATGTCGACCCATGAATCGACTGCTACATAAGGAGATCTCATTCAACTAAGACGAGGACTATCAAGAAGCCTTCGCTAAAATAAAGCAATACCTGGTGACACCGCCAATGCTAGCTCCACCAAGGCCAGAGGTGACTTTTTTACTATATATATCGGCAACTGACTTTGCACTGGGAACCATGTTAGCCCAAAAGAATGTGCAAGGCAAAGAGAAAGCCATATATTATATTAGTCGAACCTTGGTGAGCTATGAGCTCGGGTATGCATATGTGGAAAAATTGTGTTTAGTAGTAGTGTTTGCTACAAAGAAATTGCAACACTATATGTTAAGTCATACGACATATGTTATATCCAAATAATTTTTTTTGTAGTACATGATGAGTAAGATTTATCATAATACATGTACTGTGAAGTGGATCATGCTATTGATAGAATTCGATATGGAATTCAAAATCTAGAAGTCCATCAAGATACAAGTCATAGCAGATCAATTAGCTAAGGTACCACTATAAAACAATAGGTCTCTAACAATAGAGCTTTCAGACGATGCAGTCTTCATCATATCTGAGGCTCCCAAACCCTAAGAACCAGAGAACAATAGTGATATGACTCTGTTCTTCGACGGTTCAAAGTGCGAGCAAGGAGGTGGTGCTAGAATAGTGTTCTTCATGCCACAAGGAGCTCCAATAACCTTATCATTTAAGTTGGATTTTTCATGCACCAACAACAATGCTAATTACGAAGCCCTAATGCCAGGCTTCCACACAACCGTTGCCATGAATATTAAAATATTAAACATCTTTGGTGACTCCTTGCTCATAGTAAATCAAGTTAAGGGGCTCTTTCAGTGTTGATGTCCCGTATTGAAAGCCTATAAAGATCTAGTTGCCACAAATTTAGCTAAATTTGAATGGTATGTGAAAGTCGAATGCAGAATGACGGCGTACCAGATTATGATGCAAACAAAATACATACGGTACAGATGCTAAGTCCTACGAATGCGATGAACAAATGCATGAAGGAAATGACATAGAAATGAGATGTAAGCAAAAAAAAGTGGGGCCTCTTTTATTAATGTTGCTTCTTAATCCTGGTTACAATACGTCCCCCCTCTAGGGCTCAGAACGTTTGATACAGTTCGTTACATCAATGGATGGTACGCCTCTAGTGTCTTTCGCATGCCCACATTCGAAATGGGCAGGCCAAAGTTACCACCACTTGTGTCCATGTGTTCGTCATTCCTTGCTGCCCCTTCGGTGTTCTTGGTGGTGAGATCCTATGCACAGAGAAATAACAAATAGTTAATAGCATATGCGGATATAGGAAAAACATGCAATCCCCAAAGCCTCCGGCTAGTAAGTACATAAAATAGTAAAACGATGGTCAAAACATGTCATAATGAATTCAAAATTTGACAGAAGCATCAAGACATCATCAGGGACACATTGCAAAAATAACAGTCAGGAAATCATGCACCGATTTCTAATCGCTCCGGGGTGGGACGCTAGGGACTATCACAAAAAATGTAAAAGTGACCTTGCAAATGTCCTACCCAGAGGCCTCCAAAACTCCTGCAAACTTGGGGTTAGGCTAAAAGGGGCATTTTGAGATGACCCAGAAGGTCATATTTGGCAGATTCTGCCTAGATTGTCCTGTATCCGAAGGCGCTCCCTGAAGGTTAGTAAACACATAAAATGATAAAAACAAGGTCAAATCAAGTCAGAATACCATGAAACTTGAACAACAACATAAGTACATGAAATATGACAGAATGCAAAAATAATAGTAGAGAAATCAAGCATAAATTTCTAATCACTCCGGGGTGGGGCGATTAGGACTACAGCAATGCGAGGGGCACCCGGGGGCAGGACGCCCACCGTTTGGGGCTTAGTTTTGGCACCAATCCAAGTGGGATGGGTCCAAAACCTCCTAGGGGGTTGTGTCAATGAATTTGGTGTGGGATTGTGGCCGATTGCTCGGTTTTTGGGTCTGGATTGCGTTCCTAGTGTTCACTCGATAACCTCTCTTCCAAAAGAGAAATTAGGGATGTAGGAAGCACAAAGGGGAATGGGGGTATAATTTGGCAGCACTCCGTTGCTCCAAATGCTCCAACTCTGTTCTCTTTTTTGGGGTGAGGAGGCTCACCTTTTTATAGACCTCAGGGTCTCCTTTGCATGCGCATGCGAGGGTGCCACTTGGCTCACCATGCCTTTTGGAGGGAGAGAAGATTCCTCCCTGATTTAGGACCTCCATGATCAGGGCATGCTTGACTGAAGTCCCTCTCTATGATTTGAAACCGTTCCTCACAATTGCATGCCTTGAAGGTGAAGTTGGGTGGCGGATCTAGGCTGCCATTTGTCAAGGCTTGACTTTTTGCCAGTCAAACCTGCTAATCGTCCCACCCTGGAATGATTGCTGCTAATCGTCCCGGGGTGGGACGAATAGGATTCTAATCGTCCCAGGGTGGGACGAATAGGGAGCAAAGTGCTTAAAAGGTGCCAAATTGACCTCTGACCTTCCAAAACTGATTTGGGAGTGGTTAGGACCACTGTTTAACCTCTAGAGGCTGCCCTAGGGGGTATGTATGCCAATTCGGTCAGTGCTTGTAGTCACATAATCGGATTGGTGTTGTTTTGGTGTCTATAGATGCCCCTTTTTGGGATGCGTTGTGTGTGGCACAGTGCTGAGCAAAAAAATAGATGACCAAAGCACTTAATGATTAGGGTTTCTCAGTAACCTAACCAAATTTTGATGCCCCAAGTATGGAAAGGGCACGCATTCTTGAATCCTTGCTTTTGACGAGCTAAGGAGCTTATCTCAAGTGTAACCTTTTTCAGTGAGGTGTACTTGATCTTGGACATTGTTCAGTCATGAATAGGCAAAGGGCGCAACCTTTTGTCCGAGGAACCTTGTCTTCATGCTTCCAGAATGCCAAGTGTTTGTTTAGCTTGTGATTATTGCTTGTTTTCTGCCCCAAGCAGGAGCGTGATTTGTCTTTGTCAATGATTCTTTGAATGCATGCCATTTCCTTGATTGGGTGTGTATTTGTTGATTTGGTGACTAAGTGTGACTACCCCCTCAAGCGACGAATCGATGAGGGAATGACCAAAAGTGAGAAAAGCGATGAGTCACTTGACCCAAGATGACGTTTGTAAGGGTGCCTTCAATTGTTTTCGTTGAACGCGTATTGCAGTTTTCCAACAATCGGACCTATTTTTGGTGGGTTTTGACCCTTTTTGTGATGCCGATTGGGGTAGAAATTATCGAAAATCCTCCTTCCCATGGAGCGGTCCGGCTATGCTAGCCTTCTTAGGGAGTAGGATAGTGAATATTTGTGACCCCGACGATGGTTTTGCATGCCATGAATGTCTGGTGCAAAGGCACCTTTGTTCGGCAGATTTATTGCTATTTTTGGTGCATTTTTTGGATGCAGTTTTTGTTGCTTTATTTCTTGCTCTATAATCGTCCCAGGGTGGGATGAATACCAATTTTGTAATCGTCCCAGGGTGGGACGAGTGCTAACTAGAGCGCTCATCCCAGGGTGGAACGATTATAGGCCTAACAACCTATAAAAGGACCAAAACTAGGTTTTGGGCTCATTTGCAACAATTTTTTCTTGGCGATTTGGAGCAGTGAGGAGGAGTGCGAGTGTGCGTAGCGGAGCACTGCCAAAATTTCATGGACATCATGAGTGCGAGAACCGGATCTTCGAGTGGAGGAGCCGAGGTGAGACCGGTATGATGTTTCTCCTCCCTGCCTGCTATTCATTTTTGTTTTATATGAAGTTAAAAACTTACATATAAATGTTTGTTTGCGGTATTTTGTTTTTATCCGTATATCAAGTTGAAAACCTAATATATGATTTGTTTTTATTATTATTTTGTTTTGTTTTGCGTTAATATTAAGGTTGAAACCCTAATATTAATTTTTATATTTTTATATTGTTTTTGTTTTATTTTGTTCACATTAAGGCTAAAACCCTAGGACGATTTTTTTTGTTTTATTTCATTTTTTTGTTCATACTAAGGTTGAAACCCTAGGACGATTTTTTTTTGTTTTATTTCATTTTTTTGTTCATACTAAGGTTGAAACCCTAGGATGATTTTTTTTTTTTTTGTTCATACTAAGGTTGAAACCCTAGGACGATTTTTTTTGTTTTATTGTGTTTTTTGTTCACACTAAGGTTGAAACCCTAGTATGATTTTTTTGCTTTGTTTTGTTTTTGTTTTTGTACAGTTATTTTTATGTCTGTTGTCGTTGTTGTACAGTTTGTTTTTAATGTTTCTGTACTTTTGTTGTACTTTGTTTTTTTGTACTTTTGTTGTACTTTGTTTTTTTGTACTTTTGTTGTACTTTGTTTTTTTGTACTTTTTATGTTGTACTTTTGTTGTACAATTATTTTCTTGTACTTGGTTGTTCTTCTGTATAATTTTATTGTATTGTTTTTGTTTATATTAAGTATGTACTTAATATCTTTTGCTTTTTATTATTTTTTAGGTTGTGAAGAGTCGGTACCGCCAGTCGACTATTTTCTCTGATGCCCGGGAGGCCTTGACAGTTGGGGATTGGGAGTGGCTTGATGCCCTTGGGCTCAAGCACGTGATGCGTCTGGAGCCTGTGGTGGGGGATCGGGCATATTTGACTACCCTGATCAATCTATGGGATCCCCACACCAACACTTTTCATCTTCCAATAAGGGAGATGACTGTGACTCTGGAGGATGTGTATCGGATTCTACGGATTTTGATAGATGGACTTCCTATCCGGATGACCCATCGGGACCAACGGACAATGGTATTGACACGATGTTTTGGTCGGGCGGGGGAGATGGGGGTGGAGAGGGTTGTGGAGAGGGTAGAGGCTGACTACCAGATAGGCGGTATTCTGGTGCGGTGGTGGCTGGAGAAGGGTGTATTAGGGGTGAGGCATGCTTTGCTCATGGCCCTCATTTCTAATATGCTGCTTCCTGACTCCTCAGGTGCGAGGTTCCCTTGGAACCTACTTGAGTTGGTTTTCACATTGGTGGAGTGTCCTACATCAGCTCCACTTATTATGAGATGGGGGTAGACTTTATTGGCATAGTTGTACGATGAGCTATACGAGGTCTATTGCCAAAAGCGGAAGGGGATCGGGTGCAGCTATCTCTTACAGTGTTGGGGGTGGCAACACATAGCTGTGGAGTGGCCGCAGGGTTTGCCTTGGACCACCCGAGGTGAGATGGTGGATCGAGAGATTGGATATGCCAATTTATGGCGGTGGTCAGAGGAGCATGGATAGAGTCGACGGTGGGCAGGTGATGTAGGTCACTATACTGATGCCTTCTCTCATCTAATGCTAGGGTAGGTGTTTTGGCAGCCATACCGAGACTATCCAGCCTGGCCTGAGGCTGGAGAGTGGCTTTGGTGGGTGCGTAGGGGTAGGTGGTTGATTGGGCGACATGGGACAGAGTAGGAGTACTTCTCGTATGTCTGGGTGACATGGTAGTTTGGGGTGCACCAGGGATTGCCTGGTGATCCCTTGATCTATCGATGGTGTGATGATGAGAGGACCCTAGTCTGGCCTATCATTGAGCCATTGGGTGAGGGGTCTGATGCAGTTATTGATGTTCCCAATATGGACGATGTCGGGGTAACTACAGAGTATGACCGGTGGTGGACTATGCGGTGATGGTGGGGTGAGGGGCCTCTAGGAGGTGCGGATACGATAGTAGTAGGAGGTGGGGGTGCAGAGGCACCGATGGAGGGTTGGGGGGCTCCGCTTGATGATGTGGACATGGTGGAGGTCGATGAATTCACTGGCGATGGAGATGATTTGGGGGTTTCGAGTAGTCGGATGTACAGGATGTCCCGGAGTAGTGGGTGCCGGAGGAGCAGGCCATCCCGGAGGTGCCCATGCCTCAGGCTATCTCAGGGGATGTGGAGGTTGGGTTTCATGCTGAGATAGCATGATTGGAGGGTCTCTTACGAAGATGGGAGGAGGAGCATAGAGATATTTTGTAGGAGAGGGATCTCCTACGGGCTCAGTTAGCATAGCGGGACAACGCATTGGCTATGTATCACCGACGAGATGTGGAGTGGGGGTGGTACCGGGTAGAGTTAGAGACAGAGGTTGTCCACCTTGGTGGACAGTTTCCTGAGCTCGATGGAGGTGGCTCGTCGCGTCGTACGAGAGGCAGTGAGACTGAGCAGTCTGCATCATCTCATCGCAGGCGGCTAGGTGAGGGTAGTGTTGGTGGGTAGGGTGCGAGGGCTGGTAGCAACCACCCTGAGAGGTCCCATAGGACCCATACTACTAGGGGTAGTTCCAGTCGCACCGATCCTACATGATCATGGTGGCCGACTCCCTAGGCTTTGGGGATTTTGAGTTTTTGGTTTTTGTGAGGTCAGAGGACCTACTTATTGTAGCCTGAGGGCATTTTGACTTGATATATATACATGACTCATTTTTGGTTTGATGATATGCTTGTCATGGTTTATTGTTCTTTTATGCATATTTATTTATGTTGATGTATGCATATGCTATTATGACTACGGATGATGTTAGCTATATGATATAGATGTATGCATATGGAATGGATGGAATGATTTGTTGGTATACAGGCGATGGCACCATAGACTGTATAGGATTTATTGGCTTTCTGTACTATGTGATTGCTTTATGGAATAACTTTGCATTTGTAATTTTTGTTTTGTATTTTTTGATGGTGATGTAAGTAATGAAATGTACAACAATTGTTTTAGAATGTAGTTAAGGTTTTTCTGAGACTCGGATGCTTTAACTAACTAATCAAGACTGTACATTATCTTACAAGACTTTCGAACAAGGTACGAATTTAGACTTGAGTTTGACCAAGTTATTTCACATCCCTGTGTGTGCGATTGAATTCGTTGATGTGGTATTCATAAGGATACCGCCAGTGCCAGGTAGGCTGTCCACCAAACCTGTACTGAGGATCACCTAATTAGCTCCACTAATTCCTTTGTTGCATTTAGTAAGATTAACCTACGGGGCAATCTAGGATACCATAAGCTAGCTCATCCACATGCAAACATTGGTCTACACACACGCAAAGCTAATGTGATAGACATATCATCATGCATTTAGGATACCGCCATTGCCAAGTAGGCTATCCACCAAACCCGTAATGAGGATCACCTAAATGGTTTTTCAAATGCTGAGAATTCCAGGGATTCAAGCTCAGGCGTCTTTCGGTTGTTCAATTTGTTGAGATACTTGCTCTCACATATAGTGATGAAAATCACTGTTTATTTTTCTCTCTTTTTTTTTTCTCTTGAGCAAGGGGTTTGAGTAGTGGTGATAACCACTGTTATTATTTTTTATTGTTGCCTTTTAGATTTTGACTTTTGATTTCAAAGTTGAGCTCGTGGGTTTTTGGCTTGTGAATGGCATTGATCCTTTTGGCCTTGGGGATGACTACCCATCCTTCTCAGGGACGTGTAGTATGAATCCTTATGACTTTGGGGATCAAAGGTGGTTGGGAATTTTTCTTTGGAATGGCATTGATCTTTTAGGCCTTGGGGATGACTACCCATCCTTCTCAGGGGCGTGTAGTATGAATCCTTATGACTTTGGGGATCAAAGGTGTTTGGGATTTTTGATAGTGAATGGCATTGATCTTTTAGGCCTTGGGGATGACTACCCATCCTTCTTAGGGGCGTGTAGTATGAATCCTTATGACTTTGGGGACCAAAGGTGTTTGGAATTTTTGATAGTGGTGAAAACCATTATTTATTGTGGGGAATTGGATGGGGAAGAGCTTGTCCTTTTGTCAATTCTCAGCATTCTTGAACCATTCGCACAGGGGGATGAGCAGGATAACATTTCACTTATGGTACCCTAGACTGCTTTGTAGGTTTCATCTTTCGTTCACACAACTTGGGAATTTTTATGTGTTTTAAGCTTGTGTTGGGATGCTATGTAACAAGGCGTGATCCAAGTAAAACTCTACCTTGTAAAAATCGGTCTGACTTTGTACAACATTTGACTAGAAATCTAAAGACAACTGAATGACGAAAACCCTAAAGATATTAGAAGACAACTGACTATGATATGGCGAAAATGTGAAGGGCGTTATTCTTGATGGATATTTTGCAAAATGGACTGAATGTGGAAAATGATGGAATTGTCGAGTAGTTACAGTCTATGGTGCGTTTGACATGTATGACCAACAAATATGCAATGTATGTATGCGATGCCTAATGCAACTCTTTTTTCTTTTTTTTTGTGTTTTGATTTTTGAAGAATATGCATGAAAGTGAGATGCAATTTTTTTGTTATTTTTGATTATCTATTGTTTTTTTTGGATATTTGTTATGGATGGTTTAACCCGAATGGGTGCGGACCAAGTGATTCTTACGGATCCTTGGAGGTTTTGACCAAAGGGATTATAGATACCTTTGGGGCATTTTTGGTTGACCAAGCGATTGTGAGAACCCTTGGAGCTTTTGGTTTGACCAAAGGGATTATGGATACCTTTGGGGCATTTTTGGTTGACCAAGCGATTGTGGGAACCCTTGGAGCTTTTGGTTTGACCAAAGGGATTATGGATACCTTTGGGGCATTTTTGGTTGACCAAGCGATTGTGAGAACCCTTGGAGCTTTTGGTTTGACCAAAGGGATTATAGATACCTTTGGGGCATTTTGGGTTGACCAAGCGATTGTGGGAACCCTTGGAGCTTTTTGTGGACCTTGGAGATTTTGGTGTGGGCTATGGCTCTCTAAATGTTGAATGGCCTCAAATGACTGATGTTCAAGGGTTCTAGTTCCTTGATTCCTTCAAGAGAGGTGAGCCGGTATGTTCCAGGTCCTATTTTACTATCGATTACATAAGGACCTAACCAATTTGCCATGAACTTGTCCCTTAAATGGGGTGGTAAGTTAGAATTTTATTGGTTCTCTTTTAAGACCAAGTCACCAACCTGAAAGTCCCTCAGGTGAACTTTCATGTTGTATGCTTTCTTAAGTCGCTCTTGATAGATACGTAAATGCTCGAGAGCATTGATGCATCGTTCATCGAGTAACGTAAGCTGGTCTAATCGGGCCTGTCATGTAGTGTCATCATCGATGAACTCTTGCATTGATATGCGTAAGGAGGGTATTTCCAACTCGAGAGGCATGACTGCCTCGGAGCCATACACTAGCAAAAATGGAGTTGCCCTAGTGGGCATCCGAATGCTAGTGCGATAAGCCCATAGGGCAAGTGGTATTTGGATGTGCCAATCCTTATGATTATCTATGACCATATTTTTAAGGATGGCAACTAGCATTTTGTTTGACGCCTCTGCTTGCCCATTTGCCTGTGGATAATAGGGTGTCGAAAAACTGTGCTGAATTTTGTACTTTGTTGTCAAAGCATGCACATCTTTGTTCTTAAATGACGTCCCATTATCCGAGATGATCTTGGATGGAATACCAAAATGACATATGATGTTATGTAAAATAAACTTCGCAATGCGGGGCCTAGTCGTAGAGGTAAGTAGAATTGCTTCCACCCACTTAGTGAAGTACTCTGTGGCCATTATGATAAACGTGTGATGACCTGACGATGCAAGGGAGATCTTTCCGATGAGATCTAAGCCCCACTACAAAAATGGCCAAGCTGATTGGATCGGTTGCAAGGCTTGAGAAGGTACGTGTGTCAAGTTAGCATGGTGTTGACACTTCATGCACTTCCGCACATATGCGCAACAATCTCGCTCTAAAGATGGCCAATAATAGCCCATGCGAAGAATGCACTTGGCGATGGCCATACCGCTGAAGTGGCCACCGCACGTACCATCGTGCGCTTGGGTGATCACCCAAGTGGACTCCTGCTGGTCCAAGCAATGGAGGAGGATCCCTTCGTAGCTTCGATGGTACAAAATGTCTCCTAGCAAGACATGTTTTGCCACTTTCTATTTGAATGATCTTTTTGCGACGTGCGACAATCCAAGTGGGAGGCTACCTAACTTGAGATAGTCTCTTATGGGTGTGTACCAATCCTGCTGATCAGAAACCTCGATGGTATGAACGACCGATCCCTCTTGAAGTTCATCCCTAGCAAAAGTTGAGCGGGAAAGAACTTGTAAAAATAGCATTGTGTTGCTATTAAGAGGGGTTGGAGAGAACAAAGACCCCTAGTTGGCATGATTCAGACTATCATGGATTCGAGAGAACCTATCCTGAGATGGTTCAATCTAGATCAGGTGGATTCTTGGCGTTATGTCAGAGCTTGCATGCTCCATCATGGATTGTGATAATGTTTTGACTTGAATGGTTGTCATCTCACCAGAAGGGTCTTGCGAGATTAGTGACCCCAAAGAGGCCATAGTGTCCACAAAATGATTCGATGATCGAGGGAGTGCCTCGATGTCGTACCATTCAAGATTTGCCAAGAATTTATCCATAAGGGCTTTGTAGGCCTGTAGAACTGGGCATTTGCATTGGAATACCCCTTTCACTTGGTTGACAATTAACAACGAATCACCAAAGATATTCAAGCGTTTGATGTTCATGGTGATGGTTGTCTGAAGACCTATGAGCAAGGCTTCATATTCAACATTGTTATTTGTGCATGGGAAATCAAGTTTAAATGATAAAGGCATTGGAGCCCCTTGCGGTGTGAAAAACATGATTCCCATGCCACCCCCTTGCTCACATTTAGAACCATCAAAAAATAAGGTTATGTCGGCCTGTGACTCAGGCTCATCAGAATCTGGCGATTCTGAGACATGGAAGACCCCATCATCGGGTAGCTCTACGGTCAGAGGCTGATCATCTTCGAGAGGAGCCTCTGCTAGTTGATCGGCGATGACTTGACCTTTGATGGACTTTTGTCCAATGAACTCGATGTCAAACTCCATCAACAACATGATCCATTTCACCGTGCGACTACTATGATAAGTATGACTCATCATGTACCACAATGGATTCTCCTTAGACACAACATACGTCGTATTGCTCAGCATGTAATGGCATAGCTTTTTGGTGGCAAATACCACCACCAAGCATAGCTTCTCAACGTATGCATAGTTAAGTTCATAACTGACCAGGGTGCGGCTAAGATAATAATTAGCCTATTCTTTATGTAATTCATTTTTCTGGGCTAGCATGGCACCCAGTGCCACCTCAGTAGCTGAGATGTATAAGTAGAATGACATTCCTAGTCTAGGTGGTGCCAATACTAGCGGTGAAGCCAAGTATTATTTGATGTCATCGAAGGCTGATTGGCACTCGTCATCCCAATGAAATGCTACCCCCTTGTGTAATAATTTATTCATGGGTCGGCACTTGTCAGATAACTGCGCTATGAAGCGCTTGATTGACGCGACCTTACCCTGCAAGCTTTTGAGCTGCCTGATGGTGGTTGGGGGAAGCATTTCAAGGATTGCCTTGACTTTATTTGGATCTACCTCGATGCCTCATTTTGAGACTATGAAACCCAAGAGTTTTCTAGATGTGACGCCAAATACGCACTTCTTGGGGTTTAGCCTAACCTTGTGTTCGATGAGGCGATCAAGGATCTTGCGTAAGTCATCGAGATGATTTTGGCGCAAAAGAGATTTGGCCAACAAATCATCCATATAATCTTCCAAAGTTTTATGCATGTGATCATGGAAGATGTATGTCATAGCACGTTGGTAGGTGGCACCAGCATTTTTAAGGCCAAAGGGCATGACCTTATAACAAAATGTCCCCCAAGGCATCGTGAACGCCATTTTTAGTTGATCATCGGGATTGATACGAATCTGGTTGTATCCCGAGAAACCATCCATGAGGGAAAGCATTTCATGGCCTACTATAGCATCTACCAATGCATCGATGCTAGGCAAGGGGAAATCATCCTTGGGACTCGCTTTGTTTAAATCTCGAAAATCGGTGCATATGCGAATCCTCCCGTCAGGCTTTTTGATGGGTACCATGTTGGACAGCCATGGTGGGTAATCCACGCAGATGACAAACTGTGCATCCAACAACTTTTGTAGCTCGTATTTGACCATTAAGGCCACTGTTGGGTGCATCTTACGTAGCTTTTGCTTGACTGGCTTGACTGTCGGATCAAGTGTTAGATTATGCGTGACTAGCTGTGGGTCTAGCCCCGACATGTCTTTGTAGGACCATGCAAAAACCTCCTTCTTCTCTTTGAGAAGGGCAATGTAATCGGCTTGCTCTTCGGGGGATAGACTTACCCCTAACTTGATGATTTGTGGATTCATTGGATCAGAACCGATGTCCACGTCAATCATTTCTTCGACTGACATGTGGGATCCGTCCTCCAACTGGTGTGGAGTTGGGATCAGGTGGATATCATTCGCTGAATTTAGATCTACGTTGGGAACGTCGGGTTCCTCTTCAACATGGAAGATATCCTGAGTCTGTCCTGGGGTGAAATGAAACATCTCACCACAAGGCCAGTACTATGATGGGGATGGTGGTGAGTCAGCATGATCCCAGTCTATGGCATCTAGGTCTAGATACAATGGTCATGTTGGATCGGTTGGATTGTGGATGGGGGCGGTTAAATCAATGGAGATCATGTTGATGGACTGAATTTGGTCTCCATTACCACGTGGGTGTTGATTCAGACATCCTTGGTGATCCTTGTACCCGAATCTGGCTCTATGGGTACTGGCACAAAAGGATCGGCCCTATGTGTAGATAGAAGGATAGGGTCTGCCCTAGGCACTGATGGCCCTATAGGGTCTCTAGGTGGGAGGTGCTCTCTGTATGCCCGTAGTGGTGGATGAAGCACTTGGTTTAAATGCCACCTATGCCTTGGTCCCATATTTAAATGTTCAAACATACCATCGATGTCTATGGGGTATTCCTGTTGCCTCATATGGTTGATATATGCCATCTCGGTCTCATCCTCATAGTCGCTATCGAGAGATCCATAGGCCTTCATTGGCTTCGACAACTATGTGCCCCTTTGGCTGGTATAGCCTCCCACTAGGTGTTTCTTGATCACTTGGCCTTATGGCCGGCATGGGAGGCTCATTTTGTTCGAGCATGTTGATTTGGTCCCTTCTAGGTTGTTTCGCTCTCTGCGGGAGGGCTGGATTCTCTGGAGGTAGCAATTGCCCGATTGGAACATTAAAGGGGAACATTGCCACGAAGTCCTCTTGATAGTCGTCAATGGGTGTCACCTACGAGTGATTGCTATCGAACTCAAAAGGGTCCCAAGGTGCTACCTCATAATCTGACTCATCTTCAGAAGACCCCCTTGATTTTTTTCATATCCCTCTTGGAGGTTACTTCTTGAACTTTCCCCTTCCTCGATCAAAGGGGAGGGGTTGTTGAGGTCAACAAGGTTTGTTGTTAACAATGGGAAATAATTCCCCAATGTGTATGTAGTGTTGGGATTGGCATATGGATCTTGTGCCAACCCATCCCTGTTGCCTAGACCTAAGCCTTGCATGGTTTCTACCAAGATGTCGAGGGGCAAAGGGTGGTTGAACCCTACTCCTAATTTATCATATGGCATCTGGTATCTTGGTTGACAAAGAATGTGCATTCCTTGTTCATATCTGCCCAATCCATATCCATGCCAATTACATTGGTCTAGGTATTTCAAGGCAAATTCTGGGTTGGACAGATAGTCAATATTCTCAGCAAATGGCTCTTCATCCTCTTCCTCTTGTAGGTAGGGTTCAATGCCATTCTCGAGGCCCCCATATACAAAGTTGGTCTGATTTTGTGGGTAGCCTAAAGGGACGATAGTGCCGATGGGGAGGCGAGGTCTCCCCATGTCTTGCATGGATTCGAGCATGGGTGTTGCCACAATGTTCCACACTAGGTACTCCCCCAGGCCCGTATTGGCCATTTCAATGGTAATCATCGATGGTTGAGGGGGAGGGAATGGGAGTTCTCCCTGAGTCCACTCCATGTTGGGTGAACCAGGTGTCTCGACTTCCATTCGGCTAGGCACCTCTTCGGTAGATATGGTTGAGACTAATGGTGGTACCTCCTCTAGGGGCTTCTTCCCATTGTCCTTCGATGTGGCCACCATAGGTGGCATTGTTGGTGAAGGAACAGATGATGAAGATGGGCCAAGTTGGTGAGTTGAGGGACTCAACAGCGAGGATGTAGGCGGAATCGGACCCTATGTGGATGGATTCAATTGAAAGTCCAAATGTGTCGATGGGAGGGTCGATTGTGGCATCAGCTGCACCGCATTGCAAAACTTAAAGGGCTCTAAGTCCGTTGGGACTACATGTACTTGCCCTTCGTATGTGTATTTGAGGCATTGATGGGCTATCGAAGGGACACACTTCATGTCCCTGATCCAAGGCCGGCCTAGCAAGATATTGTAGGCCATCTCACCCTCAAGGATGTGACACAATGTAGGAATGGTCTTTTGTCCTACTTGGATGGGCAGGACAATTGTGCCAACCGTCGAGCATAACGTGTCGTTGAATGCTCGAAGAGTGTAAGTGGATGCCACAATGTGGGATGTTGGTAGCTTAAGGTGTTTTAATGCCACTGTCATGATTATGTTGTTGGATGAGCCAGTGTCCACCAACACCCTCTTGAATGGAATCCCGTTGACCCACGCGATGACGTGCAGGGGTGGATCCACCATATCACTAGTCACCAATTTCAGTTCGTCTTCCCTGAAGGTTATGACTGGTTCTGTGCATCGTCTCACATGTCCCACAAAGTTGTTGAAAGAATTGGGTTCGTGGGGCTGTAGCTCAATGGCTTTGAGTATCTCCATCAGAGCCTCCCGATGGGGCGATGATTGTTGGATGAGCTCATAAATGGAGAGCCTAGCCGACGTGGTCCTTAAAATTTGAGTAAGCTTAGTCCGAATCGTGGCCACTGGTCTAGGCGGGGGAGGTTGTGTAGGGTGTTGTGGAGGTTGTGACGTTGATGGAACATCTCCTGTAGCTGCAGTGGGTGCAGCCGTGTTTGGGTATCTTTTGTTCCGTGTCACGATGCTTATCATCCCCATGTATCCTTGCATGGGGCAGTTTTGTGTTACCTCATTCACTTGTAAAGTCTTTGCTTGCGCATCATGGGCAGGTAGGGGGTCTTTGAAGACTTCCATCTGTTGGTTGCTTAGCGCTACGGGATTATCTACCATGAGCGTTTTGTTGTCTATCAAGTCCTGCACTAAGTTTTTGAATTTCCAACAAGTGAAGATGTCATGTCCTTTCTATCGGTGAAATCTACAATATAAGTCTTCCCTATAGCCCTTGGGTTTTGGCACGTTGGGGTCTATGGGTCGACTTTTCAGCAAGTTTATCAGGTTTGCCATGAACAAGCGGTCAAACAAGGAGTCTCTAGACTCCGTGAATTGTGTGAATTGTCGCTTAGGGCGATGCTGCTGATTTTGCTCTTGTTTGTGATTTTCCTTTTCATAGTTATCAAGAGGAACTGCCTGATAATTGGCCTTTGGGGGCTGTGTCATTTGTGCAGGCTTGGGTATAGTTATGGCAACCTGATTGACCGCGGTGGGTTTCGGTTGCGTGGGCCCAGTTTTGGCATTTTTGGTCCACTCTTTCTTACATGGCTTGGCAATCTCGTCATCTTGAATTTTGATCTCCTCAATTATCCTAGCTTGCACCAGGGCTTCTTCTAGGGTGGCATACTACTACAGCTGCAATAGCATGGAGATCGACCTTATGCAACTCTTTGAAAACATTTGAGTCATGTCGGCCATGGGAGGGAGGTAAGGTAGCTTTGAAAGCAATGTCCTCCATCGATTCCCATAAGCGGCTATGGTCTCATCATCATACTGCTTAAGGCCAGCTAGGTCACTTAAGGATGCCTTCTTCTTGGTGTTGAAGGCAAAATGTTCAAGGAACGCGTCCACTAGCTGGTCTAGATTATTGATGCTATGCTTCAGCAACTGGGTAAACCAATCCGAGGTAGGGCCTACGAACGTGGTTATAAACGTTCTCAGAAGCAATGCATCATTGTCCTGAATGCCAAAGCATTGACTCAGGAACCTTGTTACATGTTCTTGGGCATCCTCATCCCCTCTAAAAATTGCCAATTGAGGCATTTTGAAGTGGTCGGGGTATGGGGGTGCCAGAACTGAAGGATGCACAGGGTGACTACGGAGCTGGCGTAAGGTAGGCTTTTGGGGCCCTGAAGTCTTGGTCTCCATAGACTCTAAGCATTCTAACAGTGCTTTGTATGCATCAGAGGATTTGATTTCCTCTTCTTTGGTTTGTTCCCATTGTGAATTGCGAGGAACTTGAGGCCTATGGAGGGGTAGTCGGGTAGCACCCCCTGCCTTGGTAGGGTGTTTCAGCCCGCTCTTCTTCTCGCTCAAATTCCTCATAGGCTTCTTGAGGAGTTTTTGGGCATGACCTATAAACATGGATGGGTGCCCGAGGAAGGCGCCCATCATTGGTTCTAGGAGTGGCTTCCCACTCAGGTCTAGGAGGTCTTGGAGGCAATGCTTGATAAGGTCGAGGAGACCTGTCTCATACTAAGGGGTTGTGCCTCTCATAAATTTCTATCCTATGCATGTGAGGGGTTGGAATCCTCTCATGCATAGTGTTCTGGAGCAACTCATCTGTCTACACTGAATGCGCTCTTTGTTAAGATGATACAGTTGTTCTAACTATTGCTGATCTTGCCTGAGCTGCATGATTTGCGCTTGGCGGGTGGCCTGTTTGGCAAGTGCCAAGTCGATTTGTTCCATCGTCCTAGGTCTAGGAGGCCTAGATGCCTCCCCTACATATCTATCTTGGTCTTGGTGATCCGAGATCTCTATGGGTCACTTCCCTCTATCGAGGTTAGCAACATTCACCTGAGGCTCTGGCCTCAATAGGTGATCTTGATAATTAGCAGGTGCGGAGGTGCATTGCTCCCGCATGGTGTATTGCTCTTGAGGAATATACTGGTTTTCCTCGTGCTCCCTCTCATACATGTGAAAGGGATGGGTGGAGTTGGCTCACCCTGTCTGAAGAGCCTTGCGCTCTAGATTTGGCCTATTAGTTCTAACAATAATGAGGGGTGGAGGAGGAATGATATAATCATGTGGTCCCTCCTTATGAACCCTATGCTACTCTAGCACTTCATCGCACAGTGGCCACTCATAATGAGTGTCTAAGGGAGCCTTCCCATGTGTGTACTCCTCCTGAGAGGGTCTATGTTGAACGGGAGTGCCCCTCAAAGGGGTGCCTCTATAGTCCTTTTCTGTAGTGGCATAGTGTGGACTATGTTGTGGGTCAGGCTGCCAAGGTGGTATAACCAAGTCCTTGGGGCTATAACGGAGGTGACTTGTGCCTCCTTGTATACTTTTCATAGCTTCTACCCGTGATTGGGCTTGGCTACGGGTATACACCATGGTGGTGGTCTTTCTAGAAAGATATGTATATTTTTATCTCCTTTACAAAAATTTTATGCTATACCAAACAAACGGGGACCACACACGCAAAGAAATGATTATCTCGTTTACAGATTAAATGTGTGCCCTAGATCTGGTCTAATGTGTTTGATTTTTGTTATGCGAATCTTGTAAAGGAAACTTTGTTATTCATGCAAAATGAGGGCTCTTGTATCTCCAAAATGGTCACCCCTTCAATATACCATTGCCAGGCCGTTATACCGAACCTCTCAATATACCCGCCCTTACGTGAGGGAAACTATTGGTACGCGAGAGTAGAACAATACGTGGAACATAGGCGGTATGGAAGGGGGGTCACTCTATTTTTGACACCTACCATAGAAGACTTATCCTCATGCACGGGGAATCACCCCCATTACACTTGGTCAGCTTTCATCAGGATTTACGTCTAGCAACAATCACGATCGGGGTATATGTATGCAAAATCCAAGCCAAGGTGGTGATGAAATCCACCGTTGGTCTTGATCAAGTGTTGGGGTATTAAGACCAACTCCTTGATGTTAATTTTATTAGGTGGTGCGTGTGTGGTTCCTTTTAATTGTATAAAGAAAGAAAACATACAACAAAAGATGATTTTCACTAATGCAATGCTTTAAAGTACGTTTTATCTTTCAGAGACCATTAGTAGCAAAAAGGAAATCACACAACCTAACTAGAACTAAAGCCTAGAATGAGGACTTGCCATTTGTGCAAGTATCATGCAAGCAAACCAAAGAAAAATGCATTCCTAATCAAATTCCTTCCATCTGATTTACTCTATGTTTTTTTTTTCTTTTTCTTATTGCAAGAAGGAAAACAAACTACTTAACTTTTCTATGCAAGCAAAGAAACAGAAAATTGCAGAAATAGAAAATAGAAAAACACAGAGGATGTTCAGAAGGCCTACCTCTTCTCTGTCCAAACCAGATGCCTCTGAGTTTCTGCTCAAAAAATGCATAGAGCTCTAATCATCCCGGGGTGGGATGAATAGCAGGTCTACATTCATCATAGGGTGGGGTGAATACATATTCATCCTAGGGTGGGATGAATAGCAGGTCTGTATTCATCACAGGGTGGCACGAGTAGCAGTCCAACGCCCGAAGGAGTAACACCTGCAAAGAAAACCACAAAATTTGGATCAAAAACTTGATCTTAATAGCAGGGGATAGGGTCCCACCATGATCGCCACTGAAAGCCGAATGCAGAATGACGACGTACCAGATTATGATGCAAACAAAATAGATACGGTACAGATGCTAAGTCCTACGAATGCGATGAACAAATGCATGAAGGAAATGATGCAGAAATGAGATGTAAGCAAAACAAAGTGGGGCATCTTTTATTAATGTTTCTTCTTAATCCTGGTTACAATACATCCCCCCTCTAGGGCTCAGAACGTTTGATACAGTTTGTTACATCAATGGATGGTACGCCTCCAGTGTCTTCCGCATGCCCACATTCGAAATGGGTGGGCCAAAGTTGCCACCGCTTGTGTCCATGTGTTCATCATTCCTTGCTACCCCTACGGTGTTCCTAGTGGTGAGATCCTATGCATAGAGAAACAAAAAATAGTTAATAGCATATGCGGATATAGGAAAAACATGCAATCCCCAAAGCCTCCGGCTAGTAAGTACATAAAATAGTAAAATGATGGTCAAAACATGTCATAATGAATTCAAAATTTGATAGAAGCATCAAGACATCATCAAGGACACATTGCAAAAATAATAGTCAAGAAATCATGCACCGATTTCTAATCGCTCCGGGGTGGGACGTTGGGGACTATCACAAAATGTGCAAAAGTGACCTTGCAAATGTCCTACCCAGAGGCCTCCAAAACTCCTACAAACTTGGGGTTAGGCTAAAAGGGGCATTTTGAGATGACCCAGAAGGTCAGATTTGGCAGATTCTACCCAGATTGTCCTGTATCCGAAGGCACTCCCTGTAGGTTAGTAAACGCATAAAATGATAAAAACAAGGTCAAATCAAGTCAGAATACCATGAAACTTGAACAGCAGCATAAGTACATGAAATATGATAGAATGCAAAAATAATAGTAGAGAAATCAAGCATAGATTTCTAATCACTCCGGGGTGGGGCGATTAGGACTGCAATAGTGCGGGGGGCACTCGGGGGCAGGACGCCCACCGTTTGGGGCTTAGTTTTGGCACCAATCCAAGTGGGATGGGTCCAAAACCTCCTAGGGGGTTGTGTCGATGAATTTGGTGTGGGATTGTGGCCGATTGCTCAGGTTTTGGGTCTAGATTGCGTTCCTAGTGTTCACCCGATAACCTCTCTTCCAAAAGAGAAATTAGGGATGTAGGAAGCACAAAGGGGAATGGGGGTATAATTTGGCAGCACTCCATTGCTCCAAATGCTCCAGCTCTATTCTCTTTTTGGGGTGAGGAGGCTCACCTTTTTATAGACCTCAGGGTCTCCTTTGCATGCGCATGCGAGGGTGCCACTTGGCTCACCATGCCTTTTGGAGGGAGAGAAGATTCCTCCCTGATTTAGGACCTCCATGATCAGGGCATGCTTGACTGAAGTCCCTCTCTCTGATTTGAAACCATTCCTCACAATTGCATGCCTTGAAGGTGAAGTTGGGTGGCGGATCTGGGCTGCCATTTGTCAAGGCTTGACTTTTTCCAATCAAACCTGCTAATCGTCCCACCCTGGAACGATTGTTGCTAATCATCCTGGGGTGGGACGAATAGGATTCTAATCATCCTAGGGTGGGATGAATAGGGAGCAAAGTGCTTAAAAGGTGCCAAATTGACCTCTGACCTTCCAAAACTAATTTGGGAGTGGTTAGGACCATTGTTTAACCTCTGGAGGCTGCCCTAGGGGGTATGTATGCCAATTCGGTCAGTGCTTGTAGTCACATAATCGGATTGGTGCTGTTTTGGTGTCTATAGTATGACATCGAGGTAATCCCTCGATCATAAAAAAGGTTTGCGAACACCATGGCATCTTTGGGATCTTTAATCCCTCAAAATACATCTACGTATTTCACTACCATTCATGTCAAGATGCTCTCGTATCCTATAGCAGAGCATGTAGCCTATGATAACAAAGAATCGATCAAAATGATCAGTGTAGAACCAAAAACTGAATGGTTCTGCAAATTTGAATAATTTCTTAAGAAGGCACCCTGGGGATCATTAACCAATCAGAGTCCTATGGGGAGTGGTACCACCATTCAACATAAGGTTGTTTCTGAGTCTGCATTTGCAAAAGTAGATACGTAGGGGGAGCAAGTCATCTTAGCAATTGAATATGAGGCTTATCAAAACTAGATGTCGTAAATCCATGACTTCCTAAAGCTTGGTATAATCCCACGGGGATTTTTGCGTACCACGATATGCACATTTAAATAGAAAGTGGATAAATATGTCTTAATGGGAGACATCCTATACCGATGAGGCTATGATGGATTTCTCCTTCATTGCTTAGAGCCCTAAGAGGCATCATGGGTAATTTCGCAAGCTCATGATGGTACATGCAGTGGCCATTTCAGTAGCATGGCTGTCGTCAAGAGCACACTTCGAATGGGCTACTATTGGCCCACTATGGAGAAGGAGTGCAATGTGTATGTCAAGAAATGCATTAAATATTAGCATCATGCTAATATTATGCACTTGCCACCATAGGCCTTACCACCTATCAGAGCGACTTGGCCATTTTATCAGTGGGGATTAGATATTATAGGCAAGATATCTGCTCTATCATTAGGTTGGCATACATTTATAATCATCGCTACTGGATATTTTACAAAGTGGGTGGAAGCAATACCCTTAACAACAACAACTAGAGCTCGTATAGTAGAGCTTATACTGGAGCATATCATAAGTCATTTTGGGATTCCATCCAAAATAATATCGAATAATGGAACATCTTTCAAGAACAAAACTATGAGAGCTTTGACATCTAAATATAGAATCAAACATAGTTTTATGACTCCATACTATCCGCAAGAAAATGGGTAGGATAAATCTTCAAACAAGATAGTGGTGGCCATATTGAAAAAGTTGATCCAAGAAAACCACAAAGACTGGCATATCCAGCTGCCCCTTGCGTTATGGGCTTATAGGACTAGTATTCGGATTCCCACTGGGGCAACGCCGTTCTCACTAGTATATGGTGCTGAGGCCATTATGCCATTGGAATTGGAAATTCCAACGTTGCGCATCACATTGAAAGAGTTCATAGATGACGACACCATGCAGCAAGCTCGATTGGATCAACTGAAACCACTTGACTAACGTCACATGAATGCCCTCGAGCATCTCTGTGTTTATTATGAGAGACTAAAATGAGCTTAATATGAAAGTACACTAGAGAGACTTTGAAGTTGGGGATATTGTCTTTAAATAGAACCAACATAACTCTAATTTACCGCCAGATATTCTAGACAAATTTGTGGCTAATTGGCTAGGACCCTACATCATATCTAAAAATATTGATCCGGGTACCTATCGCCTAACATCGCTAGGAGGTGTTGAAGAGCCTGAACCTCTCAAGATCATCCATATTAAGGCGTTTTATGCTTTAAGAGCATAGTAAAAGGCTCTGAGGGTTGCTTGTAACCACTCGGTCATCCTAAAAGGCTCCAAACACTCTCATCAGTGGTTTGGTCAATCAAAAAACTCCAAAGGCATTTGTAAGCCCTTTGGTCAAACTCAAAAAGCTTTGAGGGTTTTTCTAAAAACTGCTCGATCATCGCAAAAGTCTCCAAGGGTTCCTAAAACTAGTTGGTCATGTCAGTCAAAGGTCCTAAGGGTTTTCTTATAATTGCTCGGTCATCCTAAAAGTCTCCAAGCTCGTTTGTGAGTAGTTTGGTCAATCAAAAGGTACCAAGAGTTTCTAAAAAATTGCATAGTCAACCCAAAAGCTCAAAGGATTCTTAAAATATCACTTGGTCATCCCAAAAAGTCCCAAAGGTGCTCATAAATCCTTTGGTCAAACCCAAAAGGCTTTGAGGGTTTATTTAAAACCGCTCGGTCATCTGGAAAAGATCCAAGGATTTCGCTCAAAGATCGCTTGGTCACTTATAAAGGCTCCAGAGGCATGTACTCGCTGTTTGGTCATATGTGAGGCTCAAAACTCATAAAAATTATAAAATCAATAAAATCCAAAAAATGGAAAAGCAGAAAATCCAAAAAAATTTGCATTTGCATTTGAATTTTGCATGGCCACTTTTGCATTTACTCATGCATCCGCTACATTATTGCATTGCATATAGGCATTCATCATTTTTTGCATTTCGTAATAGGAGGGATTATGTTTTTCAGTCTCACAAATGACACCACATTTGTGTTTAAATCATGCATCTATGCATTTATCATAAATCCATCATTCATGTGAGTAATTGTGTTTTTTAACACAACCTATTTTGTTTCTATGGAGATATACTAGGGTTTTCTGATCATTCAACCATACCTAGGGGTCTTATCAAGAGTTGATAGAAATATTGCTTTGATTTTGTAGCTGAGGTTCAGTTAGCATAGCCCTTATAATATTAGAAGTCCATCACTAATCAACAAATTAAACAATCTTAACCAGGACTAGGGGAAGATGAAAGCTGCAAAGCAGGACCAGGTATCCTGAAGCAAAAAGAGTTATTATTTCTTATCCCTCTATGCAGATGGTATGGGAAATTTTGGTAGTTGGCAAAAGGACAGGTTAGTCTCCTATTTAGAATCCCTTGCTTACAATAAAATGAGAAATATCCCAAAATGATATCCCACATCAATCCTCAATATTGATACCCTAGATCGATATCATAGATTGACTTCCCAGATTGATATCCCATACTGATATCATAAGATTGATATCCTTAATCAATATACCAAAAAAAAAATTTCCCAGATAAATACCCCAAAGGAAGGTTTTTGAAGAATATTATCAAGTATAAATGCTGAAAAGTGAAGATCAAATTAAGATCAGAAAACAGGCTCAAATCAAGTTCAAAGTGAAGATCAAATGAAGATCATAAATCAAATTTTGAGTGGAGATCAAATGAAGATCCAAAATTCAATTCGAAGAGAGATCAAATGAATATCCAGAGATAGTTTAGAATGAATATGGGATTGACTCCCTTGATTCACCACATATGAGCAAGTATCCCAAAAATTGAAGGATAGAAAGGAATGAGCCTGAATCCCTGGAATTGTCGACACTACTATACCTTACGCATGACAATATGTCTGATACACTTGCATCTCGCTTATGGGTAGACCAATGTTTGAATGTGTAGGAGCTAGATTTAGGTGTCCTGCATTGCATAGTTGATTAGTCCAACTAAAATCTAAACTTGGGATTGGTTAGGACATTTGTGGTGTCCCTATATTAGCAATGGGTTGAAAGAATCCTACCTAACATCGGGGAATGCTCGTGTCTTATATTAAAATAATCATGTGCACACATAGGGATAATGAACAATTAGGGCCTATCCTATCAAATGCCGCATGCAATTGTTGATAAGTCTATTAGGGTGTTTGAATCTCATGGAAAACTTCAAAAATCTCTCTCATAGCAGCAAAATATCAAATATCGCAAACCATATAAAACATTAAATTGCAAAGTATTGAGTACATGATACATCATCATATAGAGCACAATCAAGATATAGGATAGATATCGGATGGATATTATAAATAATATTTAGACGGCCACTGACTATATCGTGCATATTTTTCATATTTACAAAGGAAAATAGAATGTCACATTATATCATTCGCATCATACAACTGCATTCATTGCATTTCATATATGGGTGATTAATTTATTAAATTCTTATCTTAAGTATTTTCAATTACATTCATGATTTTTATACATTTTGTGGTGTCTTCCATTAGATTGATAAACATAATTGCATTCATTCCTTATGTTTTAAGTTATTAAAGCATATAGGTTCATTTACATTACCATCATGTAAATAATGCATTACATACATCGCACATCTAAGCATCTAGATCACTGCATGTCATCATCATCATAAATTAAATAGCTATCTAGTGCATGTCATCCATACATCACATCATATAGCATCAAATTAACATAAGCATTGCATCCATATGCATCAAATAAGCAAAAAATTAAAAATACACAAGTACATATAATGAGCTATAAATGATCAGATCATATATATATGTGTCTCAAGAGTACATCAGGAGTACAAAAATGCCTGTAGGCTACAATCTTGTAGGTCCTAGACCTTACACCAAAAATGGTACATATGCAAATGTAGCCTAGATCTAGTAGAGCCCTAGATCTAGCTTGCTCCCCCTGAACTGAAGTTGTTGCCGCCTCCCTTAGCCCTATGCCCTGGAGCCTGATCTACAGTTGGCTCTGGTGCCTACTATGTATCCTATTGAGGGCCCTATGTACCACCTAACTTGAAGAGGCCTAACACATAGAATGCTAGTATCTCTAAGCAACTAGACCTATGACTAGAGGTCGCACCCGTGTCCTTGTGACTCTTGTGAGAGCTACCTTCATGTGTGCTAGAGGACCTATGTTTCCTCTCTGTCATGTGTGTCCACTGTTTGGAGCTCACTATGGACTACCTTGAGATCTAAGACCTGGTACTATAGGACCCTATAGCATGTCTATCCTCCAGTACCTCCATGCCCCGCTATATGATGAAGCCCTCTAGCTGGGATATGCAAGCTGCCTTCGCATCACAAAGGTCATTTCCCTCCTCTATGAGGGAAGTGAGCCACCTAACCTCTACCATGGGATTTCCACCTATTGGTAGTGTAGTTTATGGCATCGCTAGAGGTCCCATAATAGCATGGGAGGATGAAGGATCCCCCCTATGTGCCCTGAGTAGCTCTCTCTCTATAATGGCCTCACCCCGTTGTGCCAGTGCCACATCTCGTGCACTAGTAAGCTCATCGACTTGTGACTCTTCTACTGTAGCCCAAGCTATGAGGACTATAATTTGTGCTTGAGCCTCCACCAGTTGTCTATCCCTGTGAGCCAACTTTCCATCTAGAAGGGTAATAGTCGTATCCTGTTGTAGCTACTGGGTTGCGGATAATGGTCCAACGGATGCTTTCAGTGCTTTCAATTTTGGAGGCCTTGGGGATTGCATGTTTCCCTCTAGATGGGACATTTGGGATGCCACTTTCAGACATTTTATGATAGTCCTAATCATCCCACCCCAGATCTATTAGAAATCTATAGCAAATTTCTTGACTATTCTTTTTGCAGTGTGTTCATGATGATGTTTTCATGCTTCTGTTCAAGTTTCATATTATTCTGATATGTTTTGATCACTGTTTTAATTATTTCATGTATGCATTAACTAGAGGCCTTGGGAATTTATTTCGTAGACATGATTTCAGTGGCGATCACGATGGGAATTTGTCCCCTGATTTTGGGATCAAGTTTCTGATCAAAAATTTTGTGTTTTTTCTTACAGGTGTTAATCCTTCAAGCGCTAGACTGATGCTCGTGCCACCCAGTGACGAATATAGACTTGAATTCGTGCCACCCCAGGATGAATAAGGAATTCATACCACCCTATGATGAATACATATCTACTCTTCATCCCACCCCAGGACGATTAGCTCTTTGTGCAGTTTTGAGTAGAAACTCAGGGGCATCTTGTGTGGGCAGAGAAGAAGTAGGTTTTCTGAGCATTCTATACATTTTTTTGTCTTTGTTTCTATGATTTTTCTATTTTATTTGCTTGAATGGAAAATTTTACTACATTTTTTCTTTATTTGCACAAGTAAAAATAACCACACACACCACGTGATAATATAAACATCAAGGAGTTGGTCGTAAAACCCCAACACTTGATCAAGACCAACGGTGGATTTCATCACCACCTTGGCTTGAATTTTGCATACATAACCCTAATCATGACTGTTGCTAGACGTAAATCTTGATGAAATCTGACCAAGTTTAGCTGGGGTGATTCCCAACACATGAGGATAATTCTTCTACGGTAGGTGTCAAAAATAGAGCGACTCTCCTTCCGTTCGCCTATGTTCCATGTATTGTTCTGCTCTCGCATACCAATAGTTTCCCTCATGTAAGGGTGAGTATATTGAGAGGTTCGGTATAACGGCCTGGAAGTGGTATATTGAAGGGGTGACCATTTTGGGAGACATAAGAGCCCTCATATTGCATGTACAACAAAATTTTTGCTACAAGGTTTTGCACAAGAAAAATCAAAACACACTAAACCAAATTTAGGGCACACCTTTAATCTATAAACGAGATAATAATTTCTTTGATTGTGTGGTCCTTTTTGTTTAGTGTAGCATAAAAAATCATAAAAGAAGATAAAAATATACATATCTTTTAGAGAACCACCACCATGGTGTACACCCGTAGCCAAGCCCAATCACGGGTAGAAGTGGCAGAAAGTGTACAAGGAGGCACCAAGAACTTGGTCATACCACCTTGGTGGCCTGACCCCCAAAATAGTCCACATCATACCATGACGGAACAGGACTATAGAGGCACCCATTTGAAGGGCACTCCCATTCAACATAGACCCTTTCAAGAGGATTACATACATAGGAATGCCCCATTAGACACTCATTATGAGTGGCCACCGTGTGATGAAGCGCTAGAACAACATAGGGTCCATAAGGAGGGGCCACACGATTACATCATCCCTCCTCTACCCCTTATTACTGTCAAAAATAGTAGACCAAACCCAGAGTGCAAGGCTCTTCAGATAGGGTGAGCCAACTCTGCCTGCCCCCTTCACACATATGAAAGAGAGCACGAGGAAAACCACTACATTCCTCAATACATAGCATGGGAGCAATGTGCCTTGGCACCTGCTATTTATCAGGATCACCTACTGAGGCCAGAGCCTCGGGTGAATGCTACTAACCTCAACAGAGGGAAGCGACCTATAGAGATCTCGAATCACTACAACCGAGGTAGATATGTAGGGGAGGCATCTAGGCATCTTAGACCTAATATGGCAAAACAAATAGACTTGGCATTTTCCAAACATGCCACCCACCAAGCGCAAATCACACAGCTTGAGCAAGATCAACAACAGTTAGAGCACCTGTATCATCTTAGCAAAGAGTGCATTCAACATAAGACAGACGAGTTGCTCCACAACACTATGCATGAGAGGATTCCAACCCCTCACACACATAAGATAGAGCTTTATGAGAGGCCCAACCCCTTGGTACGAGACAGGTCTCCATAACCTTATCAAGTGTTTCCTCTGAGACCTCCTAGACCTGAGCGGGAGGTCACCCCTAGAGCCAATGATGGGCACCCTCCTCGGGCACCCACCCACATTTATAGGTCATGCCCAGGAACTCCTCAAGAAGCCTATGAGAAATTTGAGTGAGAAGAAGAGCGGGCTGAAATACCTTACCAAGGTAGGGGGGCGCTATCCGGATACTCCTCCATAGGCCTCAAGTTCTCCGCAATTCACAATGAGAACAAACCAAGGAAGAAGAGATCAAATCTTTCGATGCATACAAAGCGCTACTAGAGCACTTAGAGTCTATGGAGACCAAGACTTCTGGGCCTCAAAAGCCCACTTTACACCAACTTCATAGTCACCCTATGCATTCTTCAGTGCCGGCACCCCCATATCTTGAACACTTCAAAATGCCTCAATTGGCAATTTTCAGAGGGGATGAGGATTCCCAAGAGCACGTAACAAGATTACTGAGTCAATGCTTTGGCATTCAGGACAACGATGATTTACTTCTAAGAACATTTATAACCAAGTTCACAGGCCCTACCTCAGATTGGTTTACCCAGTTTCCAAAGCATAGCATCAGCAACCTGGACCGGCTAGTGGATGTGTTCCTCGAACGTTTCACCTTCAACACCAAGAATAAGGCATCGTTAAGTGACCTAGCTAGCCTCAGACAGTATGAGGAGGAGACCATGGTAGCTTATGGAAATTGGTGGAGGATGTTGCTTTCAAGGCTACCTTACCTCCCTCCCATGGCCGACCTGACCCAAATGTTCTCAAAAGGTTGCCTAAGGTCGATCTCCATGCTATTGCAGCTACAAAAATATGCCACTCTCGAGGAAGCCTTGGCACAAGCCAGAATCATTGAGGATATCAAGATACAGGATGGTGAGATTGCCAAGCCGCGCAAGAAAGAGTGGCCCAAAAACACCAAAACTAGGTCTGTGCAACCGAAACCCACAACGGTCAATCAAGTTGCCATAAACATACCGAAGCATGCACAGACGACACAACCCCTAAAGGCTAATTATCAAGCAGTCCCTCTTGATAGCTATGAGAAAGAAAATCATAGGAAAGAGCAAAATTAGCAACGTCACCCTAGGTGACAATTCACATCCTTCACAGAGTCTAAAGACTCCTTGTTTGACCGCTTGTCCATGACAAACTTGATAAACCTGCTAGAAAGTCGACCCATAGACCCCAACGCGCAAAAAACCAAGGGCTATAGGGAAAACTTGTACTGTAGATTTCATCGACAGAAAGGACATGTCCTTTACGCATGTTGGAAGTTCAAAATATTAGTGTAAGACCTAATAGACAACAAAATGCTAGTGGTGGATAGTCCCGTAGCACAAAGCAACCAACAGATGGAGGTCTTCAAAGACCCCTTTCCTGCCCATGATGCGCAGGCAAAGACTCTATAGGTCAATGAGGTGACACAAAACAACCCTAGGTAGGGGTATGTAGGGATGATAAGCATAGTGACACGGAACAAGAGGTACCCAAGCACAGATGCCCCCGCTATAGCTACGGGAGAGGTTCCATCAATGTCACAACCTCAACAACACCCTATGCAACCTCCCTCGCCTAGAACAGTGGCCAAAATTTAGACTAAACTTACCCAAAGTTTAAGGACCACGTCGGCTAGGCTCTCCATCTACGATCTCATACAACAATCACCGTCCCATCAGGAGGCTCTAATGGAGATACTCAAATCCATCGAGCTACAACCCCACGAAGCAAACTATTTCAACAACTTTATGGGAAATGTAAAATGATGTATAGAACCAGTCATCACCTTTAGAGAAAACAAACTAAAATCGATGAATGGTGATATGGCGGATCCACCCCTACATGTCATTTCACGGGTCAACGTGATTCCATTTAAGATGGTGTTGGTGGACACTGGATCGTCCAACAATATAATCACAATAGTGAAATTGAAACACCTCAAGTTGCTAGTATCTCACATTGTGGCCTCCACCTATACTCTTCGAGCATTCAATGACATGATATGCTCGATGGTTGGCACAATTATCCGGCCCATCCAAGTGGGACAAAAGACTACTCCTACGTTGTGCCACATCTTGGAAGGTGAGATGGCCTACAACATCTTGCTGGGCCGGCCTCGGATTAGGGACATGAAGTGTGTCCCTTCCATAGCCCATCAATGCCTAAAGTACACATACGAAGGGCAAGTGCATGTAGTCCCGATAGACTTAGAGCCCTTCAAGTATTGCAATGCAGTGCAGCTGATGCAACAGTTGACCCTCCCATCGACACATTTGGACTTTTAGTTGAACCCGTCCAAACAGGGTCTGATTTTGCATACATCATCGTTGTTAAGTCCATCAAATCACCAACCGGGCCCATCTTCATCGTCTGTTCCTTCACCAACGATGCTACCTATGGTGGCCACACCAAAGGACAATGGGAAGAAGCCCCTGGAAGAAATACCACAATTGGTATCAACCATATCTATCAAAGAGGTGCTCAACCGAATGGAAGTCGAGACGCCTGGATCACCCATCATGGAGTGGACCTAGGAAGAACTCCCATTCCCTCCCCCTCAACTGCCATTTATCACCGTTGAGATGGCCAATACGGGCCTGGGGGAGTATCTAGTGTGGAACATCATAGCAACACCTGCGCTTGAGTCCATGCAGGACATGGGGAGACCTCGCCTCCCCATCGACACTATTGTCCCTCTAGGCTACCCAAAAAATTAGACAAATTTTGTATATGGGGGCCTCGACAATGGCATTGAACCTTACCTACAATAGGAAGAGGATGAGGAGCCCTTTGCTGAGAATGTCAACTATCTATCCAACCCGAAATTTGCTTTGAAATACCTTGGCCAATGTAATTGGCATGGATATGGGTTGGGAAGATATGAACAAGGAGTGCGTGTTCTTTGTCAACCAAGATATCAGATGCCATATGACAAATCAGGAGTAGGGTTCAACCGCCCTCTGTCCCTTGACATCTTGGGAGAAAACATGCAAGGCATAGGGCTAGGCAACAAGGATGGGTTGGCACAAGATCCATATGCCAATCCTAACACAACATACACATTGGGGGATTATCTCCCATTGTTGACAACCAACCTTGTAGGCCTCAACAACCCCTTCCCTTTGATCGAGAAAGGGGAAAGTTCAAGAACTTACCTCCAAGAGGGATATAAACAAGGTCAAGAAGGATCTTTAGAAGATGAGTCAGAGTATGAGGTAGCACCTTGGGACCCTTTTGAGTCCGATAACAATCACTCGCAAGTGACACCCATAGATGACTATCAAGAAAACTTCGTGGCGATGTTCCCCTTGAATGATCCAATCGAGCAATTTCCACCTCAACAGAATCAAGTCCTCCCACAGAGAGCGAAACAACCCCGATGGGACCAAATCAACTTGCTCAAACAGAATGAGCCTTACATGTCGCAGTCAGTTGTTGGAGCCAATGAAGGCCTATGGATCTCCGATAGCGATTATGAATATGAGACTGAGATGGCATATCTCAACCATATATGGCAACAACAATACCCCATGGACATTGACGACATGTTTGAACAACTAAACCTAGGGCCAAGGCATAGGTGGCATTTGAACCAAGCACAGTTGGACCAAGTACTACACCTACCACTTCAGGCATACAGAGAGCACCCTTCGCCCAGAGACCCTATAGAGCCATCAGTGCCAAGGGCAGACCCTATCCTTCTATCCATGCATAGGGCCGATCCTTTTGTGCCAATACCCATAGAGCTAGATCCAGAGCGCAAATATCACCAAGGATGTCCTAGTCACAACCCACGCGGTAATGGAGACCAAATTCACTTCATCAATATGATCTCCATTGACTTAACCGTCCCCATCCACAATCCAACTGATCTAGCATGACCATTGTATCTAAACCTAGATGCCATAGACTAGGATCGTGCTAACTCACCACCATCCCCATCAGAGTACTGGCCTTATGGTGAGATGCTTCATTTCACCCCAAAACCAACTCAAGATATCTTCCACGCTGAAGAGGAACCCAACATTCCAAACGTAGATCTAAATTCAGCAAATGATATCCACCTGATCCCAACTCCACACCAGTTGGAGGACGGGTCCCACATGTCAGTCGAAGAGATGACTGACGTAGACATCGGCTCTAATTCAATGAATCCACAAATCATCAAGCTGAGGGTAGCCTATCCCTCGAAGAGCAAGCCGATTACATTGCCCTTATAAAAGATAAGAAGGAGGTTTTTGCATGGTCCTACAAAGACATGTCGGGGCTAGACCTACAACTAGTCATGCATAATCTAACACTTGATCCGACAGTCAAGCCAGTCAAGCAAAAACTACATAAGATGCACCCAACAGTGGCCTTAATGGTAAAATATGAATTACAAAAGTTGTTGGATGCATAGTTTGTCATCTGCGTAGATTACCCACCATGGCTGTCCAACATGGTACCCGTCAAAAAGCCTGATTGGAGGATTCGCATATGCACTAATTTTTGAGATCTAAACAAAGCGAGTCCCAAGGATGATTTCCCCTTGCCTAGCATCGACACATTGGTAGATGCTACAATAGGCCATGAAATGCTTTCCCTCATGGATGGTTTCTCGGGATACAACCAAATTCGTATCAATCTCCAAGACCAACTCAAAACCGTGTTCACAATGCCTTGGGGGAAATTTTGTTATAAGGTCATGCCCTTTGGCCTTAAAAATGCTGGTGCCACCTACCAACGTGCTATGACATACATCTTCCATGATCACATGCATAAAAATTTGGAAGATTATATGGATGATTTGTTGGCCAAATATCTTTTGCACCCAGATCATCTCGATGACTTAAGCAAGATCTTCGATCACCTCATCGAACATAAAGTCAGACTAAACCCCAAGAAGTGCGCATTTGGCATCACATCTAGAAAAATCTTGGGTTTCATAGTCTCAAAATGAGACATCAAGGTAGATCCACATAAAATCAAGGTAATGCTTGAAATGCTTCCCCCAACCACCATCAAGCAGCTTAGAAGCTTGTAGGGTAAGGTCGCATCGATCAAGCACTTCATAGCGCAACTATCTGACAAGTGCCGACCCATGAATAAATTATTACACAAAGAGGTAGCATTTCACTGGGATGACGAGTGCCAGTCAGATTTCGATGACATCAAACAATACTTGGCTTCACTGCCAGTATTGGCACTACCTAGACCAGGAGTGTCGTTCTACTTATACATCTCAGCTATTGAGGTGGCACTGGGTGCCATGCTAGCCCATAAAAATGAACTACATAAAGAACAATCTAATTATTATCTTCGCTGCACCCTGGTCAGTTATGAACTTAACTATGCATACATCAAAAAGCTATGCTTAGTAGTGGTATTTGCCACCAAAAATCTATGCCATTACATGCTGAGCAATACAACGTATGTTGTGTCTAAGGAGAATCCATTACGGTACATGATGAGTCATACTTATCATAGTAGCTGCATGACAAAATGGATCATGTTGTTGATGGAGTTTGACATCGAATTCATTGGATAGAAGTCCTTCAAAGGTCAAGTCATCGTAGATCAACTAGTAGAGGCTCCTATTGAAGACGATCAGCCTCTGACTGTAGAGCTACCCAATGATGGGGTCTTCCATGTCTCAGAATCGCCAAATTCTGATGAGCCTGAGTCATAGGCCGACATAACCCTATTTTTCAATGGTTCTAAATGTGAGCAAGGGGGTGGCGCAGGAATTGTATTCTTCACACCACAAGGGGATCCAATGCCTCTATCATTTAAACTTGATTTCTCGTGCACCAATAACAATGCCGAATACAAAGCCTTGCTCATAGGTCTTCAGACAACCATCACCATGAACATAAAATGCTTGAATATCTTTGGTTATTTGCTATTAATTGTCAACCAAGTGAAAGGGGTATTCCAATGCAAATGCCCAGTTCTGTAGGCCTACAAAGCCCTTGTGGATAAATTCATGGCAAAGCTTGAATGGTACGACATCGAGGCACTCCATCGATCATAGAATCATTTTGTAGACACTATGGCCTCCTTGGGGTCACTGATCCCGCAAGACCTTTCTAGTGAGATGACAACCATTCAAGTCAAAAAATTATCACAATATGCAATGGAACGTGCAAGCTCTGACCTAACGCTAGGAATCCACCTGATCCAGATTGAACCATCTCAGGATAAGTTCTCTCAAATCCATGATAGTCTAAATCATTCCAACTGGGGGTCCTTGTTCTCCCCAACCCCTCTTAATAGCAACACAATGCTATTCTTACAAGTTCTTTCCCGCGCAGCTTTTGCTAGGGAGGAACTTCAAGAGGGATTTTCCATTCATACCATCAAGGTTTCTGATCAGCAAGATTGGTACACACCCATAAGAGACTATCTCAAGTTAGGTAGCCTCCCACTTGGATTGTCGCATGTAGTGAAAAGATCATTCAAATAGAAAGAGACAAAACATATCTTGCTAGGAGACATTTTGTACCATCAGAGTTATGAAGGGATCCTCCTCCATTGCTTGGACCAGCAGGAGTCCACTTGGGCAATCATCCAAGTGCACGATGGTACGTGCGGTGGCTACTTCAGCGGTATGGCCATCGTAAAGCACATTCTTTGCATGGGCTATTATTGACCATATTTAGAGTGAGATTGTTGTGCGTATGTGAGAAAGTGCATGAAGTTTCAACACCATGCTAACTTGACACACGCACCTTCTCAGGCCTTGCAACTGATCCAATAGGCTTGGCCATTTTTGTAGTTTGTCTTATATCTAATCGAAAAGATCTCCCCTGCATCATCAGGTCGTCACACGTTCATCATAACGGCAACAGAGTACTTCACCAAGTGGGTGGAAGCAATTACGCTTACCTCTACGACTGGGCCCCGCATTGTGGAGTTTATTTTACATAACATCATATGTCATTTTTGTATTCCATCCAATACCATCTCGGATAATGGGATGTCATTTAAGAACAAAGATGTGCATGCTTTGACAATAAAGTACAAAATTCAGCACAGTTTTTCAACACCCTATTATCCACAGGAAAATGGGCAAGCAGAGGCATCAAACAAAATGCTAGTTGCCATCCTTAAAAATATGGTCATAGATATTCATAAGGATTGGCACATTCAAATCCCACTTGCTCTTTGGGCTTATCACACTAGCATTCGGACGCCCACTGGGGCAACTCCATTTTCGTTGGTGTATGGCTCCGAGGCAGTCATGCCTCTCGAGTTGGAAATACCCTCCCTATGCATATCAATGCAAGAGTTCATCGATGATGACACTACACGACAGACCCGTTTAGACCAGCTTACATTGCTTGACGAACGACACATCAATGCTCTCGAGCATTTACGTATCTATCAAGAGCGACTTAAGAAAGCATATAACATGAAAGTTCACCTGAGGGACTTTCAGGTTGGTGACTTGGTCTTAAAAGAGAACCAACAAAATTCTAACTTGCCGCCCCATATAAGGGACAAGTTCATGACAAACTGGTTAGGTCCTTATGTAATTGACAGTAAAATAGGACTTGGAACATACCGACTAGCCTCTCTTGATGGAATCAAGGAACTAGAACCCTTGAACATCAGTCATTTGATGCCATTCCACATTTAAAAGAGCCATGGCCCACTCCAAAAATTCCCCAAAGGTAACCATAATCCCTTTGGTCACCCCAAAAAGCTCCAAGGATTCCTACAATCACTTGGTCAACCCAAAATGCCCCTAAGGTACCCATAACCCCTTTGGTAAAACCAAAAATCTCCAAGGATTCCCACAATCACTTGGTCAACCCAAAAATGCCCCAAAGGTGCCCATAATCCCTTTGGTCACCCCAAACGCTCCAAGGATTCCAAAAATTGCTTGGTAAACCCAAAAATGCCCCAAAGGTGCCCATAATCCCTTTGGTCACCCCAAAAGCTCCAAGGATTCCCATAATCACTTGGTCAACCCAAAATGCCCCAAAGGTGCCCATAATCCCTTCGGTCAAACCAAACACTCCAAGGATTCCCATCATCGCTTGGTCAACCCAAAATGCCCCAAAGGTACCCATAATCCCTTTGGTAAAACCAAAAGCTCCAAGGATTCCCGCAATCGCTTGGCCACCCCAAAATGCCCCAAAGGTATCTATAAACCCTTTGGTCAAACAAAAAGCCCCAAGGGTTCCCACAACCTCTTGGTCACCCAAAATGCCCCAAAGGTATCTATAATCCCTTTGGTCAAAACCTCCAAGGATCCGAAATAATCACTTGGACTGCACCCACTCGAGATAAACCAACCATAACAAATTTAAAAAAAAATAATAAAATAATAAAAAATAACAAAATATTTGCATCTCACTTCCATGCATACTCTTAAAAATCAAAACACAAAAAAATAAGTTGCATTAGGCATCGCAAACATACATTGCATATTTGTTGGTCATACAGGTCAAATGCACCATAGACTGTAATTACTCGACAATTCCATCATTTTCTGCACTTGTCCAGTAAAAATAAACGCCATCCACATTTTTCACCATATCATAATCAGTCATCTTATAATGTATCCAGGGCTTTCGTCATTCAGCTGTCTTTAGATTTCTAGCCAAAATGGAACAAAGTCAGACATATTTTTACAAAGGTAGAGTTTTACTTGGATCACACCTTGTTACTGTTGGTCATCAAATCCGCACAGGAAAGGACTTTCGGTGGGTTTGCATGCCCTGGACCTGCGACCAACATTGAAAGGCCGAGGGGAAGAGATGCCCCTCATGCCAATCTCCGGAGAAAGGCCGGCTCCTATACTAATCTACTTTTGGGGTTTGAGACAAGAGTGCAGGAAAGAAATAAACAGAGTAAGGGTTAGGAAAAGAAATAAAAAGGGGTAAGGGTTAGAGAAAGAAATAAAAAGAGTAAGGGTTAGAAGATGATGATTTAAGGTGGGAGAGAACAGGAAGCACGATTACTCGCTAACAACTCGAATAGCAGCAAGAAATACCAAGAATAACATGAAAGAAATGAAATGCCGAACTTCCTATGTATCCTCTGGACGGGTTCGCAGGGTTCTCCTTTCTCTCTCGCTGGAATTCAGGATTCAGAGTAACAACGATTGAGATAAGGGAATAACAGAAACCTCAATCCACCAGGCAGCATAAAGGAAAGCGACAAGGCATTTTTCCTCTCCTATGTATCCTTCAGGGCGAATTTCAGGGGTTCAGTCCCCGATCGCACATCGGATTCAGGATTCAGAGTCTCGGTACGCAAACGAGAAAAGACAAAAGAATTAAGCACAGAAGGCAGCATAAAAGAGAGAAATAGAGCACAAAAGGTCTTTAGTATTAAATGCAGGACATCAAGTTACAATAGCTTTCTAGCAGAAAGTTCCCCCCCTTTTTACATTACAAAGCCTGGGTTTTTATAGAGGACCCGACCCTCTTAATCATTATCACAAAAATGATGGAGTACGTCCTCGGGCTCTGAGAAATCGGCTCCTCGCGGTTGCTGCGACTGAGTTTTCAAATCGGTTGCCAAAACTGGCAACTGTGACTGGGTCAACCATGGAAACATTCATTTAATGCACCGCTCGAGTGTCCCTGGCTTCTGGATGCTGTGCTTGAGTGATCGTTACGCCCGTCGGGTTCTACTTCGAGGACTGTTACGTCCCTTTCATTTGCCAAAAATGGTCAACGGACTTATCGGGCAAGAAAGGGGGCATTTATAAGGGGCTTTCGATCACCTTGGGAAGCTGCCCGCCTTGGAACGTGGGCCCAAAAAGTGCTTCGCTATATCTCTGCCTCGCCAAAGCCTTGGGCCGAAGTAGTTTCTCCTTGATTTGGTCTTCGCAAAATAGGGCTTCGCAAAACTACTTCGGGGGTGTCGAGTGCCGAGCGGATTTCATCTTTGAAGTGGGGCCCTCCGTCCTTTGCTGGCGAAACTGCTTCGGCTGGAAAATGTTTCGGCCCGATTCTTTCTCAAAACTGCGGTTCGGGGAATTTTCGACCGAAGCACTTTTCATTCTTCTCGGCTCCGATCGCTTCGGGTGAAACTTAGCCGAAGTAGGTGTTGGAAACACTTCGGGCCCGAAGTGGTTTCCTTACCTTAGCTGATTTGGATTATCCTTTCCTCCTTCGATGAAGTCGTCTGGATGCCGCTTCGCAAAACTTCCGCCCGAAGTGTCTGCTGGAAATGCTTCGGGTGCGAAGCGTTATCTTTGTATTTCCTTCGACGATATTACTTCGCAAGGCTTTCGCCCGAAGTGGTGATTTGAAGTGCTTCGGACCCGAAGCTCTTTTCACATTCTCCTTCTTTTTTATATACAAAGGGGCGATAGGGAAAGCCAAAATGCTGTAACTTAAAATTAAAAGAAAAAACTTTCAACAAGGAAATATTATACAAAATTCTACTATTCTTCTACCCCTTGTATAATGTGACAAAAAGGTGTCAACATTCTTGGCGGCTCGCGGGGTGACGAGCTCGTCTCGGTGGAAGAACCCTTTGGTCCTGATCCATTGGGCTACGGAGTCACTGGTCTCCCCTGGATTCTTCTCTCTTTTCCATCTCTTGGGGTGTTTCTGCGGTATGCCCTCCCTCTTGCTCTTCTTCTCCTTCTTCTTCTTCTTCCTCTGGCACGGCTTCTGGCTGTGGCGATGGTTCGAGGCGATCACGGATGCGCTTCATCGTTCTTCGGACATGAGCCCAGGCACCCTTTTGGAATGGTTCTTGATCCTGTAATGCCTTTACCAAAATGCGAAACCGATCAATCTGCCCGATGTCAGCATGTTTGGCCCTGATGAATAAATCGTTTAGGCATGCTACCATCTTGCAGTATCTCAAGATGAAGTCCGTTATCTGTCCCTCTGAGATCGGCTCCTCCCACCCGTCTATCTCTGAGACATCGCTCTCGAACTGGAGCCAGACTGGCTTGAGGTCATCTTTAGTCAGAAGGTTCCCGTCATCGTCTGTGAAACTCGAGAAACCCAAGGAAGAGAGGTCCTAAAAATAATTCATCGAGGCACGCTGCTCGTTGTCAAAAATGTCTTGGAGCCTTCTCGCCTTCTGAGCTTTTCGCACCTTGGAAAAGAAGGCACGAACTGTGGCCTGGGCCGTGGACCAATCCCTAGCCGTCCGAGTCATCGCAGTGACCTGCAAGTCCTGATATTTCGCATTCTGGACGTCGAAGGCTAACTTGAGCCTGCTCCTGGCTTTCTGCGTGACCTCATCAATGATTGGCCCTCCTTCGACAATAGCGTGCTGGGCTTCGATGATGAAGGTTAGTATCGTGAGGGCGCTGGAACACCGAGACCTAAAATTCTTGAGCAAATGGGCACGAATCTCCTTAATTCTGCTCCTATCAAACACCGTCAGGTCTTCCTTCTCGTACAGTTGGGCTTGCATTTGTGCAACTCTGCCTTCCAGCTCCTTGGCCTTTAGATCATTTTTGGCTTGTCTCTACGCCTGATTTTCTTCAGTATTCTGGAGCTGTAGAACTTGTAGCTTTAGGGCGCGTGTTTCCTTTTTCATGGCCTTGCACTGCTCCTCGGCCTCTGCCAACTTGGAGCGGACCCTCGCCAAATCTTCCTCTAGCTTAACATTGGCGGCCTCGGCCTCAATCCTGTGCTGGTTGGCGATAACTGCATGAGCCCTAAAGGTCTCAATTCGGACATGCATGGATGCCGATTCGTTGTCTACATTTAGATGCACCAGGTCCTTGGGTGTTTCTTGGTAGTCATAGTCTGCTGGAGTCATTTCATCCAGAGGCTTCTGAACCTTAGGGACCTTCTTGATTTTGTGCATCTTCCCAGCTTTCAAATCAAACACGGCGCATTTTTCAACTTGAGCCGTCGCTCGCCCTCTTTTCTTTCTCGCCTCCTTCAGGATTTTGTCGGTATTCTATCGGGCTTGGAGCAGCTTCTCGGCAAGGGGGCGCTCCTTGATCAAGGACATTTCAGACTCAAACAAGGCTGGGTCACCAGCCGAAGGAGTGAACAAATATAGGGAGTGGATGGGGGATGCCTCATCAGAAGGTCCGGCGGTGGGTGTGGCGGGCATTTCGGCAATGGGGGCCACATCATGTGAGATGGGGGATCGAAGGGTGGTAGGGCTCGACATCGAAGCGATACCTCCGCTTCTACTCAGAATCAAGGGAGGGGCAGCGTGAGTGGGTGAAGTGACATCAATGGACTTATCCCGGTCGAGATCGTGGGATGGACTTGGACTAGCCATGGGTGACGCGTGAGGGGATGAGTGGCCTTGCGGGGGAGACTGATGGGAACCTTCGGCCGTGGCCACAGTGGACATGGGTGAGTCCTGAGCAAAGGGTGGAGAATGCATACCTGAGTGCCCTCCTGGCAAAGTGGCTGTAGTGACTTCCAGTGCAGCCGTCTCCTGTCCTTCCTCTGCTTTGGCATTTTCAACCTCCATGGTTTCTGCCTCAGCGTCCCCTTCGGATTGGAGGAGTTCCTCCACATTGATGACATTGATATCCGGGACGGTTTCGGCGCTTGGTGGCGCTACGCCTTCAATGTTTGCTTCGGACGGACCTGGTGTAGATCGTCCAGTGGAGGCACTCTGAAAACCTGTACGGGGTCGCTTCGGATAGTTCGGGGGCACTGAGCCTTGTTCTGGCCTCTTCCTTTTTGTTCTCACCAGCGGTTGTTCTGACTCTTCGGAGCTCGTGTCTTGGCCTCCCATAGGTACCTGAGGTGGTTTACGTGGTGTGGCTTTGGCCTTCTTCTCCTTCTTCGGCCCCGAAGTCTTATTTTCTCTTCTTGGGCTTTCGCCCGAACCTGGAATAGCTGGAGGAATGAGGTCGACGAAGGACAGAGGCTTCCATGTCCCGGCATTGGCCTCATAGACCGCCACGAAGTCCTTGTCAGATGACAAAAAACCGTAAGAATTCATCTTCCGATGATGGACCCTCATTATCCACCACTCTCTTAGTTGGGCCACGTCCCAATCTTTCATTGCCTCCTTCAAATCATCTTTTGCCTTCTTCCAGAAGGTGGAGTTGGGGCTCGGGAGAGGGTGCCGAACTCGGGTCATATGCGACCTCCATCGGGTAGAACTCATGCCAGGGAGGTAGCGTTTCCATTTTCTCCAAATGCCACTCCAGATCCTTCCCATTAGGATTGTTCCTTTGCTCCATAATTTTTGGATAGGGGCAAGCGTGGAAGTTCTTAAATCGAAGATGGTCCCTCATTACCCCCAAGGGGTCATAGAGCCATTGCTGAGGAAGCTGGACTAGGCCAAAATTGGCGAGTTTCTCCTCCAAGAAAACATTTTGTTTGAGGGCAAACACCTCGATAACTCCCATTTTGAAAGGGAAATCGTAGGTGTGAGCCCATTTTCGTCCATGGCCATAAATGGCGTTTGTTGCATCGCTCTGTCGAGCGACCTCCAATGCGAACTGGTATTCGGAGGGATAGACTGGCAGTAGGAAAGGCTTCCCTACGAAGCCGAATATGCGAATTACGAGCCCCTGTGTCAGCTGAAAAATGTCTCCCCTCTTCTCTTGTACCACCTTGTCCCTTAGGAGGAGGGGAACCCGAGGGGAAGACCCTGTTAGCATGTGCATTGCGGGTCCCAAAAATTGTTGGTTAAAAGAATAATAGGACTCCATCTTCAATAGGAGAAGGGTCCACTGGTATACAGGTAGAGGATTTCCATCCTCGTCGCTTGCCGTAATAGCAACATAAGGGAAACTCTTATGTACATGAAAGAAAAATAACCAAACAAGAAGAGAACAGGGCGAGAAGTACTTATTTGTCCCAACATTCTTCATGCTGGTGAGCCACGTATGTAGGGTCCTGGCCACCCATTCTGCCCAGTCAAAAAATACTGGGTTGGTGCTTGGCCTCGAAGCATCAGGGGCATAAAATTCCCCTCTGGAAATACACTCAGCCAAAGACACCTGCCACGGGTGCACCGAAGCGTCGGTAGATAGGCCTGCCACCCATGCAATGATGGAGAAGATGTCGACGTTTTTGAAGGCCTCCAAGGGTAGGGGCATTTGGGGCAATTTTCTCGAAGGGAGCCCGCTTTTGAGGCTCTGCTGCAAGAAATTGATCATGTAGTTGGAGGACGTGAACCTCTCCATTTGTTCGCTAAGAATAACGTTGCGAACTGTGTACCCTTTAGGAGGGCCCTGCTATGGCGCAAAGGCTGCCTGGACATCTTCCTTCAGAATGGAGAACAGCTTGTGGCCGGAGGCGTCTACCACTTGCCTGGAGGTGGGCTGATAGTTTCGTGCGATGGCATCAATCAGCTCAGGGCAGTGATGTGTGGGGGGCGTCAGATACCAGTATATCTGGGAGTAGTAAGCGGCAACTCTTTTGTTGTCTATCGAGAGCCTGCTTTTCATGAACTCGATGGTGCTCCTGAGTTCAGCTATGCTCCTCGATAGCTTGGTGTCTCTGATCCTATCCCATGCATCAACTGGCGGTTCTTCAGGCTGCTCATCCCCAGAATCCTCTCTTTCTCCCATGACTTGTTTCTCAGGGCGGCGGCTAACATCAACTTTCTTCGGCCCTTTGTCATGGCCCTTTGCCTTTGGCTGTTCGGAGGCCACCACTTCTGGTTCCTTTCCCTTTTCCTTGGAGTTCTTCTTTCCCATGGTTGATGCTTAGGGCGGCGAAGTCTGCAATGTGCTGGGGTTCGGAGGCTTGAAGGCGCAAGATAGGAGAGCTTGAAGGCTAGCAGTGAAGTTTGCATGAATTATCGAGCAAGTAGCTTCTCCACTGCTGGAGTCTACGTTATATAGCCTTAGAAGGCAACCACCAGTATTTATGGCACTTGCCATAATTAACTTCGTGTCGCTTCGTCTAATTTGCCGCATGGTGGAGTGGTACACAGGGCTGTGTGTTATGATGATTGCGGCTTTCTTTGGAAGCGTGACCCTCTGCCACTTTGTACCCGAGCATGAACTTTTCTCCTAACCGAATCCTTAAAGGACGTACTCGCCACCTTTTCATTTAACTCGCCCGCTTCAGACGCTTTTGAAGGCGGCTGTCGGCATGTTCCCCTAGGCACATTTTAAATGCCCCTGCCTTTTCCGTCATTGGGTTGGTGAAGTCGAGGTCAGGGTTGAAATGCTTCGGGGCGAACCCTTGGTGCGAGCTGTTTCTTTTACGCTTCGGGCCCGAAGTGATTCCCTTCATAGGAGACTAGTTTCGAAGTGCTTTCCATTCGAGAAGTGGTTCGTCGGTTCTCTTTCGATACTGCTTCGCTTGGATTCCCCTTGGAGAAGTACCTCTCGGTCCTCGGCCTGAGTCTTGCTCGGCCAACAAAATTTGCTGCGAGCTATTTTCTATCAGCTACTTCGTACGCCCAGTTCCCGAGCTTCTCTTCTTTTTTTTTTTTTTTTTTTTGGAGTTGCCGAAGTAAAACTCGACCTGAGTCTTTGAGCAACACCTTATTTACCAGCCGAACTATTTACAGTATTTACACAATTTTTTTGTGGCATAATCGGCATGCCGCCACCACGGATTCAGCTTCGGGTAATTATCCGGTAAACCTGCAGTGTCCGGACCAGATCTGATTGTACTTTAGCATACCCTTGAAGTTTGGCTGGACCCTTCCCGAAGTTGTCCATGCTGCGAACAGGAAGCAACGCAGCCGATTTCCATTCCTGCTAGTGCCCAGATTATTGGCGAAGAAGTTCGCCACTTGAAAGCCTTCTTGGGGCATTGGTCTTAGGGATAGCCGAAACCAATACCAGACCCAATGCCAGAATTCTATAGATTCTTCGAAATAAAGGTCGGGTATAGGTTCTTCCATCCCACTGATATGGTAACAAGGTTCCTCCGACGAAGAGTAGTCCTCCAGAATCCCTTCGGGCTCATCCTCTGAATCGGACAGGCTTGATGAGCTTTGGCTGAACACTTGCATGCCATCTCTTGAGATACAAAAAGGGTGCAAAAATGTGCCCTCTTTGTTCTCGGGTTCTACCACTCGAGCCCGCTCCTCTCCTCGGTTCATCTTTTGATGAAGATCGCAAGCAGCCGTGTTGTTCATTGGGTGGGCCATGCTTGCGTACTCCCATTGTTGAGCTAGTATGAGGTCTGCCTCCTGAGCTCCAAATGATTGCATCTCAGGCCTCGGCTCAGTGTGAGGAATGCCCCATGATGAGTACTACGTTGGCCGGATAGGAGCAGTAATTATCGGAGGAAGTGACGGAGTTTCTCTCCACTGCCACTTTCTCGATAGGAGCAGAAGTCGTTCCGCTCGTATTGCCTCCTCAAATATTTGAGGGAATCTTCGTTCCCCTGATTGTAGTAGAATGAGGCTTACGTCCGGGTGGAAGGCCCGAACATAGAAGAGATGGGCTTGGGTGGGCGTCGGTTGGATCTCCAGTGGAATTCTCTTCCAACTTCTGTAGAATCGGACATTGAAGTCCGTGATACCCTCCGAAGGTGCTCTCTTGATGGTGGAGAGGTATGCGAAGAGATGGAAGGGGTCCTGAGAGCCATCGAACATTTCGATCAATGCCCCCGCTAAGTCATCCCATGAGCAGATGCTTTTGGGCCTGAGCAATCTGTACCACCGCAGCGCCCTTCCTTCCAGAGATAGAACAAGAAGTCTGATCATGACATCTTCATGGATAATGTCATGGAGGGTCGCTAAATCGACAACATCTTCAAGGTGTTCTCGGGCCATTCCCGCGGTGCCGCTGTATTTTGTCAATGATTTCAAGGCACTTTTGGGAATCTCATGGTAGCTTTGGATATTCAGGGGGCCTGGATCATTCCAGCTAGGAAAGCTTCTCCCAGCCATTACGACAGTAGCCTGTGGAAATCGCGGTTGTCGCCGCTGAGTCGGAGTCGTTAGGTGGACATTCTTTCTCCGCTTATGAGGTCAAGGCTGCTCACCGAACCTTGATTCCTCTGGGATATCTTCTTTCAGATTTGATAGGCGCCTACGACCAAGAAATCTGGATCTTCAGCTCGACTGAGTCGCCAGGTGATTTTATCGGATGAAGACAAGCCAGAGCTTCACCGAACTCAGACTTTCTTAAAACATGGGGGCTCCTGGTTACGAAAACCAGGTTTAGGTACTGGTCTTCATGACTTCAGAGATTCTCGGTTAAAATAGAGTCGCCAGATGCTAAGAGTCTTTCGGTAATGAGGGCATCGATTCTCACTACTACTCAGAAGATGAGACTGACCGGATCTCACCGGGAACTTGTTAGAACTACTGGCTCCGGTGAAGACGGGCTAGAAATTTTCTCAAATATGGGACCTAAGGTCCCATCGGGCATGCCAAAAACTGTTGGTCATCAAATCCGCATAGGAAAGGACTTTCGGTGGGTTTGCGTGCCCTGGACCTGTGACCAACATTGAAAGGCCGAGGGGAAGAGATGCCCCTCGTGCCAATATCCGGAGAAAGGCCGGCTCCTATACTAATCTACTTTTGGGGTTTGAGACAAGAGTGCAGGAAAGAAATAAACAGAGTAAGGGTTAGGAAAAGAAATAAAAAGGGGTAAGGGTTAGAGAAAGAAATAAAAAGAGTAAGGGTTAGAAGATGATGATTTAAGGTGGGAGAGAACAGGAAGCACGATTACTCGCTAACAACTCGAATAGCAGCAAGAAATACCAAGAATAACATGAAAGAAACGAAATGCCGAACTTCCTATGTATCCTCTGGACGGGTTCGTAGGGTTCTCCTTTCTCTCTCGCTGGAATTCAGGATTCAGAGTAACAACGATTGAGATAAGGGAATAACAGAAACCTCAATCCACCAGGCAGCATAAAGGAAAGCGACAAGGCATTTTTCCTCTCCTATGTATCCTTCGGGGCGAATTTTAGGGGTTCAGTCCCCGATCGCACATCGGATTCAGGATTCAGAGTCTCGGTACGCAAACGAGAAAAGACAAAAGAATTAAGCACAGAAGGCAGCATAAAAGAGAGAAATAGAGCACAAAAGGTCTTTAGTATTAAACGCAGGACATCAAGTTACAGCAACTTTCTAGCAAAAAGTTCCCCCCCTTTTTACATTACAAAGCCTGGGTTTTTATAGAGGACCCGACCCTCTTAATCATTATCACAAAAATGGTGGAGTACGCCCTCGGGCTCTGAGAAATCGGCTCCTCAGCTGCTGCTTGCGGACTGAGTTTCCAAATCGGTTGCCAAAATTGGCAATTGTGACCGGGTCAACCATGGAAACATTCATTTAATGCGCCGCCCGAGTGTCCCTGGCTTCTGGATGCTGTGCTTGAGTGATCGTTACGCCCGTCGGGTTCTACTTCGAGGATTGTTACGTCCCTTTCGTTTGCCAAAAATGGTCGACGGACTTATCGGGCAAGAAAGGGGGCATTTATAAGGGGCTTTCGATCACCTTGGGAAGCTGCCCGCCTTGGAACGTGGGCCCAAAAAGTGCTTCGCTATATCTCTGCCTCGCCAAAGCCTTGGGCCGAAGTAGTTTCTCCTTGATTTGGTCTTCGCAAAATAGGGCTTCGCAAAACTACTTCGGGGGTGTCGAGTGCCGAGCGGATTTCATCTTTGAAGTGGGGCCCTCCGTCCTTTGCTGGCGAAACTGCTTTGGCTGGAAAATGTTTCGGCCCGATTCTTTCTCAAAACTACGGTTCGAGGAATTTTCGGTCGAAGCACTTTTCATTCTTCTCGGCTCCGATCGCTTCGGGTGAAACTTAGCCGAAGTAGGTGTTGGAAACACTTCGGGCCCGAAGTGGTTTCCTTACCTTAGCTGATTTGGATTATCCTTTCCTCCTTCGGCGAAGTCGTCTGGATGCCGCTTCGCAAAACTTCCGCCCGAAGTGTCTGCTGGAAATGCTTCGGGTGCGAAGCGTTATCTTTGTATTTCCTTCGGCGATATTACTTCGCAAGGCTTTCGCCCGAAGTGGTGATTTGAAGTGCTTCGGACCCGAAGCTCTTTTCACATTCTCCTTCTTTTTTATATACAAAGGGGCGATAGGGAAAGCCAAAATGTTGTAACTTAAAATTAAAAGAAAAAACTTTCAACAAGGAAATATTATACAAAATTCTACTATTCTTCTACCCCTTGTATAATGTGACAAAAAGGTGTCAACAATTACGTCGCATCCCAACACAAGTTAAAACACAAAAAAAATTCTCAAGTTGTGTGAACAAAATATGAAACCTGTAAAACAATCTAGGATACCATACAGTGCAAAGGTTATCTCGCTCATCCCCCTGTGCGAATGACCCCAAGAATGCTGAGATTTGGCAAAAGGACAAGCATATTCCCTACCCAATTCCCCAAGAATCCCAAATTCTCAAAAAGTTGCAAATATCCAAAAAAGTTACAAAAATTCAAAGGAAAAACTCCAAAGTTTGACATCACAACCCACACAAAGTGCATACATCAAAAAGCACAAGAAATAGTGATTCTCATCACTCAAAATTCCAATCCCTTGCTCAAAAGAAAAATAATAATAATAATAAAAATAAATAGTGATTTTTATCACTACATACGTGAGCAAGTATCCCAATAAAAGTAAAGAAAAGAAGGGAGTCAAACTTGAATCTCTGGAACTCTCAGCTTTCGAAAGGTCATGAGGTGATCCTCAGTACCGGTTTGGTGGATAGCCTATTGGTCATTGGCAGAAAACCTCCCACATGACGATATATCTGTCGCATTAAAATGTGTACAGATCAATGTTTGCATGTGGATGAGCTAGCTTATGGTATCCTAGATTGCACCATAGATTAATCTTACTAAATACAACAAAGGAGTTAGTGGAGCTAATTAGGTGATCCTTAGTATAGGTTTGGTTGACATCATATCTGGCACTGGCGGTATCCTGACAACTACCACAAACAAATTCAATTGCACACACAGAGATGTGAAATAACTTGGTCAAACTCAAGTCTGATTCATACCTTGTTCAAAAGTCTTGTGAGATAAATGTATAGTCTTGGCTAGTTAGTTAAAACATCTGAGTCTTAGAAAACCTTAACTACATTTTAACACAACTGTAGCACATTCCATTATTACATCACCATCAGAAAATACAAAAAAAAGAAAAAAAAATATATATATATATATATATATATATATATATATATATATATATATATATATATATATATATATATATATATTACACATGCAAATTCATTCCACAAAGCAATCACATAGTACGAAAGCCAGTAAATCCTGTACAGTCTATGGTGCCACCGCCAAGTTATCAACAAATCATTTCATCCATCCCATATGCATATATCATATAGTAGAAACATTCACATTCACAATAACACATGCATATATATATCACAAAAAATGCCTACAGGCTACAATAAGACGGTCTTCTGACCTCACAAAAAAATCAAAAACTCAAAAAAGCCAAGCCTAGGGAGTCGGCCACCATGATCACGCAAGATCAATGCGACTGGAACTACTCCCAGTGGTGTGGGTCCTATGGGACCTCTTAGGGCAGCTGCTACTAGCCCCCAAATCATGCCCACTAGCGCTACCCTCACCCAATCACCTGCAATGAGAGGATACTGACTACTCAGTCTCGCTACCTCTCATATGACACGCCGATCCACCTCCAGTGAGCTTAGGTAACTACCCACAGAGGCAGATAATCTCAGCCTCCAACTCCACCCGACACTGACCCCACTCCACATCTCGCCAGCTGTACGCAGCCAATGCGTCATCTTGCTATGCCAACTAAGCTCGTAGGCGATCCCTCTCGATGCTGTTCTCCTCATCCTGTCTTTGTAGTAGGTCCTCCAATCGTGCTATCTCAGCATGAAAATTAGCCTCCATATCCCCTGGGACTGTCTATGGCATGGGCATCTCTAGGATGGCATGCTACTCCGGTACCCACTACTCTGAGACGTCCTGAGTATCCAACTGCTCCAAAACCCCTAAGTCATCCCCAGTCAAGTCATCTACCTCCACCATATCTGCATCATTGAGCGGAGCCCCCAACCCTACCTCGATGCCTCTGCAACCCCACTGCCTACTGCTGTTGCATCCAGACTTCCTATAGGCCCCTCACCCTACCATCACAACATCGTCCACAACTAGTCATACTTTGTAGTTGCCTCGACATTGTCCACATTGGGGAAATCAATAACTGCATCCAAATATTCACCCAATGGCTCAATTATCGGCTAGGCCAGAGTCCTCTCGTCGCCCTGATGCCGATAGATCAAGGGCTCACCATGAAATCCTTGGTGCACCCCAAACTATCGAGTCACCCAGACGTACGAGAAGTACTCCTGCTCGGTCCCATGCTGCCTGATCAACCACCTCCCCCTATGCACCTATCGGAGCCACTCTCCAGCCTCAAGCTAGGATTGATAGTCCTAGTATGGCCGCCATAACACCTCTCCTGGAGCAAGATGAGAGAAGGCATCAGTATAGTTCCCTATAGCACCTGCCCACCACTGACTCTACCCCTGCTCCTCTAACCTCTACCATAGATTAGCATAGCCAATCTCCCTGTACACCATCTCCCCCTGAGTGGTCCAAGGCAACCCCTGCAGTCACTCCATAGCTATGTGCTGCCACCCCCAGCACTGCAATAAGTAGATGCACCCAATCCCATTTTGTCGCTACTAGTAGACCTTGTACAAATCATCATACAGTTGTGCCAGTAGCGTCTAACCCCACCTCATAATCAATGGCATTGCTGTCGGGCACTCCACCAATTTGAACACCACCTCCAGGAGGTTCCAAGGGAACCTCACACCTGAGGATTCGGGAAGCAGCATGTTGGAGATGAGGGTCATAAGCAATGCATGCCTCACCCCCAACATGCCCTTCTCAAACCACCACCGCACCAAAATCCCACCAATCAGGCAGTCCCCCTCTACCCTCTCCACTGCCCCATCCACCCCCATCTCTATCGTATGCCCAAAGCACCGTGTCAGCACCGTCGTCTGCTGATCACGAGGAGTCATCTGAATGGGCAACCCATCTATCAAAATCCGTAGGATCTAATACACGTCCTCCAAATTCACTATCATCTCCCTTGTTGGGAGATGAAAGGTGTTGGTGCAGGTATCCCACAAATTGATCAGGACAGTCAGATATGCCCGATCCCCCACCATAGGCTCTAGCCGCGTCACCTGCTTGAGCCCAAGGGCATCAAGCCACTCCCAGTCTGCCACAGTCAGTGCATCCCACGCATCAAAAAATACCGTCGGTTGATAGTACCGACTCTTCACAACCCAAAAAACAAAAACACCACAAAAATATTAAAACATGACAACAAAACAAATGTACAATAGTGTACACAAAACAATAAAACAACAAAAAAAAATTAGGGTTTCAACCTTAATTTAAACAAAAAAATTCAAAAAAAAAAATGTATAGACGACAAACAATGTACAAAAAAACAAAAGTATAGAACTGTACAACCAAAGTACAGATCAATCAACTAAACTATACAATCAAGAACAAAAAAATCAAATAAAACAAACAAAATCATACTAGGGTTTTTTAACCTTACGTGTGGACAAAAAAAATCAAAAACAAAAACATTAAAACTATACTAGGGTTTTTAACCTTAAGTGTAAACAAAACAAAAATTAACTAGGGTTTTTTAATCTTAGTCTAAGCAAAAAAAAAAAACATTCAAAAAAAAATCAAATAAACAACACAAAAAAATACAAATTTTAAACTAGGGTTTTTAATCTTAGTCTAAACAAAATACAAAAAACACAAATCAAAACAACAAAAATTCCAACTAGGGTTTTTTAACCTTATTATGAAAAAAACAAAACAAATAAAACCATAACATTCATTTAGGGTTTTTACCTTAATGTGACAAAAAACAATAATAAAATGCGAGTTTTAAAATTACATATAAAAACAAACAAAAAAACAAGAAGGAGCACCTATCGGTATCGCCTCGGCTCCGCCCCTCGAGGATCCGGTCCTTGAAATCATGGTGTCCATGAAAATTCAGTAGTGCTTTGCTTCGAAAACTAGCACTCCTTCCCACAGCTCCAAATCGCCAGAAAAAACAATTGCAAATGAGCCCAAAACCTAGTTTTGGCCATTATATAGGCTCTTAGGCCTGTAATTGTTCCACCCTGGGATGAGTGCTCTAGTTAGAGCTCATACCAACCTAGGGTAATTACAAAATTGGTATTCATCCCACCCTGGGATGATTACAAAACTGGTATTCATCCCACCCTAGGACGATTACAGAGCAAGAAAATAAAAAACAACCAAAACTGCATCCCAAATGCACCAAAAACAACAATAAAACTTCCGAACAAAGGCACCTTTGCGCCTACGATTATTGGCATACAAAACCAACATTGGGGTCACAAATTGTCACTATCCTACTCCCTAATAAGGCTACCATAGCTGTACCACTCCACGGGAGGATGGATTTTTGACAATTTCATCCCCAAAAGGCATCACAAAAAGGGTCAAAACCCACCCAAAAATAGCAATAAAACTACCGAACAAAGGCACCTTTGTGCCTACGATTATTGGCATACAAAACTGACATTGGGGTCACAAATTGTCACTATCCTACTCCCTAAGAAGGCTACCATATCCAGACCACTCCACGAAAGGATGAATTTTTGACAATTTCATCACCAAAAAGCATCGCAAAAAGGGTCAAAACCCACCCAAAAACAACAATAAAACTACCGAACAAAGGCACCTTTGCGCCTACGATTATTGGCATAAAAAACTGAAATTGGGGTCACAAATTGTCACTATCCTACTCCCTAAGAAGGCTACCATAGCTGGACCACTCCACGAGAGGACGGATTTTCGACAATTTCATCCCCAAAAGGCTTCACAAAAGGGTCAAAACCCACCCAAAAACAATAATAAAACTGCCGAACAAAGGCACCTTTGTGCCTGTTATTCTTGGCATACAAAACTGATGTTGGGGTTACAAATTATCACTATAATACTCCCTAATAAGGCTAACATAGATGGACCACTCCACGGGAGGATGGATTTTCAACAATTTCATCCCCAAAAGGCGTCACAAAAAGGGTTAAAACCCACCAAAAATAGGTCCGATTGTTGGGAAACTGCATAAGCAATCAACGAAAAAAATTGAAGGCACCCTTAAAAAAGTCATCTTGGGTCAAGAAACTCATCACTTTTATCATGTCGGTCATTCCCTCATCGATTCGTTGCGTGAGGGGGTAGTCACACTTAGTCACCAATCAACAAGTACACACATAATCAAGGAAATGACATGCATTCAAAGAATCATTGACAAAGACAATCACACTCATGCTTGGGGCAGCAAAAAAGTAATAATCACAATCTGATCAAACACTTGGAATTCTAGAATCATGAAATCAATGTTCCCATAGACAAAATGTTGTGCCCTTTGCCTATTCATGACTGAACAATGTCCAAGATCAAGTAACACCTCACCGAAAAAGGTTAACACTTGAATTAAGCTCCTTAGCTTGTTAGAAGCAAGGATTCAAGAATGCGTGCCCTTTCCATACTTGGGGCATCAAAAGTTGGTTAGGTTACTGAGAAAACCTAATCATTAAGTGCTTTGGTTATCTATTTTTTCTCAGCATTGCACCACGCATAGTGCATCCCAAAAAGGGGAATCTATAGACACTAAAACAACACCAATCTAATCATGTGGCTACAAGCATTGATCGAATTGGCATACATAGCCCTGAGGGCAGCCCCCAGAGGTTAAAAAGTGGTCCTAACCACTCCCAAAGTAGTTTTGGAAGGTCAGAGGTCAATTTTGCACCTTTCAAGCACCCTGATCCTTACTCGTTCCACCCTGGGGCGATTAGAATGCTATTCGCCCCACCCCGGGACGATTAGCAACAATCGCTCCAGGGTGGGGCGAATAGCAGGTTTGACGAGAAAAAAGTCAAACCTTGACAAATGGCAGCCCAGATCCGCCACTCAACTCCACCTTCAATGCATGGGAGTGCGAGTGAGCATTTCAAATCTCAAAGAGGTAGTCATAGAGGAAGTCATGGAGCCCTTAATCAAGGAGGAATCTTCTCTCCCCTGACAAGGCATGATGACCAAGTGGTACCCCTGCATGCACATTCAAAGTAGACCTTCAGTTCTATAAAATGGTGAGTCTTATCACCCCAAAATGAGGATAGATCAGGATCATTTGGATCAATGGAGTGCTGCCAAATTATACCCTCACCCTCATTGTGCTTCCTACATCCTTGATCTCTCTTTTGGAAGGGAGGTTATCGGGTGAACATTAGGAGCGCAATCTGGACCCAAAACCCAAAAAATTGGCCACAATACCACACCCAATTTTTTTACACAACCCCCTAGGAGGTTTTGGATCCATCCCAAGTGGATTGGTGTCAAAACCAAGCCCCAAACGGTGGGCGTCCTGCCCCCGGGTGCCCCCCACACTGTTGCAGTCCTAATCGCCCCACCCTAGAGAAATTAGAAATCTATAGCTGATTTCTCTACTATTTATTTTTCATCTTGTTTTATGTCATTCCTATATTCTGCTATTCAGATTTAATTCCATTTTGATAAGTTTTGACTGTGTTTTCATTGTTTTACGCTTTCACTAACATACAGGGAGTGCCTTCAGATACAGGGTGATCGAGGCAGAATCTATAGAATCCGACCTTCTGGGTTGTCTCAAAATGCCCCATTTTTCCTAAATCCAAGTTTTTAGGTGTTTTTGAGGCCTCTAGATGGGACATTTGGGAGGTCACTTTTGGACATTTTATGACAGTCCTAATCGTCCCACCCCGGAGCGATTAGAAATCTACAACAGATTTCTTGACTGTTCTTTTTGCAGTGTGTTCATGATGATTTTTTCATGCTTCTATTAAATTTTCATCTTATTATGATATGTTTTGATCACTGTTTTAATTATTTCATGTATGCATTAACCGGAGGCCTTGGGGATTGCATGTTTCCCTCCATCCACATGTGCTATTAATCATTTGCTATTTCTTTGAACACAGGATCTCGACACCGGAGGGGTAGAAAGGAACTATAGATGCACTCATGCAAGAAGCGGTGACGTTTGGCCTGCCCATTTCAAATGTGGGCACGCGAAAGATCTCGAAGGGAAGCGTATCATCCGTTGGTGTAACAATTGTATCGAACGCTCCTAGCCCCTGAAAAGGGAGGAGACATATTGTAACCTGATATCAAGAAAAATCAATAAAAGAGGCTGCACTTTACTTTTGCTTCACATCTCATTTCATTCCATTTGTTTTCCCTTTTCATGCACTGTAGTTCTTTGTTCATTCGTAGGACTTAGCGTTACATCTGCTTTTGTTTGCATCGCATCCGGTACGCCATTGCTTCCGTAGACATGCTTTCATTGGCGATCACGGTGGGATGATTAGGACTGTCATAAAACGTTCGAAAGCAACCTCCCAAATGTCCCATCCAGAGGACTCCAAAACACCTGCAAACTTGGGGTTAGGCAAAATGGGGCATTTTGAGACGACCTAGAAGGTCAGATTCTACAGATTTTGTCCCGATCGCCTTGTATCTGAAGGTGCTCCCTGTATGTTAGTGAAACCGTAAAACAATGAAAACATAGTCAAAACTGATCAGAATGGAATGAAATTTGAATAGCAGCATATAGGAATGACATAAAACAAGATGCAAAAGAAAAAGTAGAGAAATCAGTTGTAGATTTCTAAGCGCTCCGAGGTGGGGCGATTAGGACTGCAACAGTGCGGGGGCACCCGGGGGTAGGAAACCCATTGTTTGGGGCTTGGTTTTGACACCAATCCACTTGGGATGGGTCCAAAACATCCTAGGGGGTTGTGTCATAAAATTAGATGTGGGATTGTGGCCAATTGTTCAGGTTTTGGGTCCAGATTGCGCTCCTAATGTTCACCCGATAACCTCCCTTCCAAAAGAGAGATCAAGGATGTAGGAAGCACAATGAGGGTGAGGGTATAATTTGGCAACACTCCATTGCTCCAAATGCTCCTACTCTATCCTCATTTTGGGGTGAGAAGACTCACCATTTTATAGACCTGAAGGTCTGCTTTGAATGTGCATGCAGGGGCGCCACTTGGCCATCATGCCTTGTAAGGGGAGAGAAGATTCCTCCCTAATTAAGGGCTCCATGACTACCTCTATGACTACCTATTTGAGCTTTGAAATGCTCACTCACACTCCCATGCATTGAAGGTGGAGTTGAGTGGCGGATCTTGGCTGCCATTTGTCAAGGTTTGACTTTTTGCCCATCAAACCTGCTATTGCCCCACCCTGGAGCAATTGCTTCTAATCATCCCGGGGTGGGATGAATAGCATTCTAATAATCCTAGGGTGGAACGAGTAAGGATAAGGGTGCTTGAAAGGTGCCAAATTGACCTCTAACCTTCCAAAACTACTTTGGGAGTGGTTAGGACCACTGTTTAACCTCTTGGGGCTGCCCTCGGGGCTATGTATGCCAATTCAGTCAGTGCTTGTAGCCACATGATTAGATTGGTGCTATTTTGGTTTCTATAGTATCCTATTGAGGGCCCTATGTATCACCTAACTTGAAGAGGCCTAACACACAGGATGCTAGTATCTCTAAGCAGCTAGACCTGTGACTAGAGGTCGCACCCGTCTCCTTGTGACTCTTGTGAGAGCTATCTCCATTTGTGCTAGAGGACCTATGTGTCCTCTCTGTCATGTGTGTCCACTGGCTGGAGCTCACTGTGGACTACCCTGATATCTGAGACCTGGTACTCTAGGACCCTGTAGCATGTCTATCCTCCAGTACCTCCATGTCCCGCTATATGATGAAGCCCTCTAGCTAGGATATACAAGCTGCCCTTGCATCACAAAGGTCATTTCCCTCCTCTATGAGAGAAGTGAGCCACCTAACCTCTACCATGGGATTGCCACCTCTTGGTAGTGTAGCTGATGGAACCACTAGAGGTCCCATAATAGCATGGGAGGATGAAGGATCCCCCCTCTGTGCCCTGAGTAGTTCTCTCTTTGCAATGGCCTCACCCCACTGTGACAGTGCCACATATCATGCACTAGTAAGCTCACTGACTTGTGACTCTGCTACTATAGCCCAAGCTATGAGGGTTGTAATTTGTGCTTGAGCCTCTACCAGCTATCTATCCCTGTGAGCTAGCTTTCCCTCTAGAAGGGTAATAGTCGTATCCCATTGTAGCTGCTGGGTTTGAAACCTGCCTACCTGACTCTGTAAGTAGGAAACCTGAGTGAGGAGCTCCCCTACATCACTATCAAGATGCACCTTGCCCTCCTCAGACTCCTCCTCCTCCACCTCTACCTCTGGAGCCTCCTCTATAGTGGCCTTTATGCCCCATATTCCCTCAGTCCTCTGGCGCACCCTACACCCATCAGGATCGACCCCTACCTCTATCTGGTTGTCTACTCTACCTAGAGGTCCTAAAACCTATCATTATAGGAGGGACCACCATGTGTCGTATGCCAAGGTGGTCCTAGGTGTGTCATCCCTAAACTCATGGAAGTCATCAACCACATCTCCCAAAGTTGTAGGCTAAATTTGTAATAGATGTGTATCTAGCATGAGACACCGATACACAAAAGGAATCTCTAGAATGTCCTACACCAAGCCAAACTGCCACAGGACATGAGAGAAGAACTGATACTCTTTAATATTGACCTTACGACCGAGTAGCCACCTATCCAAGTAAGCCTATTGTAGCCACTCACCTACCTCGGTCCAATCTGAGCACTCCCTATAGGGACACCACTCAATGTCATCTGGCCTAAGAGCTGCGAGTTGTCTAATGTAATAGTTAGCGTCTCAAGCATGGGTCCTACTCTGGAACCCCTCCTCCTCTCATGGCTAGCATGCAGCATAGAACTGATGCACGTCATTAATGGTCATGATGTGGAGAGGGAGGTCCATGGGATGCTCAATATAGATATGCTACCAACCCTAGATCTATAACAATAGACTGTAGCTAATACCTCGGTGGCTCCGACTAGTAATCTGGTACAACTACTAATAGAGCTGACATTGTAGTGTGCTACCCCAAGCTCCTAATATTGGATGAGTAGTGGAGCTCTAAATCACTCTCTAGATACTGGGTAGGAGGTTCTAGGGAATCCTTGTGCCTGAGGAGTCTAGAAGCACTATCTGTACCATAAATATCATGAAGATCACCACATGGACTAAGAAAATGTGCTTGCATTGCTAGTATGCAATGTGGATGCTTCCATCATCGATCTTCTCCTGAGCCTCCTTGCTTCGGTTGTCGAAGATAGCATAAAATATATACCCCTTTCTCTAAGAAGAGGAAGAGGTGATGGCCTCGCCATCGATAGGGATCCTAAATATCTGATACATGTCCTCTGAGGTTACAGTCATTCCACTTGTAGGCAGGTGAAAGGTGTTGGTCTGTCCATTCCAGTGCTAGTCCAACACAGTCAATTAGGTCTGATCTACCCTAATAGTGGGTAGATCTAGTACATAGCTGAATCTGATGGCTCTAAACCATGCACGCTAGCCATCAATGAGCTGTCTATGGATAATATTAAGCAAATTAGGCTCGCGAGCCCTAGAGGTCAACCTCTAAAATAAAAGCAGTATATAAGCTAAAATTTTAAATAAAAACATCAAAAAAATTTAAAAACTAATAAAAAGATAAAAATATGTCACAAGGCATTCATAAAAATCAAAAAGATAAATTAGGTAAGTCAAAATTGCATTAAATGACATTAATTGCCTATTAAACCTTAGAAAAATTAAAAAATTGATTATTTTTTTCTAAAGTCTGCGAACCGCGGGTTAACCTTGCAGTCTGCATGCGGTCAAATTATGACCATTGCATTTTGAATGCTAACTGCAACTGATAGCTGCGGTCCCCAATCTGACAATTGGGAACCGCAACTTCCAGTTGCGGTCTAGGAAGAATACCAATTCCAGGTACATTCCTAGCCTTTTTCACTAAAAAAAATTAAACCTAGCTAATTCTAATCTAGTGAGGTTCATTACCAACTATTTAGTGAGGTTAATTTTTTGCATTTCTTAATGTGGTTCATTTTATTGGTATTGAATGTGAGGACTCGGTTTTGAATTACCTTGCCCACTTCATGGCCTCTACTAGTCGATGGCTGATCAACATCCGCCATCAGGGTATCAAGTGCGGTATACAGATAAGTTTTGGGTAGCGTTTCGGATCAGTGAACGTCTCCTATCTCTTAGAGCTCTCTCAATGCAGTTGCTTTCAAGAAAAATAATGAAAAATTCAAATGGGAAAGGCTATTTAAAGGTCCTCCTAATTTCAGTGGACCGCAGATGACACCTACGATCCTAGAATTAGGATTTTTTGATTGTAGGCCCTAACTGCGGTTCCCAAAAATTGAAAAATACAACCATAGACTGTACTCGTGATTTGTAGCTAGCATTAAATGCACTAAAAACCCATCGTGGGAAGGTCTAAAAAGATAAAATAACGACTCCTAATGGATCAAATTTCAAAAGGAGCAATCAATATTGTAAATTTGGTGATGTTCAAAGCACTAGGATCGATCAATAAATCAAAATTAAAAAACAAATCAAATAATTAAAAATCAAATGTGCCTCGTATTCAGTACTTTACCCTATACACTTGGCATTTGCAGCGACTTGCGATCAATGCAATTCGACAAGATGAGTAAATTACCTCAAGGAAATTTGGGGAAAAAATTGTCATTTTTGATCTCATATGCTTCTTTTCAATCCCTAAGAAGGACTTCGCAGTTGGACTTCTCCATGGGAACGAGGCGTTTCATGTCATGTCTCCTATGACATATTTTCAACAAATCATCGATAACTTCATTCAACACAAATCTAAATGGAGTTGCCTCATTTTGATTTCCTAAGACGGCTATTGTAGCCTGACTTCTCCATGGGATAGGAACGTGAAATTACTATTAATAGTTGGAATCAAAAGCTGAACTAGGCCTAGCCAAGGCATTAATTTGCTCAAATATAAATTTGTTCAGATCATCCATGGTGGTCAAGAGACATTTTCACTTAAATCATTGTCATTACCCTCATCGACTCGTCGCTTGAGGGGGTAGTCAATATCAAATCATAATCAAAATCAGCAGAATATCCCTGAGATCATAGATCCCTCGATCTTGTCAAAATTGCGTTCTTCTTATGAATCATTGTCAAAAACTATCATAAGCTTACCCCTTTGATTGGGGTAAATAGCAAATATAATAATTTTTTTGTCTCTTCTCCTTTCGGTAATATAGTCCTAACTCCTATTGTAGCATAAAATGCTACCCGAATTCCTGATGGCAAGTGCAATCTTTTCAAAATGTAAGCCTTTCAACGAGTTGGAAGCAATGATTCCAGGATGCACGTCCTTTTGCTGGACCTGGGGCATATAATATTTATCTGACTAATGATCATCATAGAACCTTCGACATAATTTTAGGAGGTCTATTTTTTATCAACATTGTTCGATCTCAGAATGCATCTCAAAAGGGGCATCTGTAGACACCTAAAACATGTCATGTCGAGGGCGACTACTCATATGGACATGCTACAAGACCATATGGAGGATCTTGGATAGACTCCAAGATAGAGCAGTGGTTCTAACCACTCAATTTGGGCTCCTTGGCCTAATCAGTCTAAACCGCAGCCCAGACCTATGGTCTATAGTCTGAACCATGGCTAAGGCCTGCGGTTTACAGTATGAACCATAGCTGCAACCTATGGTCTTAACTAAAGTTCAGTTGGCCTTCATCCAAGCCAAATTGGTTTGAATGGCCATTTGTTCTAGAAGAAGGCGGTTAATGGACAAAATATTCCAAAGGCTTCCATTCCAACTATCCTAACCACCTCTTCTTGATCTTGGCTTCTCCATGAAGCCACCCCTAGCCCTAGGGCATCCTATAAATACCCCCTCCAAACTTGTCAGAAGGACACCGAAGGTGACCCTTGAACATCAATTGGACAAGGAGGTCAAGCCCACTACCCTTGATTTTGAGGGTAAACTCACTTGAGTGCTAACCACGGCTTTCAGCCATGGTTTACAGTGCAGACCATGCATCAGTGATGCGGTTTGCAACAGAGGTATCACCACCTTACTATTTTCATTTTTGCCCATCTAATTAGATTAGATTAGTCATTTGCATGGTTTAATTGTAGTTTTAGAGACTTTTGACCAACATAATTAGTGTTTTTACTAACTTGTTCTCATCATAGTAGTTTAGACATTAATGGCTTCTTTTCATGTTATAATGCTTCATTTCAAGTAATTGATTCCATAGATTGATAGTTGTGCTCTTCATTTACATATTTCCATCAATCTTGATAGTATTTGCATATGTTTAGCATAGTTTATGCATTTTCTTGATTTTATGTCATTATGCTATTTTCATGCTATTTGTCTTTAAAGGGCCTCATCATGAGAGGCTTCCTATGCTTTTGACATTCTTGTGTTGTTTCTTGATCATAGGAAATAGGTTTCTAAGGAGCTACAACCATTCATTTCCTTCCTCAACATGAAGAAGAGGGTCTACTCCACCCTAGAGCAGTTCGTGTCACCTTAAGGGCTTGATAGTGCATTTCATCCCTAAGGGGAATTGAAATAATTGTAATTGCGTATCAAATAGAGTATCCCTAAGAGGGACTTACTTGTAATCAGACACTTATTGATTTTAATGGAATAATAGAGGCATTTCTTGTAATTTCCATTTGTTTTGTCCATTTATGTGTTTGAATATCAATTTTACTTTGTTTATGCAATTACAACATTTTGGGTGCACGCCTTTTTGGTCGTACAGAAGGCGATCATGGTGGAACTCTGCATAAATAGCATCTGACTGTGTGTTCTTGTCTTTTTTGACTTGTAGGTACAGACCGTAGCTATCAGCTATGGGCCAACAATTGAACCATAGGTTCAACACATGGGCAACAGTCAGAACCGTAGACCAACCCTACGGTTTCCAGCTGACAACACAGACAGTAAAAATCAGAGAGCCAATCATTTCAGGACCTGAGGTAGGCCCTATTTTCAACCCTCTATCATTTTTTTCCTCTGTGTTTTTACAGCATGTATGATTTTGAAATGCAAATTAGGAAAAACCACTAAAAAAAGGGTAATCAATCGTCCTAGTTTGCTTTCACATTTACTTCCATAGAAAGGCGCTGCTAGGAACAACGGACCTATGATTGCAGTCCGCCCTAGGCTACAACGTGCTTGATAGAGTGTCTTGTTTGGTTTGCATGTGTGAGGCCCAATTAGTGGCCAATTATCATCGTAATGTGCATTGTCTAAAAGAGCATCTAGATTAGTTTGCATTTTTTGAATGTAAAACGTTCTTCATTTTGCATAGCATATAGAAAATGAGCATGTGTGCTATATGATGCATTTATTTTATGTACAATAAAATGAACCACACACACCACTTGGCACTTAAATGCTAGTGAGTTGGGCTTGACATCCAACCACTAGTAGGGTTCAACGATGGTGGGCGTAATTTCCATCCGTTGGCCCAAATCCTATGAACCTTTGGATACTAGACCAATACCGGATCCGAGAACCTTTCGTACCCTAGAAAATTTGCATGTATTCTCTTCGAAGGGTATAACACTGACTGGGGGAAAATGGGTGAGGATCTGGGAGGACCTGTGCTCCTTGACCGTGTGTGGGCTTCATTACCACACATTATAGGTTGGATTACGTGACTTGGAGTTCATAGCCAAGTTGTCGAGCTATGAGCGTACAGGTGAAAGCCATTAAACTGAGAATAAAATCCAACAAGTTTTGCAAAACATGATAAGAGTTTCTACACTGATACAACACATCTTGAAAACACATCAAACAGTTTAGGGCTCACTTTCAAAATTTAATACGAGATAATCATCATTGTATACCTTGTTTGCTTAATAATAAAAGATACATCTAGATGCTAGGTACACAATGGTGGATACACGGGGTGGTCGACAAAGGTCTAAACTTGATGCCAATGACCAACCCCTAACCAATTCACAGTAGCACATGTCAATTCCTCACCCACATGAGCGAACCGAACGTCGTTCGACAAGCATTAGAGGAGATAACTCGACACGAGGGGAGCCCATAGAGCATACCCCAGATAGAGGAGCTTTAGTACACTCCTCTAGGCATAGGATAGAGTAGGGAGCCTCTCAGCATGAGGGTGCTCCACTCGAAAGCCATTACCGAGACCGCATTGCATGCGCATCCACGGGATCGACCGAAGAGTTTGTTGTGCAGGGGACCAGGTTGGTGCCCCTACATACTAAGTCCATAGGAGGATCCATGCCTCCACCTTATGAGTATAGAAGGACTAGAGATCCGCCCATTCAGGGGTAGGAAGATAGGCTCACTTTCGAGCATAGGTCTACCCATACTCCCATGCGTGGTCCACCATGCAAGATCACCATTGATATATCAAAGGTGGGAGCTAATGGCACACCACCGCATGAGCGGTGGTGGTCTAGATAGCTAGAGGGTCTAGGTAGTGTCTTAGAGTAGTTAGGCTACAAGCCTTCGGCTCCACCCACTCGTGCCCCGAGTGAGCATAGCGTGAGTGTCATCAGGACTACTAGAGAGCATGGAGAGGCTTCTAAGTGCCCTCATGTCACACACCCACTATCTATGCATGGTGGTTCATAGTATAGGACACAACAGGATGCCAATGTCATCTTCATAGATAGAGGCAAAGGTGCAACACATCAGTCCGATGGGTACAGAACCCATAAGGTCACTCGTACAGAGCAGGGATACCAGAGGCCTCCCATGGCCGATCAGATCGATAGATCACATCGACTGGTATCGGAGCAGAAATGCCAACTCCTCCAAGATCAATTGGAGGATGCTCACCTAGAGAGGCAGCGCATTGAAGATGAAAATCTTCAAGCATAGAGGCTCATTAGACAGAGGCTATATGAGCAACGCATGCACGAAGAGCGTATCCTTGCCCAGAAGGAGCGCGTGGAGTAGGAGGATAGGCTAGCTAGGGCTGGCCTATATCCTCATGATGAGCATAGAGAGCATGTATATAGGAAGGCTTTGTCACAAGCCGATATGCATCAAGAGCATAGAGATGCTCGTACTCATGCTAGTGCCGAACAGAGGGAGCGGCCACCACCACTCGATGATCAGAGGCAGAGGCAGCATGAAGAAGAAGAGGGAGACGGATACGAGCAAGAATATCCTGAGAGCTCCCGAGCTGAGGAGGAGGAAGAGCAACACCCTCCATCTCGTACGAGGAAGACAGTACCTCCTAAGCCACCTCCACGTCAACTTAGGGAGGAGGACTTTCTATCTTCGGAGGCCTATAAGGCCTTAGCCGAGAAGATCAAAGCCATCGAGAGACAAGGCATGACTATTCAAAAGTCGACATTAAGGAAAATTCATAATGAGCCTTTGGATCCTTTGGTGCCTACTTTGGCTTACCCTGAGCATTTTGATATGCCCAGGTTAGACAAGTTTAAGGGTGATGAAGATGCACATGAACATATCACGAGCTTTCTGGATGCTTGTTTTTAGATAGCAAGCAACGATGCATTGTTGTTGCATACTTTCATCATGACACTTTTTGGTCCAGCCCGAGAGTGGTTCAATCAGCTAAAGAAACATAGCATAACTAGTTTTGAGCAATTAGTTGATGCCTTTCTTGAATGCTATTCCTTTGGCATCAAGAAATAGGCCAATATTTTTGATCTGGCTGTGCTAGCTCAGCGCGATGATGAGCCAATTGAGCAGTACAAAAAGAGATGGAGGAGACTAATGGTGAAGTTGCCATTCCCTATTCCTGCCATAGAGTTAACCCAAATGTTTACAAAGAGTTGTGCCAAGCACATCTCATTACTACTGTAGCTATAGTAGTATCCTACATTCGAAGAGGCTTTGGTGCAAGCCAAAGTGATCGAGGACATCAAGTTGTAGGAAGGCAACTTGAAGCTCAAGAATAGGAGAGAGGGACAAAAGAAGAGTGCCACAAAACAATAGGGCAAGCAGGCCCATGTGAATCAAGTGGTGCTGAATCTCCAAAGGGAGGACAAGGGGCAACAAAAATAGAATTATCAGGCCCAACCTCCTCCTACGTAGTATGAAAAGTGCAACAACAATTATAAGGGCAAGAACAAAGATCAACGCCCACCTCGCTAGTTCACACCATTGATGGAATCACTGACGTCGATTTTCCATCAACTGTGCGAGGCCAAGGCAATTAGATTGCCCGAGGTCAAGCTGATAGACCCCAATCAACCCAAATCAAAGGGGTACCAAGAAGATCTATTTTGCATTTTTCATCGAACGAAAGGCCATGACATTGAGGTGTGCTGGACTTTCAAACACATGGTGCAAAATATGATTGACAAAGGTGAGCTTGTAGTGTCGCACAACCCATAGGCACCCGATAATCAGAATATGGGGATTTACAAAAATCCCTTGCCAAATCATGAGGCGCCTCACAACAACGTTGGCCAGGTCAACCAGGTGCGAGTCGAACCACCTACCCAGGGGTTCGTAGGTATGGTGAACATTGTCACTAGACATGGGAGATATGAACAACCGAATCAACCTCGTGCTCCCATTCAAATACAAGCCACGCCGAATCAATGGTCGATGCAGAATATTCCAGGCCCACCAACAAGACCGGTGGTGACCATAAGGAGCAGGTTGGTCCAAAACCTATAGATAACTCCTACGAAGTTGTCGATATATGAGCTAATACAACAGTCCCCTAGGCACAGGGAGACTCTTATGGATATTTTGAGGTCCATTGAAGTACAGTCCCAGGATGCACAGGCATTTACTAATTTTGTGGGACATGTACAATAGTGTCAAGAACCGATGATCCAATTTTATGATCATGAGATAAGGACAGTTTCTACAACCATGGCTGACCCACCATTGCATATAATCACATGTGTTAATCACATGCCATTTAAAAGGGTCTTGATCGATACCGGCTCATCGATCAACATAATAATGACCAAGGTGTTGAGTCATTTGAAGCTGCCTAAATCACACATTGTGCCCACTACATTTACATTGAGAGCGTTTAACGATGCACTATGTTTGACTGTTGGCACAATTATCCTACCCATGCAGGTAGGCCTGAAGACCATCTCTGTGATGTGTCATGTGATAGAAGGGGCCATGTAGTACAACATACTACTCGGTAGGCCTTGGATTCATGAAATGCATTGCATTCCCTCGATATTGCATCAGTGTGTGAAGTACATTCATGAGGGATGGGTTCACATAGTATCATCGGACGAAGAACCTTTTAAGTTTGTGAACCTAGAAGATTTTCCTGGGGGTTTCATACTCCCATCAATGCACCTGGATGTTTGGTCATCATCATCGGTAAAGAAGCTAGGAGGTAAACCAGTAGTACATGCTCAACCAATGCCATCTATGTCACATAGATCGGAGCACACCACTACCACTTCCCTAAAACCATCGACATCAGTCATGCATCGGGATGAAAGGAAGTTGAAGGTGAAAATGGGCGAGAAAGAGGAGCATGAGCCCGAGCTAGTCACCGAGGAGGTTCCCACTCCTATGGAAGTTGAGGAACCCCAAGACAAAGTTGAGGAGGCACCTCAACCTACCTCACCTGCATCTTCTAGTAGGGTCATCCACACCATGGGTGACTATCCATCTCGCCAACACCGGACTAGGCGAGTACCTTGTGCAGAATGTGACCTTCAGGAAAATTTTAGAAATTGCATAAGAGATGGGCTGACCGCATGCCCATCACTTCCTGTTGGATCAGTGGTTCCATTGGGAGAGCCACCCAATCAGACTAACTTTATCTATGTAGGGCTAGATCAGCTTCCAACGCGAGAGCCCATGGATGAAGATGATGACAAACCTTTCATAGTAAACATTCGTTATCTATCCAACCCGGAGTATGCCATGCGTATTTTTGAGTTATATCATTGGCATGGATACGACCTTGGTATCTTTGAACAAGGATGTAGGACTCCATTGGAACCACGTTATCAGTTAGTCATTGATAGGTTCGGTTTAGGGTTATAGATACGAGGGCAAGATGATTTGCTCATAGCATCCTTAGATCATCTATACCTTAGTATGGCGGACGATGTGGATTTTAATCCATATCATCCTGATCCTTCCAATTTTTGGAGGAATCACCCAATGATATATGTCATCATCGAGCCACTCGAAGATCATCATGAAGGGCTCCTTGAGTAGACTGAGATAGAACTGAACCCTAGAGATAACCTAGGACACCAAACCCATGATGCAGTCGATGACACAGATGTGCAGGGTGTAACCCCATTACTGTAGGTGATCTCGAGCTAGGAGATATTTGTAATGAATATGGAGTGGAGTCCACCTCCGATATGAGTGGACCAGGCTATGACACAGACGAGGAATCCTCAAACAATGATGAATCTGGGGATGAAGTCGAAGGTGCCTATGTGAGGCCTTGGTATGCACGTCATTTATTTCTTATTGAATCGATACAAGTTATCGAAGAGATCCTTCCCAACATTGATCATTTAGGGGAAGAAGTAGAGCTAGATTTCTTGGTGATGTCACACTTGTGATATAATTATTTGGTTTATCTAGATAGTGATGACAACAATCAAGCAGTCAGATTCATGGGGCCGCACTTTCCAGAGCACCCCCTAGGAGTAGGGGCGAATGAAGGATTCTATTATGATAGTGACGAAGAAGATGAGTTAGAGAGGGCCTACCTTGGTCCTCATTATTTGTGTTACTATCATCAACCCATCGACATAGATGAGGTCTATCGATAGTTACGTGTTGGTCCTCGTCTAAGAGCAATACGGTTAAACCTGGATCAAATTTATCGATTGGTTAATCCTCTTCCACCGACCTACATGGAGCTCCATGAGCCAAATGATCCTATTTTGCAGTCAATGCATAGGGAGGATCCAGTTGTTCGTAGTCCTCACAGAGAAGACCCCTTTGTTCCTATGCCATTAGAGCTAGATCGTGGGTATGAGGACTACATAGATTATGTAGAAGTTGGTCCGTGTGGTCCTAGAGATCAATTCCATTCCATAAACATGGTCTCCATTGATTTGACCACTCCACTCTATAATCCAATAGATCCGTCCAAACCGTTGTATCTTAACAAATATGCTATCGATTGGGATTACACTGATTCACCCGTTGAGCCTGAAGATTTCTTTCCTAATGAAGAAATGTTGCAACCTTTCCATTTTGCACCAGGTTGTACATACAATGTCTATCATGCCAAAAATTCTTCCAACATAGAACCTATCAACCCAGCTGATGACATCCATTTGATTCCTACGCCTCATCAGCTTGAGGAGGGATCACATATGTCAGTAGAGGAAACCTTTGAGGTGGATATCAATAATGATCCCGACAGTGCAAAGAAGGTTAAATTCAGAGAGAATCTCACTCCAGATGAGCAAGCCATCCTCATCACTCTACTGAAAGAGAGACCAAATTTATTTGCTTGGACGTACAAGGATATGCCAAGTCTAGATCCAAAATTGGTTACGCATAACATTTCACTAGATTTGACGAAGAATTCGATCAAGCAAAAGCTTAGAAATATGCACCCAAAAGTAGCCTTAATGGTGAAATATGAGCTATAAAAGCTGTTGGATGTGGAATTTGTGATCTCCATTGACTATCCATCGACTCTTCAGTACTTTACCCTATACACTTGGTGGTTGCAGCGACTTGCGATCCATGCAATTCGACAATATGAGTAAATTAACATAAGGACATTTGGGGAAAAAATTGTCATCATTGATCTGATATGCTTCTTTTAAATCTCTAAGAAGGCCTTCATAGTTGGAATTCTCCATGGGAACGGGGTGTTTCATGTCATGTCTCCTATGCCATATTTTCAGCAAATCATCGATAACTTGATTCAACACAAATCTAATTGGAGTTGCCTCATTTCGATTCCCTAAGACAACTATTGTAGCCTGACTACTCCATGGGATAGGAATGTGCAATTACTATTAACAGTTGGAATCAGAAGCTAAAATAGGCCTAGCCAAGGCATTAATTTGCTCAAATCTAAATTTGTTTAGATCATCCATAGTGGTCAAGCGACATCGTCACTTTAATCATTATCATTACCCTCATCGACTCATCGCTTGAGGGGGTAGTCATAATATCAAATCATAATCAAAATCATTAGAATATCCCTGAGATCTTAGATCCCTCGATCTTGTCAAAATTATGTTCATCTTATGAATCATTGTCAACAACTATCATAAGCTTACCCCTTTGCTTGGGGAAAATAGCAAATATGATAATTTGTTTGTATCTCTTCTCCTTTCGGTTATATAGGCCTAACTCCTATTGTAGCATAAAACACTACCCGAATGCCTAATGGTGAGTGCAAGATTTTCAAAATGTAAGCCTTTCAATGAGTTGGAAGCAATGATTACATGATGCACATCCTTTTGCTGGAACTGAGGCATCTAATGTTGATCTAAATAATGATTATCATAGAACCTTCGACATCATTTTAGGAGGTCTATTTTTGCTCAACGTTGTTTGATCTTATAATGCATCTCAAAAGAGGCATCTGTAGACACCTAAAACACGTCATGTCGAAGGTGACTACTCATATGGATATGCTATAAGACCATATGGAGGATCTTAGATAGACTCGAATATAGAGCAGTGATTCTAATCATTCATTTTGGGATCCTTGGCCTAATCAGTTTGAACCGCAGCCCAGACATACGGTCTATAGTTTGAACTATGGCTAAGGCCTGCGGTTTACAATTTGAACTGCAACTACAACCTGCAGTCTTAACTAAAGTTTAGTTGGCCTTCATCCGAGTCAAATTGGTTTAAAAAACCATTTGTTCTAGAAGAGGCGGTTAATGGACATAAGATTCTAGAGGCTTCCATTACAACTATCCTAACCACCTCTTCTTGATATTGGCTTCTCTATGAAGCCACCCCTAGCCCTAGGGCATCCTATAAATACCCCCTCCAAATGGGAAGATAATATAGAGAGTTTATTGATCAAGCGAGCAGCGAAACCCTGTCGAATTGCATACTGAATTCATGCATTGGAGAAGGCCACTTTGCTATTCACCCAAATATCAATTTGCCATGGAGGTCCTAGGAGCCTAGAAGAACCAAGAAATGCAAATCCAGGCAAATGAAGGCCCATCACAGTGAATCAATTACCAAACTTGTTAAAAGAACACTGAAGGTGACCCTTGAACATAAATTGGACAAGGAGGCCAAGCTCACTACCCTTGATTTTGAGGGTAAACTTACTTGAGTGCTCATCATGGATTTCAACCACGATTTACAGTGCAGACCGCACACCAGTGCCGTGGTTTTCAATAGAGGTATCACCATATTACTAATTTTATTTTTTCCCATCTAATTAGATCATATTAGTCATTTGCACGGTTTAATTATAGTTGTAGAGACTTATGACCAACATAATTAGTGTTTTTACTAAATTGTTCTCATCATAGTAGTTTGGACGTTAATGGCTTCTTATCATGTTATAGTGCTTCATTTTAAATAATTGATTCCATAGATTGATATTTGTACTCTTCATTTACATATTTCCATCAATCTTGATAATATTTGCATATGTTTAGCATGGTTTACGCATTTTCTTGATTTTATGTCATTATGCTATTTTCATTCTATTTATCTTTAAGGGGCCTCATCATGAGAGGGCTTCCTATGCTTTTGATATTCTTGTGTTGTTTTTTTATCGTAGGAAACTAGTTTTTAAGGAGCTACAACCATTCATTTCCTTCCTCAACGCGAATAAGAGGGTCTACTCCACCCTAGAGCAGTTCATGTCACCTTAAGGGCTTGATAGTGTATTTCATCCCTAAGGGGAATTGAATAATTGTAATTGCGTATCAAATAGAGTATCCCTAAGAGGGACTTACTTGTAATCAGACACTTATTGATTTTAATGGAATAATAGAGGTATTTCTTGTAATTTCCATTTGTTTTGTCCATTTATGTGTTTGAATATCAATTTTACTTTGTTTATGCAATTACAAAATTTTGGGTGCACGTATTTTTGGTCGTACACTCTCCATAAACCATATCATAGGGGGTTCTTCCTGTGTTTCTTTAACAGAAAGTCTATCAGCCCACAAAGAAAATTTAAGTTCATTATCCCACCCTCTCGTTCTTACCTAATGATATTTTTATTCTTGTTATTACATTTTTATTTGATGACTCAGCTAGAACATTTCCTTGGGGGTAATAATTAGCATAATGGGATAATTAAATTCCATATTCAGCACAAAATTCTACCATTTCATAAGAAACAAAATACTGTGCATTATTTGTAACCAGTTTTTGAGGAACCCCAAACCTGGTCAGAATATTTTCTTTCAAGAACTTGATGACTGTGGTAGTAGTGGATTTCCTCAAGGGTGCAGATTCTACCCACTTGGTAAACGAATATGTTGCAGTTAAGATCCACTTGTGCTGGCCAGATGAATTAGGCTTGATCTCTCCAATAAGGTCAATACCCCATTGTGTGAATGGTGCTTCAATAATTACTGGCTTGAGAGGTATGGCAACCAAATGCTTCTTTCCTAAAAAAACTTGGCAGTTATGACAGTTCCTAACATGTTTATATACATATTTAAAAATGGAAGGCCAATAATATCCCACTCTCATAATTTTATTAGCTATAGCTCTTGGAGAAAAATGTCCTCCACAAAAACCATCATGAAATTCATTTATTATTTTTGGGACTTCGATTTCTTATAAAAAGACTAATAATATTCCATTAGGGTGTTTCCAGTATAGCACACCATCCTGTATGTAATATTTCTGAGCTTGAAGTTTAACTGACCTCATTCTGTTTGTTGACATATCTTTAGGGAATGACAGAGTTTGTAAGTATGATGATATTTCTTCATACCATTTGCATTTAGTATTATTGATTCTTCTGACATCATATGCCTCATCTATTGTGAGAAAATTTTCAAATCCTTATTCTTCTTTTTTGGCCAACAATTTTGCCAAATCCTACCCTTTGACAGTTTTAACTATTTTGAATTCAGCATCATATTGCAGAAGTTTTACCATCCACCTTGTTGGTCTTCCTAATGGCTCTGATTGGGAAAAAATATCCTTTATTTCTATAAAAGGAATACAAAAATAAACCTTATTTGATCCAAATATACCTTTGAAGTGTTCTAAATATTGGATGATTGCATAGGAATTTTTTTCTAGCAATGTGTATTTAATATGTCCTCCTTTTATCCCTGAGCTCATGAAGTCTATTGGCCTTTAATTATTTTCATCATCCTTCTGTTAAAGAACTGCAGCTATAGAATCTTCAGATGCATAAGAATAGATGTTAAAATATTTGGCATAATATGGGTAACTTAGGGCTGGAGTGGTTGATATGGCTTCTTTAATTTTGTTAAATGCTTCCATATTTTCTACTATCCATTTTATTTCTCCAATTTTCTTAACCATGTCATTTATGGGTTTGGTCATCTCTGCAAAATTTGGGGTAAATATTCTGATGAAATTTATCTTGCCAAAGAATGACCTAACTCATTTTAAGTTTCTAGGTGGGGGAATTTTGGAAATGGCTTCAATTCTGTCTGGATCAATGCTTATTATTTTTTTTGAAACTGTGTGTCCTAAAAACTTTCCTTGTGTAGTCCCAAATATGCATTTCTTGGGATTCAAAGAAATTCCAAATTCCTTGCATCGAGCAAAAATTGTAGTTAAATGTTCTAGATGATCTTCTAGATTCTTAGAAAATGCTATGATATCATTTAAGTATACAACTACAATTTTGAACATTAATCCTTTAAAGGCAAAGTCCATTGCTCTTTGAAAAGTAGCACCTACATTCATTAGTCCAAAAGGTATTCTTAAATATTCAAATGTGTTCCAGGGTTTATTGAATGTTGCCTTATGTCTATCTTCTAGATTTATCTGAATTTGATTGTACCCTAAAAATCCATCTAATAGAGACAATATTGTTAAACCAACTATTGCTTGCAATAATTGTTCCATGTTGGGTAATGGGTAATTATATTTTAATGGATTCTTGTTTAAATTTATAAAATATACAGAGTCTAATATCTCCATTCTTTTTTCTGATTGGTAATAAATTGAATATCCATGAAGAAAATATTGCCTTTCTGATTATTTTGGAATCCAACAATTTTTGTACCTCCTTTTGCATTATTGGGTGCAGAGTTGGATTGTATTTCCTATGTTTCTGTCTGAATGTTTTGGAATCTTCTTTCAAGGGTATCATGTGTGTCATTACATATGTTTTGAATGTTTTAGATCTTCATAAGTCCAGGCAAAATGTTCTTTGTTCTTTTTCAAGAAATTGATATATCCAACCTTTTCTTTAGCAGGTAAAACCATGTCTACTTTCACTATTTTGGGCTCTTTCATTGAACCAATGTTAATATATTCAGATATTACTTCTCTACGTAAAGGTTTATAAGATTTGTAAAAATCATCAAATATACTTTCTAGAGAAACTAATCCTTTGGGTATCTTATTAGTTTTCAATTGTATTACTTCTAATGGCTCTCCTATTTGGTCTTTTAGCTTTTTTTCATCTTTTTCATCACATATTACATCTGTATACTAATTTTTCAGAGTCATAAAATCTTTAATATCTATGTCATATTGAAAGACTTGTAGATATACTATGTTATCTGACACGAAAGGTTTATAAACTAAAATAGTTGGGAATATATCCATATATTCTATAGTTATCTGGTGATCTAGACCTGAGGTATTTATAGCTAAAAATCTGCAACATGATTTTGTTCTCTAGGAATATATGAGATGTTGAAATCTAAAAATTTATCAATTTCTTCCAACATTGCATTTCTATATTGCTTAAGTCTAGGATGTTTAGTATGATATTTACCTTTTATCTGTAGTATAATAAGGTATGCATCCCCTATTATAGTCAAGTAGTTAATGCCTATCTCTTTTTCTTTCTTTATCCCTAGTAGTAAAGCTTCATACTCAATTACATTATTTGTGCAGGGAAATTGCAGTCTGTAAGGAATACCAAAGTAGTTTCCTTTAATATCAATCAAATTTACACCTGCACCTACTCTAGATTGGGATTTAGCTCCATCAAAAGACATGGTCCACATTTCTTGAGTCAAAACTCTATCTGATTCAGCATCTACTATTTTTATATCTTTTGGATCCATGTTCTTTGCATCTGGTACTTCCACCAGGAATGGGTTGTGCCATATTGAATAAACTCCCATCCCTTTTTCTTCCATAGAGTTTACTAAGTTATCATGGTTTCATCTGTTTGAATTAATTCTATGGAGTGTTTGTTGAATGATTCCCTTCTCAAAATTATATTCTATTATCTGATATTGCTATTGTAGCATAGGACCAATCCAATTGAATTGAACCTCCTAGTTGTTTTTCCCAATGTCTATTGAGTAATAATGAGAAAAATGGGTCAACGTCAACTACTGCAACATCCATGATAATACCCTTTTTGGGATGTTGATCTACGAAAACTAACATTCCAGTTATACCCCCTACACAAGGAATTTGTCTACTATCCATTACAAAAATAGGGGCAGAATCTCTAGTACAAATTAATCCCATTTGGTCAGCTATTAGCTTAGGCGTGATATTATGTGAAGCTCCACTATCTAGCATGGAATTATGAATCATATATCTTTCCCCTTCATCTGAATTATATCTTAATGACACATAGAAGGGTCTGATAGGGGATGGTGATTTTGTATCATGTTGATTTTGTCTAGCAGCATGGCAAGTTGGGCCTTCTTTTTGTTCTACTAATCCAAATGCTCTGTAGACTTGTTCTTTGTATTGTTGAACTTTCATAAGTTCTCCAAATGTGATATTAACATTTTGATTACTGAGTTCTGACCCAGCATTAAATTCTATCTTCTTTATATCCAATGGTTTATAATTTTCTTCTTTGGGATTCTCTTCCTCTAATTATATTACTTCAGGAATAATATTTTTTAGGCTCCTATCAGTTCTCTCTTTTCTAATATTTTTATTGGTGAAAGTTTTTTTTCTTGTTTCACTTTTAGAGGTTTTCTCTATCCTTTTAGGGACTGTTCTATTCCTTAAATTCATAATATGGGTTACCTCTAATTCTTCAACCTCTTGAGAAGTGGGGATTGATTTCCCTTGCTTCATCTTATCATATCTTGACTCATGTGATTTCTGCAAGATTTTAGTTCCTTCAGTTACTAAAATTTGAGGATGATGATTTGAAGCATATTTATCCATGTCTTCTTCAAACAACCTTTCTTTGGATTCATCTTCAACAGACAAACAAACATTAATTCTTATATCCTCTTATGATTTTGCATGCATATCTACATTACGCTGATCACTTAGATGAATTCCACATGCATCAAGTTTATGGGGTGCATCACAAGTAGAGAAAAAATAGGGAAAACCTTTTGATATATTAGAATATGGTATAGGGTTAGGAACATCGTTCTGATCTCTATCAGACTCTTTATTTTTCCAGCTATTGTTCCCATTACCTCTATTATTATTTCCTTATTCAAAACCATTGTTTTTTTTTTTTGAAAAAAATGAAAAACTTGTATTAATACAAAGAGCAATTACAAGCGGGAGAGAACACATCCCAACCAAGAACCGCAAACAACACTACAAGAGAAGAGCACAAAGGCAACCCGACACAACACAAAGCAAAGAAGTCAAGCGGCGCGAACAAGCGACATGTCGCGAAATCGCGACATGTCGCGAGATCGCGACAGTCAACCCCGACTCCCCCACTGCGGTGCCAACAGTCGCGACAACGCGACATGTCGCGAAATCGCGACATGTCGCGAAATCGCGACGACAACACCCACCAGCAACCCTTCGACAAAAGTGTCGCGAAATCGCGACGAAATCCCCTTATGGCATCCAGATCGCAAAAGCGTCGCGATATCGCGACAGTTTTCGCCAATCCACTGGAAAGCCAAAATTGTCGCGATTTCGCGACGGGTTTTCCTTATGACACCAGACCGCCAAAAGTGTCGCGATATCGCGACGGTTTTTCCTTTCGGCGCCCAGTTCTCAAAACTGTCGCGATATCGCGACAAATTTTCCTCTCGGCGCCCAGTTCTCAAAACTGTCGCGATATCGCGACGAATTTTCCACTTTGCTCTCCATCTGCAAAAGTGTCGCGATATCGCGACAATTTTACCAGTTAGCCCCAAATTGCCAAAACTGTCGCGAAATCGCGACAACTTAACCAAGCGCCTTCCCCGAGGGCCGCGATGGCGCGACATGTCGCGAAATCGCGACAAAAACCCGCCAAAGGCCGAGAGGGCGCAACATGTCGCGATATCGCGACCAAAACCCGCCAAAGGCCGAAAGGGCGCAACCTGTCGCGATATCGCGACATGTCGCGATATCGCGACAGAAACCTTCCTTAGCATAAAAACACTGCACATCATTTCAGAAAACGTTCAAGGCCTTGTCGGATCTCTGCATCCTCCACAGGCATGTCACTGTGCAGCTGCATCCCAACCTCCCTTTCGGCACCCATCTTAGCAAGGAAATCGGCCGCCTTATTGAGATCTCGATTCACATAGACCGGTATCACATCATCTAATTCCCTCCAAAGCTCTTTGATTTGGGAAACTAAGATCCGCAACCTCCAAGCTTTCGAGACAAAGTTTCTCATACAATCAAGAGCACCCACCAAGATTTGGGAGTCAGACTCAATAATAATCTTCCTGTGTCCCTGTTTGGCAGCCCAGAAGGAGGCGGATTTAATGGCAAAGGCCTCGGCTTCATTGTTTGTGGCACATCCCAGAACCACTGCGGTTCCCAATAGAGCAAAGACCCGGCATGATCGCGGCACACAACTCCAATTCCGGCACTTCCCGGATTGCCTTTAGCCGCTCCATCGGTATTGATTTTGATCCATCCTTCGGGGAGGAGGTTTCCAACTACCACTCACTTGCCTTTGTTGAAAAACAGCTCCCTCGTCCAAAGGCTCAGAAGCAGACTGAAATTCCCCCTCGGTATGAATGGCAACCGTTTCCGCCACTTTGCTCCAAATGACTTGCCATATTCCTTCTAGAGGGGAGAAGGTTTCACGAAAAATACGGGCATTTCTCTCCAACCAAACCTGCCACCAGATAAAAAATAAACCAAGCTCCCAACCAATTCGAAGAGCTTTGGATTTAAATCTACCTTTCTTCCAGCTTTCCCAAATGTTGTTTCGAGACAAGACCCCATTAGCCTGAAGTTTAAAGTGGGAGAACCAGCGCTTCCAGATATGTCGTGTGAAAGAACATTCAAACATTAGATGATCCGCCGTTTCCTCCTGCTTGTGGCATAACACACATTGGGAAGGGCCAATGATGCCTCTGAGTCTGAGATTGTCATAGGTGAGAATTCCATTATGCAAAAACTGCCAGGCAAAGAAGTTCACTTTCGGCCAGCCACAGGGATGCCATATCTTTCTCCGAGTCATGAACCAAAAAAAAAGTGTGGAGGGGGCTGCGGGAGGATCTCACCATATCCCTCTTTCACGAGTATAAACCCCAAGGCTCCCATAGCCCCGAGGCCGAGTTCATCCTCCTCATCTCTCCCGGTAAGAAACCGTTACGCAAGATTTTTCCCAAAGTAGGTACCAACTCCGGAGGGATTGGTATTGGCCACTCATCCAGCCGCTTAAACTTTATGATCTTGTAGTCCCCCAATTGACTAGTGTTAAAGTAGCTCTCAATTTGGATCCATCCCTTATCTTCTAAAGCAGATTTTATCGGTTGCAATTCAGGAAACACAGCAATAATGGGAGGATTACGGTCCCGGGGAATCGATCCAGAACCGAGCCTTATCCCCTCTCCCCACTTTCCAAAATAGTTGATCTTTGATGAGTTGAGCTCCAAGCTTGAGCGCACTGCCACCTTTGGTGATCCAAAACCTTCCAGTGGAAAGCGGCCCACATCATTAGGATGGACAGAACCCAAGTATTTGCTAGAGAGAATTCTGCTGAAGAGGGATGTTGGCTGAGAAATCCACCTCCGATCTGAGTTTGCCAGCCAAAGCCTTGTTGTTAAACTTGGAGCTTCTTAGTCCCAACCCCCCTTTTTCCTTGGGTTGGGTAACCTTGTCCCGGCCAACCAAGGCCCATTTCCTCTCTCCCTTGGCACCTTCCCATAGAAATCTTCTAGCCATTTTATCCGGCTCTTTCCAAATAGGCGGGGAGCGACCAGGACGGAGAATTTATAAATTGGCATGGCCTGAATAATTGACTGCAGAAAAGTTAGACGACCCCCATAACTTAACCATCTATTAGACCAATGGTTCATTCTATCTTTGATGCCATCCATAAGGTCCTTCCAAACATCAATTTTTAGTTTTTTGAAATGGAGAGGGACCCCCAGGTAGACTACTGGGAGAGAGGTTCGAGTGAAACCTAAAATCTCAATAACTCTGTCCTGTAACCGTTGATCAATATTGAAGAAGATCACTTTGGATTTAATGTCATTGATGACTTGATTAGAGGCCCGAAGGTAGACATTAAGAGTATCTACGATTCTTCTTGCTTCCCTAAGGTGGCCACTCCCACCAATCCAGTATCATCTACAAGCGTAAATGAGTCAAAACTTCAGACCCGACCTTAAAACACTGTTATCGACCTTGAAGTCTTCTTCTCGAGAAAGAGTCTACCCAATCCTTCGACCAAGATGAGGAAGAGATAAGGAGAGCAAGGGTCTCCTTGCCGCAAGCCACGAGAGGCACCAAAAGGAGGCGAGGGAAGTCCCTTGATAAGAACGAGTATGAAGGCGTAGAAATACGGCTCATGACCCGGTCTGTCCGATCTGAGAGAAACCAAAGGCCGTCAACATCTTTGCCAAGAAGCCCCACTCCACCCTGTCATAAGCCTTGGACATATCCGAGTTTAATGAACATTCCTTTGTTCCCAGTTTGGTGCATTGTATGGATAGCCTCTTGAGCAAGAATCACTCCATCCAAAATTTGCCTCCCTTCAACAAAACCCCCTTGCTGCGGGGAAATTATATTATGCAGGATAGGTTTTAACCTTTCAGCCATAATCTTAGTAATTATTTTATAGATCACATTGCATAAGGCAATAGGTCTAAAATCAGATAAATGAACCCCCCCTGCTCCTTTTGGAATTAAAGTAATGAAGGTATGATTTAGAGCCTTGAGCATTCTTTTATTGGTTCTAGACTCCTCAGTGACAGCCAGAACATCTTCCTCCAGGGTATCCCAAAAAGCCTGGAAGAACTCAATAGGGAAGCCATCAGGACCAGGCGATTTACCAGTACTCATCCCAAAGACCACCTTCTTAAGTTCATCTTTATCTATAGGTCTAAGTAGAGCCTGGTTCTCTTCAGGAGAGATTATAGAAGGAATGACGACAATAACTTCATCTTGGGCTGCCCCATCTTGCTCCATACTTTCCTTAAAGAGTTTTGAGAAATACTCCATTGAGTGGTATTGCATACCGGGAAGAGTGTCAAAAGAGTATCCATTCTCATCTTGAAGGAAATCCATATTATTCATTTGTCTCCTAGCACGGGCAGAGCGCTGAAAAAATTTTGTATTTCTGTCTCCTTCTAATAACCAAGTATTTCTTGCTCTCTGTTTCCAGTAAATCTCTTCTTGATTATCAATATCCTCAACCGCTTTGCACAAAGCATCATCCTCGGATTTAAGGTGCTCGGAAATGTTTCCTTCCACTGAAATGTTTTTGCACCTCATCCCATCTGGCCAACAAGGGGGCCCGTTGGTCTTTGGAAGTACGATTTGTTAGTTTGCCTCCTTTGTTTCAATTTACACTTGACAAATTGAAGGTTGTTTGTGAAATTTGAACATTGCGGTCCCAAAAGGTGGGCGGCCATCTTCCCACCAGCGAGGAATTTTTCTTCGGAGATCTTCTTTTTGCAACCAAAAATTTTCAAATTTAAAAGGTTTATGAGTACTTGCCCTGTCATAGCCCCTCCCTCCGATAAAATGGGAAAGTGGTGCAAGCTCGGGCCTTCCAAAATCTGAAATTTAATATTCCATTTCACAAATGCTTCCTCCGAGACCAGAAACCGGTCTAGTTTTACCTTCCCTCCTGTGTGGCTCTCTTCTCTTATTAGTCCACGTAAAATAAGTACCGGGACCTTTGATATCAACAAGGTGAAAGGCACTGGACTTGAGCAATCGAGAAGCCTATCCCCTGGGTCCAAAGCGGGAAACCACCTTCTCGATCCCTGGCGAGATAATTTGGCATTAAAATCCCCGACAACAATCCAATCGCAATCTTCCGGGAGGATCTCATTGAATGAACAACATTCCATTGAAGCCGCTGGCCATCAATGCTTTGAGCCCCATAGAAGTTTGTAATTAAAACACTGTTCAATTTGTAACAATATTCTTAAAGAGAGATGTGAGAACACCCCTCCAAAGTTGTATGTTCTATTGCTATCCACACCGAGAGGATTCCAAAGAGTAACAATTCCCCCGAGGCTCCTTGGGCCGCCACATCCATATATCCGGCGCCCCTCCATATTCTACTAGCAATTTTACACATAAGATTTAAAGACATTTTTGTTTCTGAAGGAGCAAAAAGTCTATTTTGTGTCTTCCTAAAAGTCTTTGAGCAATGATTGATGGGTTCTCTTTGTTTAAACCCCTTACATTCCGAGGATTGTATAATCATTGGAAACCTTGGGAGCAATACGAGTCAATTGTTCTCACCGATCCTCCATTGATCAGCTTGTCCCCTTGCGCTACTATTAGATCCTTATTGGATTTTCTACCAGCTCCTTGGGAATTACTATTCTTAGACCTCTTTTCCACCTAGGTAATCCCCAACGCTGGTCTTTCTCTGTTCTTTTCTGCACTTCCCATGTGGACATCCTTAATAACTGGTTGTGCAGGGGAATGAATTACCATAGCCCCTAGGTTCTCTGGCTGCAAAGTCTCAGGGGTTTCAATCACCTGTTCTAAGACAGGAGTAGATGATAGAGGAGCAAGAGAGTGGGGGTTAGTATCCTCAGCATTCCCATCCACTCCTTCCATGACTTGGTCTTCTTGGTCTACAAGGGATTTGAAGATTTCATATCGATTGGTTGGCTTGGTTTGGGCCTGCTCTTTGCCATTTCTCTTTTTGTTTTTCCTCCGCCTCGTTGTTCAAAGCCATCTTTACGGGCATCGAGAACCACGGGGGATATTGAGGGGTTCTTTGACCGAAGTGAACTTACCCTCTCCGGGGCGATTTGACGTTCCGACGGAGCTTCCGCTTTTGTGGTCAGGCTATTTGGTCAGAACCTAGCCAAATGGCCATGCTTATGGCAGACTCTGCATCTAAAAGGTAAGGCTTCATAGTCTAGCTGTTGTATCCAGGTTAGTCCTGCCAACTCCATTTCGACCTCGGCTGGAAGTGGCTGGCTAATGTCCATTTCTACACATATTCTAGCAAAGACAATAGTATTTCCTTCCATGGTATCTCTTGAAACTCCCAAAAATCTACCTAGAGAATTACCAATCAACTCAAGGATCTGCTCACCCCAAAACTCCATTGGGAGAGCATACAGCCGTATCCAGACCGGGACAGCCGTGGGCTCGATGCGAGGATCAAAACCCACTCTCCACGGTTGGACAAATAATCCTGCCGGGCCATGGCTCCTCTTTTATGATTCAAATGCTCTGTTTCTATCTGCTAGAGAAGAGAAACTAATGATAAAATACCCATTGCTTATAGGCCATAGAGAGTACTCACCAATGGGCTCCCGGTTCTGTCTCACCCAGGTGTGTAGAAAGTTCAGAGTGGGCCGAATACCCATGAATTTGCGAGATCGGATCATGGGTAGCACGGTATATAATCGTATCCTCAACCGAGTTTTGGTTCTATGACAATCTTAGGCACGGACGTAGATTGTGGAAGGCGGCCGTTAACTCTGTTTGCGGGTAAACCCTTTCCGACATTCTTAAATAGCATTTGATAAGCCTCTGCGTTGAGCTTCATCGGAGGAAGATGCGGGGTTTTCTTTTAATTTATCAGCATATGAGCTTTTTTGCCCATCGAAAGATCCTGGAGGAGACCCCATTGGGCCCTCCCAAGGCAACGAACGATCCTTCAAGGAAGTGTAGAATCAATCCGCAGGAGGATCTGGAAGAAATTTCCAACAAGAGACCCTGGAGCTTCGCCCGGTGCCTGCACAGAAGGTTTCCCGCCAAATCGCCAGACATAAAATATGGTGCAAACCTTAGTCCCAGTTGATATTGAGATGTTGCAACAATATTATTTGATATATTTTTCTTTGACATGAGGGAATTATTACTCATTTCTATTCAAAACCATTGTTATTTCCCCAATTCTTATTGTATTTTTTCTTGAATGGAGGATGATTGTCAACATGTGGTCACTCTGTTTGTGAATATTCACCATTATTTCCATTTATTTCAATTATTTCTAACCTGTTCACATTATTGAACATCTCAGTAATTTGACTAGTCAATTTCTCCATTGGATCAATTTCAATTCTTCTTTTTATATCAAATGCCACCCTTTTAGGTTTTCTCTCAGGTAGGTTGACTTCTAGAGAATAGGGCTTCATATTACCACTATCAAGCATATTTCTTTCTATATCCATTGCTTTTTCCATACAACCATCAATGGTAGTGGCTTTTTCTTACCTTAATTCATAGTTAAAATCTCCTTGAAAAGCATTCTTATAGAAACAAATAGACTTAATATCACGAGGCCTAAGGTTGGCAGGTATTTTGTTCCTAGTCTTTGAAAATATTGTGTTAAAGTCACTAACAACTTCATTTTATTTTTTCTTCATAGTGGCTAGCTCAGTTAACAATGATTGTTCAATTTTCCTTTCATCATATTTCTTTAGAAACACCTCTTCCATTATGTTGAAGTCTGGGATATCATTGTTAGGAAGGGAATTAAACCATTCTATAACATATTTTTCTAAAGTCTATAGAAATAGTCTTAATACTACATCTTCATGTTCAACTTCCAGACTATCCATTGCATATAAGAAAATTTTGATATGATCCTCTCTAGTTACTGCATTGTTTCCTAAAATCTTAGGGAGGTATTTGTGAGCTTTAATGGGCAAGGCATTTAAATTTACTGGTAATGGAAAAGGCCTATATCTGTTAGTTCTCCATAAATGAACATTAACCTGGGTCATTGCTACTGTAGAATTCAATTTCATAGCAGTAGCACCTACAGTGGTATGGGTCTGGGCAGCTTGAATGTAAACTGATGGATTATCTACCTTTGAAATATTTATTACGTGTATCTTCTACAGTAGAATTTAAATTTCTATCTATAGTAGAATTTAAATCTTATTCTACAGTGATATCAGTAGTAATAGTATTCTAAATTTTCTTTACGTACCTTTTACCGCTAGAATTCAATCTACTGCTATAAACATTATTCTTTAAAAGTGAAGTTTTATGGGTATGTATAAATACCTCTGGATTCTCGAGTTATGGAAATAGATCCTTACCACTTCTCCTAGTGTTAGCCAGTGTGTTTTGCTCTCTTATTTTTTATTTTTTTCTTCTTGGTTCGTCCAGTAGAGTTGCCAGCACTGGGGTGCAGAAATAACAGCGTAGGCTTTTATCAAGAATGCTTGATATTATCACTCATCCTCATAGGATTCAGTTCTTGGGATAATTCAAGAAAATCAAGAAACAAAAATTTCAAGAAGATCAAGAAAAAGAATTTTCGTAGAGAAAATCAAATTGAAAAACACGGTTAAAATAAAGAACGTAGAAAATGTAAAAAATTAAAATAAATGTTCTCTATTCCAACTGGCCACCCGTTGATTTAAAGATAATGTCATTCAGAGAAAATTTTTTAAGATAATTAAATATTTCTATCAAGTCCTCCCCGACAACGATGCCAAAAAACTATTGGAACCGATTCTTACATCTATAGGAATTCAATTGTCACGCTACATGAGTCTGTTTGAAACCAACGAGCTATTAAAGGCTCTAGTTGACCTACCTCATTGTTTTGCTAAACACAAATATTGCTAAAGAAAACTACAGAACGGGTAAGGAAACCCCAATGGTAATTATATTATTAAAACTCTAATTACACGCTCCAGATTTATATAATATTATATGTATTAAAATGACCAAGCATGAAAACAACCATTTGTTATGCCTTATATAAACCGGTGCCTAGGTTCATTGGGCTATTATAGCAATTTAACAACAATTCAATCATGAAACAAAAATAAGGGGAGGATAAAAATTGGCATTCTTAATCTTATTCGAATATTGTAATAAAACCAAGAGTTAACCAATGAGATAAACGTATATAATGCATTCAAAGAAAATATAGCAATACAATGAAAATATGATATTCAAATAATGTAACAGGTCTCTCCTACTCTCCTTATTCTAATCTGGTAACAATAGAGTCTTTAAATATCAAGCTCAAAAAGGTAGGAAATGATCTCAGCTTCTTGAAAACTTTCCTATCATAATCCTACAAAGCAAAGTGAAGAATAAAAAATGATAAATAAAAAATAGAAACAGAAGGGGATACAACAACACAACTAACTAGGCACTCAAGAATACCTCTTAGAAAAAATGCTATTCTCTAATTGCTTGATGTAGAACTTGACCGTAGCTACTTCCTTTTATAACTGCAGGTTCTTGATTCTGTTATTTCTAGTTTATCTCTGGCCTTACACTTGTCAACATCTGATTGAACCTATTCTATATGTTATCCAGATGGTGCGGTTTAGAACTAATTATTAAGGTTCTTTTATAGACTGAAGGGAGCTATTTGCTGATTAATTTGGTATTTTTGATCTCTCGGGTTGGCCCTAGAAACTAAGGATTCAGTATTATATTTTTAATTTTTTTTCTGCTTGTCCTGATCAATATGATATGCTTTTAAGGATTGACCAGGCTGCCATCATGAATTCTAGACAAGGAACGGAGGGGGACCCAATGTAATGGTGAAGACAAGGGGTGGCATGCCAGTGGTAGACAGATGGAGTTGCACTAATCATGCGATAGAGTGAAGGAAGAAAAGTGGAAAGGGGGTGGCTCCACACAATGGAATGTGGTGAGATGGCACAATGTAAGGACAAATGTCAGGATGGTTAAGGAAGAAAGCCTAGAATGAGGGGGGCAGTGGTAAGTAGGAAGAAGGTGAGAATGTAAAACAATATCTAGAAGCATTTAAAAGTTGCTTCCATAACTATACTCCGTCAGAATTTTCCCCTTATAACTATATTCTGTCGAAGCACAAATTGAATGGCTTTCTGTGAGTCGAAACCATGCTTTCTTCTTCCCGTGCTTCCATCTCCTTAAGTTTTTGCAAAAAAAAACTGAATATATTTATATTCTTTGTACTCCATAGTTTCACTTTGTCGATACCTTTAGCTCTCCTTTACTGTATCTTATTTATAAGCTGTGACTATGCCTTGTAGTTTTATTTTTGTGGTACACTATTATTCCCATGAGATATACATGATCTGTTTGCAGGTTTGAGTGTCAGGATTTGTCTTTTGTTTGGTCTGCTTCATCCTTACCAAGGTATTGTCCATGGGATTTACTATTATTTGCTCGAATATTTCCTTTCTTGGGTGTCCTTTTGGATTTCAGTGTTTATGAGTACTATTTTGACTACGTCTTCGGTTATTGATCTTCATAGCATCTTTCGGTGTACCTTATTGTGAACGAGTCATATCTTTTCTCTTCTACTTAGATGTATGTTTAGGACATTTCTTGTGAAGTAATCATCTTTTTATAGTAGCTTAGACTATCAAATATTTCTTAATAATGAGTCTACCGATTTTACTGATTTGCGATCTTCACAGGTTCTATCATGGTTGCTTCTGGTATTCTTAAATCTACAAGAGTGTTAGTTTATAAAAATTTGAAAATATTAGTCGAATGGTGATTTTTATATTTATTGATATCTTCATATCTATTGGGCAAGATGTTTGACCATTTTTAGCCATTCGATCAACCTTTGTCGTATCATTTTATTAAATATTTTATAACCTGTAGGTTAGACAGTTAAAAGATGCATGCTTTGAACTTTCTTCATTTGATTAATCAAGATGGCGATTAATAATGTGCTAATGCCTTTGTTAAGAATGTTTAAATTTTAATTAATCAAGCATTGATTCAGGCTTACCATTTGATTTACCTTTTGAGCGTGCACTACCATTGGATTGATTTGAGATAGAGCGCATCCGTTGGATCTATCAAAAGATGCTTGTTGTTTTAGCCTGCTCGTGTCCCTTTGTTTTGACTTTGACTCATTCATGATCGTCAGATATTATTGTTCCTAATGGAGCGCTACCGTCAGATCTGAGCGATTTATTTATCACTTAAGTCTTTGATTCACATGCTACCATCAGATCCTAAAGAGGATTAGCGCAACCATTGATGTCCCGGGACCTACATGGTCGTTAGTCTACCTTATGCATTTGATCAATTATACTACCAAAACTTCATGCGTTAACATTCGATCATTTTAAACATCATGCTATCATTGGATCAAATGTTGATCAAGTGTTGTCGTTCAATTCCTTTGATCTTTGTCATGGTGTTTTACCGTGTTTGAGTGCATCCGTCCGATCAGGATTTAAACAGAGCACAACCGTTAGATTTCCTATAACTGTATACTTAATAATCAAAAGGGTGCATCATTAGATTTGATTAATCATGATTAAGCTGAAAGGGGGAATGATTATCCAATGTGTTATACCCTTGCTAATTACATAATTAATTTTTCATTTTACCTTCATTTCACCCAGTATTTTACCAAGATTCTAATTTGGCACGATCGTCAGATTTCGATTGAATGTCGGTGTGATCGTTGATCTCCTTCAACCTGTGGGGTTAGTTACTTAAGGAAATATAATTTTAAACCTTGATTAAGCTAAAATGGGGATGATTAGCCAACGTGTTTAGACCCTTGTTAATCCCATTTAATATTTTTAATTAATCACATGGGATATTTACCTCTTTAATGCACCTTTGTAAGAGCGCCACCATCGGATCAGGTCTAGATCAAGCGCTGCCATCCGATCCGTCCATCTTGCTCAATGATTATTTCAAAGGGGGCACGTATTCTTAATTCCTTTTTTACCATGGTATTTTAACACATGGTTTAATTAAATCAAGCACAAATGTCGATCTTGAGTTCATTCGAGCGCTATCATCCGATCTATCGGAGTTTCTCATTGTTTAATTGGCAACTTTGACCTATGATGACTTTGTTTAATGTTTGAATTTTTGGAGATAGCGCAGCCATCATATTTGGCCTGGTTCAAGCGCATCCATCCAGATTGGTAGATTTGCATGGGTTTTAATCATTTTTGACCTTAGGTTATAATTTTAATAGGAATTTTACTGCCTATTTAATATTTAATTGGTTTATCGGAGTGCAACCGTTAGATTAAACCTAAATCAAGTGCGGCCCTTGGATTAGATCTAAGGTGCTCGTATTTTAATTAAATGGGGTGCATACCCTCAAGTATAACTTAAGATTTTTTGTTTCGAACTTAAGCCTTTCGGTGTTTTTAGACCACGATGTTTAATTAAATCACTTTTAAATACCTTAGGACTTAAAGGTTTATCGGTTGGTTTAAGCCTAAGGAAAATTATTATATGAAGGTCGGATTTCGGCTTTAGAGATTGAATTAATAAAACTTTACCCTATTCCTTTTGAGATATTTGAGTAATAAAAAGAGGCACACATTATTAACACCCAAGGTTAGACTTCATCAAACCGACCAATGAAAACTCAAGTAGATCACACCAACTGAAGAAGTAGCCAACATTATGAACATTTTGATTGAAACCAAAAATTTAAATTTGGGGGTTTCAAATTTGAGTCAAATTTGGCTCCAAAGAGAAGATAAGGACATGGGAGAAAATGGTCACTAGGTTGAAGGTCAAATTCCTCCCATCAGATTACCAATTGGGCCTTTTTAGGAAGTTGCAAAATTTGAGACAAAAAGAAATGATTGTGAAAGATTACACATAGGAATTCTATAAGCTCACTATTCGGGCCAACCATGTGGAAGGTGATGAGGAGAAGGTTTCAAAGTATATCAATGGACTACGGGTTGTCCATACAAGATGAAGTCAGCATGATAAAGATAAGGATGGTAGAGGAAGCCTACCAATATGCCTTGAAGGCTGAAGAGAAGTTGTTGCAAAGACAACAAAATAATCAAAGAGGAAGAGGGTGGTCCTCATGAGGATGAGGGCAAGCAAGCAGTGGAAGAGGACAACAAAAACATGAAGAAGAAGCTAGTACTTCTCATAATGACTTTAGCCAGAATGCTAGAGGAGGAGGAGACTTCTCAAGGGGAAGAGGTAGCTTTGGTAGAGGAAGGGATAGAGGATTCTCTAGAAGGTGTTATAGGTGTGGAGAAGATGGTCATCGGGCATTTGAATGTCCAAATGCACAAGAAAGTGGTAGTAAAGGAAAGGAGATTAGGAACCATGTTGTAGTAGTAGATGAGGAAAGTGTTGCTTCCCCAAGACACATGGAGGAGCCAAAACAAGGAGAATCTCTCATGATGAAGAGAGTTCTTCTAAAACCTGAAAAGAGAGAATGTGAACCTACTCAGAGGAGAAGTCTTTTTAGAACAATATGCAAATCAAGGGGTAAATATTGCAAGGTTATTGTAGATAGTGGGAGTATGGATAATCTTGTATCCAATGAAATGGTAGAGAAACTAGGGTTGAGTCGGATAGAGCACCCCAATCCATACAAAGTCTCTTGGCTGCAAAAGGGACACCAAATTTTAGTCAATGAATAGTGTCAGGTGAAATTCTAAATTGGATCTTACAGAGATGAGGTCATGTGTGATATTATGCCTATGGATGCTTGTCATGTGTTGTTGGGAAGACCTTGGCAATTTGATAGAAAGGTTGTACATGATGGTAGGGAAAACACCTACACAATTATGAAGGATGGTAAGAAGTATGTGTTGGGTCCATTGAAGGACAAGGATGAAAGAGAGGACAATGGTCCGAAGGTATGTTTGATTTTTGGAAAGCAATTTTTAAAGGAAATGACAAGGAAGAAGGTGTGTTTTGCATTGATTGCCAAACCCATAGAGGGTGGGATAGTAAACCGAAAGGATGAGGTTCCAGGTGAAGTCAAGGAGTTGTTGGAAGAGTATGCAAAAATTTGTCAGAAGAACTGCCAGATGGATTACCACCAATAAGGAGTATTAGCCACCACATCGATTTGATTCTAGGATCGAGTTTTCCCAATAAGAGAGCATATAGACTGACACCAATGGAGAATGAGGAAATAAATAGACAAGTCCAAGAGCTGTTGGACAAGGGGTTGATCAGGGAGAGTTTGAGCCCATGTGCAGTACCAGCTGTACTTGCACCAAAGAAAGGTGGAGAATGGTGAATGTGTATAGATTCAAGGACCATCAATAAGATAACCATAAAGTATAGATTTCCATTGCCACGCATGGATGATTTGATGGACTACTTGAGTGGAGCAAAGTACTTCACAAAGATAGATTTGAAGAGTGGTTATCATCAGATCCAGATTAGGGAAGGAGATGAGTGGAAAACTGCATTCAAGACAAAAGATGGATTGTATGAGTGGTTGGTTATGCCATTTGGATTGACAAATGCACCTAGTACCTTTATGTGGTTAATGAATGAAGTGCTTAAGCCATTTCTTGGTAAGTTTGTGGTCATCTATTTGGATGATATTTTGATATTTAGTAAGAGCAAGGAAGAGCATTTGACACATCTGAGACTGGTCTTACAAATATTGAAGGAAGAGAAGTTGTTGGTCAACTTGAAGAAGTGTAGTTTCATGAAAGAAGAGTTGGTGTACTTGGGTTTTGTGATTTCACCAGGAGGATTGCGAATGGATCCCGAGAAGGTTAAGGCCATTGTAAATTGGCCATCACCAAGGAGTAAGTTTGAGGTAAGGAGTTTCCATGGTCTAGCAAGTTTCTATAGGAAGTTTATCAAAAACTTTAGTGGGATTTGTACACCGATTACAGAGACCCTAAAAGGAGGAAGGCATGAATTTAAGTGGACAAGTGTAGCAGAAAAGAGTTTTTGAGTCCTAAAGGAAAAGGTAACAGAGCAACCAATTCTAGCCTTGCCAGATTTCAACAAGGTTTTTCAGGTGGATTGTGATGCAAGTGGAACAACAATAGGAGGAGTTTTAAGCCAGGAAGGTAAGCCCATTGCCTATCTCAATGAGAAGCTAAATGAAGCAAAGAGGAAATACTCGATCTATGACCAAGATTTTTATGCTATCATTCAAGCCCTAAAAAAATGGAGGCACTATTTGTTGCCAAAAGAATTTGTCTTATTCATAGATAATCATGCTTTGCAATTTATTAATAATCAGAGTAAGTTGAATCAAAGGCATATGAAGTGGGTAGAATTCTTACAAGGATATTCATTTATCTTGAAGCATAGAAGTGGTAAATCAAATTGAGTAGTTGATGCCTTGAGCAGGAAAAATTTATTGGTAAATATGATGAGAGTAGAAGTTATTGGTTTTGATGCCATGAAGGAGCTTTATAAGGATGATGAAGATTTCAAGGAAGCTTGGGTAGCATGTAGTTATCCTACTATAGGATATAGGTCTCCATGGCTTGAATATTTCATCCAAGAAGGGATGTTATTCAAGGGGTATCGACTATGCATACCACGAAGTTCAATGAGAGAAAATATGATAAGGGAAAAATATAGTGGGGGACTTGTAGGATATTTTGGGATGGACAAAACCATGAGACAACTTGAAGAAGGTTACTATTGGCCTGGAATGAATATGGATGTAAGAAAATTTGTGCAAGGTTGTTAGGTATGCCAACATGCAAAAGGAAAGAGTCAAAATATTAGATTATATCAGCCATTACCAATTCTAGAGAGATCGTGGGAGGATATAAGCATGGATTTTATTCTTGGATTGTTGAGGACACAAAAGGGGAATGACTCTATTTTTGTTGTGGTTGATAGATTCTCAAATATGGCACATTTCATACCTTGCAAGAAGATGAATGATGTGACTCATATTGCTACTTTATTCTTTGCAGAAGTGGTGAGATTACATGGGTTACCAAAGAGTATTATTTTAGATAGGGATAGCAAATTTGTGGGTCATTTTTGGAGGACATTATGGAAGAAGTTGGGTACTAAGTTGGCATTTAGTTTGGCTTATCATCCATAAATCGATGGACAAACTGAGGTGGTGAATAGGAGTCTTGGAAATTTGTTGAGATGCTTGGTCGACAAGAAGGTGAAGCTTTGGGATATTATTTTGGTACAAGTAGAGTTTGCATACAACTCAATGAATCGAAGCATAGGTAAAAGTCCATTTTAGATTGTATATGGAGTACGTCTACGAGGAGTAGATGAGTTACGAAATATAGTTGATCTATAGAGGCCAAGTGCTATTGCAGAGGATTTTGTTGACTATATTCATGATTTACATCAGGAGGTGCGAAGTGATTTAGAAAGGAGTGTCATGAAGTATAAACAACATGTTGATCGCAAGTGAAGAGTGCTAGAATTTTAGGTTGGAGATTTGGTTCTAGCATATTTATGAAAGGAGTGATTCCCAAAAGGTACTTACAATAAGTTAAACTGGAAGAAGATTGGACCTTGTAAAGTCTTGAGGAAGTTTATCACTAATGCTTACAAAATAGAACTACCTAAAGGAGTGGATATATCACCCATCTTCAATGTAGAAGATCTATATCCTTACCATGAAGGATCAACTTGTGAACAAGAGGATGTAGTTTCAAGACTTTCAAAGATTGATTGGGTACAACAACTACCAGAAAAGGAATGTGATGAAATTGAGATGATCATAGATTCTAGGGTTGCCAAAAATATAAGAGGTAAGGAATATCATGAATACTTAGTCAAGTGGAAGAATCAGGTAATTGAGGATACCACATGGATGAATGCATCTGAGATTTCCAAATATGGGGTTCAAATTGAAGACTTGTTGAATTTTCATGAACCATTTCTTCTACCTAATGAGTATGATGTAGGAGCATCCTAACAATATCCAAAAGATGAATAATTGTGGAAATGAAAAGCCAACAGTTCACCTATTGTGCAACTAGGATTATAAATTGTATGCTTTTGTCTAAGAGTAGGTTGGTGAAGAGAGGAAAGGGAGGTCTTAACTCGACTTTGTAATTCCAATAAAATAAATAAATTTCATTTATATCCATTAACCCTTGCATGACTTGTTGCTGTGAATTGTATATTTGGTATTGCATGTGTTCTATTGCTTCTATTTGTGTAGGTTCTTGAAAATAATTTGGTGCATTGCAATATATAAAAGAAGAGCTACGATGATGATGTTGGGATCTAAGAAACCATTCACATACCAGCAATAGAGGATAACAGAGCTGATAAAATACATTCTATGGGTAATAAAACAAATTTTATCATTTGAAATATCAAAGTTATTGAGAAATTGAGATTTTTTATTTAGCCATAGAGCAAGAGACATATGACATGATGAGGATATTAGATGTAAGTTGTCAAATAATTAATTGTCTCACTAGTAGAATGCCAATTTTTTTTTATATTGAAATTGTATGGAGGAAGTGAACCAAACAATTGGGTTCACTCAAAGCTATGTTGAATAGATGGCAAAGGGGAGATTAAATCTGAATGGTGCAAGTGAATAGAGTGAAGGAAGTATAAAATATTAACCTAGAGTGGCAAAAACCTATCATACAACAAAACCACTCAATTTCCCAAGAGAGAGGAATGTACGATTAGGGTTAAGATTAAAATCATTCAATTGTACGATAAAAACTACACCAATTAATTGTATGATTGGTTGCTTGAATTGTATGATCATCTAAATAGAAAAATCATTTTGATTGTGTAATAGTCACAACCCAAGACCTACCCTCTTGGTTGTCCAAACACCCCAAGTCTACCCACTTGGTTGTCCAAGGATGGAAAACTCAACATAGAAAAATTTCGTTAAATAATTCAATATCAAATTTGTTTTAGTACGAGGCATGTTAACTTCTTCATGAGTGCCATTTTACTACAGTTAAAATAACTCATGAGATCGAGATTGGCCAAATCTCACTGTAGTTGCCCTTTTTGAACTTCACTCTCGCTCAACCCGAGATTTCCAAGTTCAGGTAGGGGGTTTCTTTTCCTCTAGGGCCCCATAACACCTAGAGGTGTGACGCATAATTTTCCCATGTCTTAACATGAATTCATGTCATGTAAGAACTAGCACATACATGCCCGAGCTAGATGAACAACCACCTTCCCTGGAGCTCATCTAGGGTTTACCAATACCCTGGTAACTACCCAATGTCTTGACTTGTTAACAACATAATATCCCATACCATTATGTTGGGTTGTATTCATTCAACGATTCAAGTACAAGATTCACCACTCCATACTATTAGGATTTAACCTAGGAGTGATGCCCATACATCCCTCTGTTACCTCCCATCCTGACATTTTCCCATCAAAAGTACGGTTAGTTCCTGGAGAATGATGATTGCCTCCCCGAAATCATCATTAATAGTTAGCCTACAAGATTGTCCCACCCACAATCTTGTAATAAAAACAAGGTTGTCTTCCCACAACCTTTGGTTGCTCACAAGGCTGTCTTTCTACAGTTTATGGTTTTTCATCACAGGTTTGTTCTAGGTTTTATAAGAGCTTTTTATGGGCTCCTTTGATTAAGCATTGATCCATAAATTGTTAGCATTAAAAATAATTCCCACACTTAATTAAAATTAAACATTTAGAACTAACGGGCATATTCTAACTACTATCACAATACTTCTTCAATGATTAAAAGATATCTAACCTTACCTACTTCTTGAAGTCCATTATAATTTTAGAGTTTATCTAGGTTTTTATGAGTTTTTGGGTATCTAACTAAGCCCTTACGATATACTTTCGACATTATTAAATTTATACCTCATCATAAGAACTAATACTTACATTAGGTATTTAGTGTCCTACTAACCTTAAAATAAAACTTTAAACTTATTCCTCAAAAATCTTTAGTTAATATTCTAACAATACTCAATCCAACATATCAGATTCTCCTATTGAGATTGTGGATTATATGTACTTTTCTAAGCCAAGCATCGAATGATATTTATGTCATGCTACCCTTACAAAGGTAAGGAACATTAAATATGGGATAATTTTCTCGACACGTTCTATCTCCAAAGAACCATTAAACTTCTCCAACAATTGTTATAAGCTTGACTATACCTACAACCGACGGCTATATGTAACATCTAATCTTTTGTTCCAATAAAATTATACATAGATGAATACGAGAACAAAACACGAGTAAAAGATAATATATAAGTATTGATTGAAGAACCTTGGTTCCAGCAATTTAATAATTATTTATGATTTCAAGACTAAGGGTTAAATAATTGTTTTCTATGAGCATTCAATTATTTGTTTACTATTTCGGGACTAATGTTTAAATCATTCATCTCAGTGAGCAATAAATTTATTATCTCGAGGCTAAGGTTTAAATGATTGTCTCTAAAGATGAGGAGTATCTACACAATTTCAGAATCCTATCATTATTGCCACCTTTCAAAAGCTTGGGTGAAGAAAAATATTTTCTTTTTTAGTTTAAATTTTCCAAGGCATACACGATTCCACCATCTCTGTGATGGCGTTTGACAGAGTTAACAATCCAAAATACGGATTTCATAAATTAATGCCAAAGGCAAATGCTACGCGTGGTTTTGCTACAGTCTACAACAGGATTTCGAAGAATGTGCCCAACCAAGCTTACCATGAGTAAACAACCCAAAACCATTCACCATAATTTCAGACCAAGAGAGAGACGCGTATGACTGAGTTGAAGTTTTAATAAATTTCTCCCTAAAACATATTGTGCTTTACAACAACACATGAGTTGTTTATCATTTCATACTTGACATAGGTTTTATCTAATTCGTTTGAAAGGCTCCATATGCTCAGCCAAGATTTAAAAACAATAGCCTTTTAATTTAATTGATATTCAACAGTTCAATTACCTTGCCCAGATTGATGCAATATAAAAGAATTCATCCCTAAATTTTTTTTTGAAAACAACAATACTATTTACATCTAGTAGTTCTTCTACTACTCGATTTAGTTTAAAAGCCAAATGGTTTACATTATATTATCCCTTAAAATATCAGGGTGCAAGTCTCCCATGAAAGAGAAATCATAATTTTTGAAATGTAATCACTTCCAGATGGGTAATCCATATCTTTTGTACTAGACCTTGCTATTTAATGAAGTGTGTTCCAACAGTAAGTTCAAGTTGAACACAACACCATACTTCTGACGCAGAAGCTCATGCAAGCAAAGCAATTTGACTATTTCAATTGCCATAAAGGTTTTCAATCCCTCATTTCCATAGTTAAAGGTTTAATACATCATTTTGACATGTTTCTAACTGAAGTAAAAGTGATTCGCGTATCAACAAACCAATCCAAAAATTTATCTGTTAAACTTCTCCATAACCTAATTCCAATCATACATAATTTCAACAGTTTGAGAACTAACCATTGGCTGTACATAATATATGTATATAAAAAGAAAATGATTCAAATCTCATTATGCCTTTAGGGTTTTTCCATAATCCTAATTTCAATCTTTTATAATTTCAACAATAGAGCTAACTATATAAAAAAAAATCAAATATCATTACCACATCATTTCCATAACCCTAATTTTAGTCTTTCATAAATTCAATAGTTTGAGAGCTAACTTAGTACATAATATATGTATAAAATAATTCAAATCTCATTATGCCTTTAGAGTGCTATCATTTTCCATAACCCTAATTTCAGTCTTTCATAATTTCAACAGTTTGAGAGCTAACAATTGAATGTACATAATATATGTATATAAAAATAAATCTCATTATGCCTTTAGAGCGCTATCATTTTCCATAAATCTACTTTCAGTATTTCATAATTTCAAAAATTTGAAAGCTATCTAATAGTTCACAAATATATGTAAAAGAAAACAAATTAATTCAAGTCTCATTATACCTTCTAAGTGCTAACATTTTCCATAACCCTAATTTATTTTGGGTACATATAGAGGAAATCCTGAGTTCTTCTGAATTATACATTAAAGAATCAAAATACATAATTGAAGTCAAACTCAATCTTAATTCAGGCATCGAAGAGACTCCAAGAAATTATAGGTACAAGCAGGCCACAACATGCATTCGTTGAGGAGTTGAATCTTCCCGAATGTTCCTCCAATTCACACTTCATGGTTTCGGGTGTATCCAAGGGTCAGAGTGGCTGGACTAACATAATGATATGCAACTAAAACTATATGCATACAACACACATCATCTCTATCTCTAATGCAGTTTACCAGATTGAAGAAGAAAAATCCCGGATATCAAATAAATTATTATTAAACAAAAACATTTCAATCGATAGATATCCATTGACAGAGAAGAGCTCACTTGCAGACAAAATTCTTATAACCAAGAATATTAATAGTCATTTCAAAAGCAATCCATGGCATTAATCTCAACATCAGATAATATTAGAAAGAGCCAACCTTATTGGAAACACGTATTCCCTTTTGCGCTGTAGTCGCGTGGCTCTCCCGAGAATTTTCGCCTACCAAAACCAGATGAACACACCATGGAAAACCCTTTTCCTTTTACCTCATGTATTTATAGACAGAATTGCCATTCCTACCTTTTACACTTGTTGCCCTCGTATGAGTCTTATAACCGAGGCTTGCCATGTGGAGTGCCCATTCACCATGTTTTATTAATTGCTTAAACTTTTACCATCGTAATTTTATTTCCTCTTTATATTATTACTTACTTTATTATTAATTATTATACTATAATAATATATGTATATTATTATTACTTTATTATAATATTATATTGTTATTTATTTATTCTTATTCTTATCTATTTATTTATATATTATCTTTATTGTGTGTGTATATATATATATATATTACATCATTTATTTTATACATTATTACTATTTATATATATACATATTTTTTTAAAAGTCCAAAACAAAGCATGCAAATAGACCTAATAATGCAGCTAAATGAAAATGCATCTATATGGACCGCTGGCAGATGCATTACCTTTAAGGTTCTGTGACCCTAATTACGGTGAATACTCTGACGCTCATCATATCCCTTGACTTACCTTACACTGGATAACCTTTTTCTGCCAATTGAAGAAGATATCTATGCCTTGAATTGCTCCCGCCAGTAATGACATATGTTCCTGCATCCACATATGGATTAGCAGTACCATATTCTTGTAGATAAAATCGGTAAACAAAAACTAGATTTTGAAGGGTTGTTACATCCTCCCCCTCTAATATTAAACACGTTCCCTGTGTTTTCAATGCATATTAAAAATATATGTTCATGAGAAGGTCATTTTGAAATAGTAGCAAAATTTACATAGTCAAAACTTAATCACAATTACTGAAGTGAAAACATGCATTTACTTATAGCAAAATTCCAAATCAAAAACTTATTTACATCTTTGTACAACAAAAATTTCAAATCAAAAACTTGTTTATATCATTGTTCAAACAAAAATGGAAACTATCTTTTCATGATGGCCACATCCTCCCATGTGGCACTATTTTTAGAGTATTGGTCCCATTGGACCTTACATTGTTCAATGTTTCACTTTCTTAACTGTTTTGTTCTGAAACCAAGAATCTTGATAGGTCGCACTTCAATGCGCAGGGGGTCGGTCATCTGCAAATGATCAACATTCCAAACATGAGAGGGATCAGAAACATATTTCTTAAGGAGGGACACATGGAATGTATCATGGATTTTAGACAAGTTGGGTGGCAAGGCTAGTTTGTAGGCAACTGGGCTGATTTTATCAATGATAGCAAAAGGTCCTACAAATCTTGGACTAAGTTTAGAGGATTTGATAGAGCTCTTGGTTGGTTTAACCCTCAGGAATACTCTATCTCCCATAGTGAATTCCCTTGGCATTCTTTTAAGATCAGCATAACTCTTTTGTCGGTCTGAGGCCTCTTTGAGCCTCCGATGAATTTTGTTGAGTTGCTCTTCCATCTCTTTAACCATATCCAGTCCTATCATCACCCGATCCATCGGATTGCTCCATGACAATGGTATTCTGCACCTTCTCCCGTATAGTGCCTCAAACGGAGCCATACCCAAGGAAGCATGGTATCCATTATTATAAGAAAATTCTACCAGAAAAAGGTAGTCTTCCCACTTTGTTTGATGATCCATGCAATACATCTTGAGCATATCCTCTAAGACTTGGTTTACCCTTTTAGTTTGCCCATCTATTTCTGGATGATAAGCGGTACTAATATTGAGTTTTGTTCCCCATGCTTGATGCAATGTCTACCAAAACTCAGATGTGAACCGAGAATCCCTATATGATATAATTGTTTCAAGAAAGTCGTGTAGCCTTACCACTTCCCTAGAAAACTTGTGGGCTACAGTGGGAGCTCCATATTTAATATTTCCAGGCAAAAAATGTGCCACTTTAGTCAATTTGTCAACTACTACCAAAATGGCATCATGCTGAAAATGGTTTTTAGGCAACCCAACAATGAAGTCCATAGTCACAACCTGCCATTTATAACTTGGAATGTCATGCGAATATAGACGTCCTGCAGGGTGCAAATGTTCTGCCTTCACCTTTTGACATTCTAAACATCTTGCCACAAATGCAGTGATATCCTTCTTCATTCCTGGCCAATAATAGTCCTTCCTCATATTTTCATGCATCTTTACATAGCCCGGATGAGCGGAATAAGGAGCACAATGTGCCTCCTGGAGCAATATATTTCTTAGATTTAGATCATTTGGCACTACCATTCTATTTCTGAAATATAATGTACCCTCCTGGATTTCAAAATCTTTTGCTTTTTCAGAACCTTGCCGAATCAGATCTCGATATTTCTGAGAAAATTCATCTTAGAGCTGGAGGTTTCTTATCTACCCAATTTCATCAAATTGGCATTGATTTATAGTGACAATGTGCTTTCTTCTACTCGTAGCGTCGGCTAATATATTTCCCTTTTCCTTGATGTACTCAATATCGAAATCATATTCTGCCAGTAATTCCATCAATTGACTTTACCTAGCATTGAGCATCGGTTGAGTAAAAATATACCTTAAAATTTGATGATCAGTCCTGAGTTCAAAAGGTTTTCCAAGTAGGTAATGACACCACATTTTAAGAGCGTGCACCACTATTGCTAATTCTAAATCATGTGTGGCGTAGTTCAGCTCATGCTTCTTAAGCTTTCGAGATTCATAAGCTATAACACCTTCTTCTTGCATGAGAACTCCACCTAATCCTTCTATGGAAGCATCAATACACACCATAAATGGAAGTTTGGGATCTGGTATTCTAAGAATTGGTGTCGTTGTTAACTTTTCTTTGAGTGTTCTGAAAGCTTCTTCACATCGTGCAGTCCATTTGAAAGTTTTTCCTTTCTTTTGAAGATTTGTTATTGGATAAGCTACTTTAGAAAAGTTCTTGACAAAACGGCGGTAATACCTAGCCAATCCCATAAAACTCCATACTTCAGAAACATTGGTTGGAGTAGGCCAATCAATAATAGCTTCTATTTTCTTTGGATCGATTGATACCCCTTCATCAGAAATCACATGACCCAAATATTGTACTTGCGAAGTGTAGAACTCACACTTACACAATTTTCCATACAACTAATTCCTTCTAAGTTTTTTGAGAACAATTCTCATGTGTTGGTCGTGATCCTATTTATTCTTAGAATAGATCAATATGTCATCTAGAAAAACCAATACAAATCGATCTAACTATTCCCGGAATACATTATTCATTAGGTTCATAAAGGCTGTTGGAGCATTGGTTAATCCGAAAGGTAGCACTGTGAATTCATAGTGGCCATATCTAGTCCAAAAAGTAGTTTTATGGGTGTCTTCTTCTTGAATTCTGAGCTGATGATAGCCAGATCTAAGGTCAATTTTTGAGAAAATTGTAGCTCCCTTCAATTGATCAAACAAGTCATCTATTCTGGGTAAAGAGTACTTATTCTTAACTGTCATCTTATTTAACATTCTGTAATCAATACATAACCTTAGTGACCCATCCTTTTTCTTAACGAATAGAACTGGTGCTCCCCACGGGGAGACACTAGGTTTAATGTGCCCTATTTCTAATAGTTCTTGAAGTTGAGTCTTGAGTTCTTGCAATTCTATGGTAGTCATCCTATAGGGTGCTCGGGCTATAGGAGTTGCTCCTGGTAGAAGTTCTATAGAGAAATCAAATTCCCTTTGGGGTGGAAGACCTAGAAAATCCTCAAGAAAGACATCCCAAAAATCATTTAATACCGGATAAGTCTGGAAAAGACTTGTCCCAGACTCGATTTCTTCCTTTTTATTAAGTTTGACTACAAAGACTTTACTACCATTTCTTATGGCTCTTTTAACTTGCATGGTTGTTAGAAGATGTGGTTCCACTGATTCACGTCCGCAATAAATTTGAATCCTTTGCTTGGTGTCATCAGTGAAATCCATCCATATTTCTTCAAAGTTTAATAATGCTTTATGAGCCTTGAGCCAATCAATTCCTAAGATTATGTCGAAGGCATGCAATGGAGCCACATACAAGTGCCAATTCGTTTTTCCTTGAGGTAGTACTATTTGAGGGTCAAATAGACATTGATTGACGGTATAGGTTTACCCAGACCCATATTCAACCTTCCACCTATTTTCCATGTACCCAGGTTTTTCCGGTATGTCCCTCAAAATGTTTGAAGAAATAAAACTATCAATTGCCCCCAAATCAATTAAGATACGTACATATCTATTATAAATTTTACCATTTAACAAAAAAGGTGTAGCTTGTCCATTGAGTTTAAGGTTACCTATGGCTGCATATATCTTATGGGTAGGTTCCATTGATTCTTTTTTCTTATCAGCTCTCAAAGGACATTTATCCACATAATGGGGTTCCTTGCAGATCCAAAAACCGTTCGAGGTGCTCTTTATTTCTTATTTCCATCATTGCCCTCTTGAGTACTAATTCTTGGGACATTAGTTCTTTGATCATACCTATCCCTGAAAACTCTTCAGTTAGGACCACCCCATTTGTCCTGATTTCCTTTGTTCCCTTGGTACCTACTCTTGTTCTTGTCATATCTATTTTTGTTTTGACCCTTTTTGCTCTAGTTCTTATCCCATTTAACTGAGCCAACATTTTTCTTCTTCTGTGGTTCTTCCCTATTAGAGGATTTTTGATAATAGGCCTTCTTGGCCTTATAATTATCCTCTTCTTACCGAGCCAAATCACAGGCATTAGTAAGGGTTGTAGGTTTCAACATAAGGATCAGGTGACCAATCTTTGGGTGAAGTCCCAAAAGAAATTTTTGGACCTTAATTTTAGTTCTTTGCTCATACTCAGGCATATATTTAAGTAGTTGCACAAACCATTGATAATACTCAATAACGGTCATATTACCTTGAGTTAACCTTGAAAATTTTGTGGTCTTTTCAAGGTAAAATTGTGGAGTCAAGAACCTATCCTTGAATGCTTTTACAAAAGTTTCCCAGTGCACATCTGCGGCCTCCACATTATTAGTTTTCCTATAGGTGTCCCACCAATCTGCAACAACTCCTGTTAATCGAAATACTGCCCAAGAAGTCTTTGATTTAGATGAGAGGGTTCTAATGGCAAAGTATACCTCTAAACTATTCAGCCACCTCTCGACCTCTTCTTCACCACCTTTGCCATCAAATTTGGCTATATCAATTTTTTGCATATCTCTATCCAACTCTGATCCCACTTGCTTCCTTTCGGGGTCAATGGATGTTTCCTCTTCAGTTAAGATCGGTTCCTTTCCCTTGGATAAATTTTCTATTATTTTCTATTGTTGGGAGATCATCTCTTGTTGTTGAGTTAGTTGGGCTTTTTGTTGTTCCATATGCTCCAACATTTGGGATTTCTATTGAGCCATGTGCTCAATCATTTGAGCTCTTTGTTGCTCCATCTATTCTTTTTGTTCATTCATTTGTTCTCGCATCAATTGCATCATTCAGACCAATTTGTCCTCTCTAGGAGCTGGTTATTTTTCCCTCCTAGTCATTCGAGGAGGTTATGTGGTTCCCTCTGTATCCTCGGTCCTCACAACCCTTCTGAGAACCCTCTTAGGATTTTTGGTTAGCCCTTCCCACTGTACCATCGTAGATCTCTTTGAAGAACTAGCTTTTAGTCCAGATGCCATTGCCTATTTAAAAAAGGAACCTTGTCAATCCTTTGGTTTAGATATTTAATTTGATAACATACATTATGTCAGACACTAGTTATCCAGAGTTTCACAACATTGGCTCTGATACCAACTATAATAGTCACAACCCAAGACCTACCCTCTTGGTTGTCCAAACACCCCAAGTCTACCCACTTGGTTGTCCAAGGATGGAAAACTCAACACAAAAATATTTCGTTAAATAATTCAATATCAAATTTTGTTGTAGTACGAGGTATGTTAACTTCTTCATGAGTGCCATTCCACTTGCAGTAAAAATAACTCATGAGATCGAGATTGGCCAAATCTCATTGTAGTTGCCTTTTTGAACTTCACTCTCGCTCAACCCGAGATCCCCAAGTTCAGGTAGGGGGTTTCTTTTCCTCTAGGGCCCATAACACCTAGAGGTGTGATGCATAATTTCCCCATGTCTTAACATGAATTCATGTCATGTAAGAACTAGCGCATGCATGCCCGAGCTAGACGATCAACCACCTTCCCTGGCACTCGTCTAGGGATTACCACTACCCTAGTAACTACCCGATGTCTTGCCTTGTTAACAACATAATATCCCATACCATTATGTTGGGTTGTGTTCATACAACGATTCAAGTACAAGATTCATCACTTCGTACTATCAATATCTAACCTAGGAGTGATGCCCATACATCCCTCTGTTACCTCCCGTCCTGACCTTTTCCCGTTAGAAGTATGGTTAGTCCTGGAGAATGATGATTGCCTCCCCGAAATCATCATTAATAGTTAGCCTACAAGATTTTCCCACCCACAATCTTGTAATAAAAACAAGGTTGTCTTCCCACAACCTTTGGTTGCTCACAAGGTTGTCTTTCTACAGTTTATGGTTTTTCATCACAGGTTTGTTCTAGGTTTTATAAGAGCTTTTTATGGGCTCCTTTGATTAAGCATTGATCCATAAATTGTTAGCATTAAAAATAATTCCCACACTTAATTAAAATTGAACATTTAGAACTAATGGGCATATTCTAACTACTATCACAATACTTCTTCAATGATTAAAATATATCTAACCTTACCTACTTCTTGAAGTCCATTATAATTTTAGAGTTTATCTAGGTTTTTATGAGTTTTTGGGTATCTAACTAAGCCCTTATGATATACTTTCGACATTATTAAATTTATACCTCATTAAAAGAACTAATACTTACATTAGGTATTTAGTGTCCTACTAACCTTAAAATAAAACTTTAAACTTATTCCTCAAAAATATTTAGTTAATATTCTAACAATACTCAATCCAACATATAGATTCTCCTATTGAGATTGTGGATTATATGTACTTTTCTAAGCCAAGCATCAAATGATATTTATGTCATGCTACCCTTACAAAGGTAAGGAACATTAAATAATGGATAATTTTTTGATACATTCTATATCCAAAGAACCATTATACTTATCAAACAATTGTTATAAACTTGACTATACCTACAACCGATGGCTATATGTAACATCTAATCCTTTGTTCCAATAAAATTATACACAGATGAATACGAGAACAAACACGAGTAAAAGACAATATTGATTGAAGAACCTTGGTTCCAACAATTTAATAATTATTTATGATTTCAAGACTAAGGGTTAAATAATTGTTTTCTACGAGCACACAATTATTTGTTTACTATTTTGGGACTGATTTTTAAATCATTCATCTCAGTGAGCAATAAATTTATTATCTCGAGGCTGAGGTTTAATTGATTGTCTCTGAAGATGAGGACTATCTACACAATTTTTGAATCCTATCATTATTGCCACCTTTCGAAAGCTCGAGTGAAGTGAAAATATTTTCTTTTTGGTTTAAATTTTCCAGGGCATACATGACCTCGTCATATCAACGATGACGTTTGACAGAGTTAACAAGCCAAAAGACGGATTTCATAAATTAATGCCAAAGGCAAATGCTACGTGCGGTTTTGCTACAGTCTAAAATAGGATTTCAGAGAATGTGCCCAGCCAAGCTTACCATGAGTAAACAGCCCAAAAACACTTGCCACAATTTCAGACCAAGAGAGAGACACGTATTCACGGTAATGACTGAGTTGAAGTTTTAATAAATTTCTCCCTAAAACATATTGTGCATACAACAACACATGAGTTGTTTATCATTTCATACTTGACATAGATTTTATCTAATTCGTTTGAAAGGCTCCATACGCTCAACCCAGATTAATGTAAAAATAACAGTCCTTTAATTTAATTGATATTCAACAGTTCAATTACCTTCCCAGATCGATGCAATATAAAAGAATTCATCCCTAAGTTTACGTCCAGAATTCTTCTACTACTCGATTTAGTTTAAAATCCAAATGGTTTATATTATATTATCCCTTAAAATATCAGGGTGCAAGTCTCCTATGAAAGAAAATCATAATTTTTGAAATGTAATCACTTCTAGATAGGTAATCCATATCTTTTGTACCAGATCTTGCTATTTAATGAAGCGAGTTCCAACAGTAAGTTCAAGTTGAACACAACACCATACTTCTGACATAGAAGCTCATGCAAGCAATGCAATTTGACTATTTCAATTGCCATAGAGGTTTTCAATCCCTCATTTCCATAGTTAAAGGTTTAATACATCGTTTTGGCATGTTTCTAACTATTGTAAAAGTGATTCGCGTATCAACAAACCAATCCAAAAATTTATCTGATAAACTTCTCCATAACCTAATTTCAATCATAAATAATTTCAACAGTTTGAGAGCTAACCATTGGCTGCACAGAATATATATATATAAAAATAAATAATTCAAATCTCATTATGCCTTCCAGGTTTTTCCATAACCCTAATTTCAATATTTTATCTAAATTTCAAAGTTTGAGAGCTAATGGCATACAAAATATATGTAAAAAAAATTAATTCAAATCTCATTATCAACCCCATTTTCCATAACCCTAATTTCAGTTTTTCATAATTTCAACAGTTTGAGAGCTAACAATTGGCTATACAAAATATATGTATGTAAAAATAAAATAATTCAAATCTCATTATACCTTCAGAGCGCTATCATTTTCCATAACCCTAATTTCAGTCTTTCATAATTTCAACAGTTTGAGAGCTAACAATTGGTTCACGAGATATATGTAGAAAAATAAAATAATTCAAATCTCATAATGCCTTCAGAGCACTATCATTTTCCATAACCCTAATTTTAGTCTTTCATAATTTCAACAGTTTGAGAGCTAACAATTGGCTGTACAGAATATATGTATATAAAAACAAAAAAAAATCAAGTTCTCACTATGCCTTCAGAGTGCTGTCTTTCTCCATAACCCTAATTTATTTTGTGTACATACAGAGGAAATATTGAGTTCTTCTAAATTATACATTAAGGAATCAAAATACATAATTGAAGCCAAACTCAATCTTAATTCAGACATCGAAGAGACTCCAGGGAATTATATGTACAAGCAGGCCACAACATGCATTCACTGAGGAGTTGAATCTTCCCGAATGTTCCTCCAAATCACACTTCATGGTTTTCGGTGTATCCAAGGGTCAGAGCGGCCGGCTAACATAATGATATGCAACTAAAACTATATGCATACAACACACATCATATCTATCTCTAATGCAGTTTACCATATTGAAGAAGAAAAATCTCGGATATCAAATAAATTATTATTAAACAAAAACATTTCAATCGAAAGATATCCATTGATAGAGAAGAGCTTACTTGCAGGAATAATTCTTATAACCAAGAAGATTAATAGTTATTTCAAAAGTATTCCAGGCCATTAATCTCAACATTACATAATCTTAGAAAGAGCCAACCTTATTGTAAATGCGTATTCTCTTATGCGTTGTAGTCGCGTGGCTCTCCCAAGAATTGTTTCCCACCAAAACCAGATGAACACACCCATGAATTTTTTTTTTCCTTTTACCTCATGTATTTATAGATATAATTGCCATTCCTATGTTTTACACTTGTTGCCCTCGTATGAGTCTTATAACCGAGGCTTGCCATGTGGAGTGCCCATTCACCATGTTTTATTAATTGCTTAAACTTTTACCATCGTAATTTTATTTCCTCTTTATATTATTATTTATTATTATACTATAATAATATATGTATATTATTATTACTTTATTATAATATTATATTGTTATTTATTTATTCTTATTCTTATCTATTTATTTATATATTATCTTTATTGTATATATATATATATATTTTATATCATTTATTTTATACATTATTACTATTTTTATATATACATATTTTTATTTAAAGGTCCAAAACAAAGCATGCAAATAAACCTAATAATGCAGCTACATAAAAATGCATCTATATGGACCGATGGCGGATGCATTACCTTTAAGGTTTTGTGACCCTAATTACGGTGAATACTTTGATGCTCATCATATCCCTTGACTTACCTTACACCGGATAACCTTTTTATGCCAATTGAATAAGATATCTATGCCTTGAATTGCTCCATGGATTAGCAGTACCATATTCTTGAAGAAAAATTAGTAAACAAAACTAGATTTTGAAGGGTTGTTATAGATTGTATGATTGTAATAGGTTTGTACAATTGTTTGGAGTGAACGGTTGCCTGGTTATACGATTTACTACCTGGATTGTATGATTGCTATGGGGTTGTACAATTTATTGGAGTGAACGGTTGTCTGATTGTACGATTAGTTTTTTGGATTATACGATTGCTATTGGAGTGTACGATTGTTGCTCAAAATCTAGGTTGTATGATTACTGCCTGTATTGTACGATGGTTGAGCTATTGTATGATTGCCATGTTAAGAAAACCTATTGTCAAATTATTGTATTAAAATATTTGATGAATTGAAGTATTACCCATTTGACTATACTATTGTGGTTTTGAGTGGCCACAATGAATGGTTATTAGTTTCCATTGCAGTCTTCTTGCGATTTATTGATTTATTACTACATCAATATAATTGTAACACTTTTACGAGGTATTCTTATCAATTATTATCAATATGCTTTTATTTGGAATTTAATACTAAATGAGAGTTAAATCTATTCATATATAAACAACTACAAAGGTAATAATGTATCTGAATATTTTTAAAATGAAGGGTCCAATGTAAATTTGGACAATTGTATTTTATAACTAAAGACTAATTAAATTTAAAATTTTATATTTATATTTTTAAGTTTAAAATATTATCGCTAATCAAAAGCATTATGAAGAATTTAAATTTAACGATTCTCATTTGCTAGTTTAATGCAAATCTAATTGCCTTAAATAAAGTATGATATAGTTTGTTCCCGAGGGCTAGGTGGATTGGTAAGTGCTTGTTTGGCCAAAAACTTGCCGAGAAGACACCCAGGTTCAAACCTCGGGGTAACTTGGTATTAGTCTAATTTGTATTCTCTGAGTGCATGCTAGATCGATGATAATGGTATGAATCCTAAGAAATCAGTGGTCCCCTTCACATTGGGTCAACAATAATGAAGTGGAATAGTTTTGGTGGGAGCAGCCCCTATGGTTTGAACCATGTGCTTGTCAGTTACTAAAAATAGTGTGTTTGTGACAAACTCTCTTATATAACAAAAGAAAAAAAGTATGACACCCAGGTTCAAACCTTGGGGACAACTTGTTTGCAAAGGTAGTAGTCTGATCTGAATCCTCTAAGTGCATGCTAGACTGATGATGATGATACGAATCTTGAGTGACCAATGGTCCCTTCATGTTGGGTCAACAATAACAAGGTGAAATATGTTTGATGGGAGCAGCCCCCTGTGGTTTGAACCCTATACTTTGAACCCTATACTTGTCAGTTACTAAAAATAGTGTGGTTGTGAACAACACTCCTATATAATTTCATAATACTTTTTTATTTTTAAGTGAATGAAATCAACCATACATAGTAATATTAAAAAAAATGAATTTTAAGGTTGAATCCAAAGGGATAGGGTTGTAGGCCATTCTTTAAGAGTTGGAGAATGGATAAATAAAATATGGTTAGGGAAATATATATTGGGTAAATAATAACTACTATAAGGATCTTATCATATGGCCCATGACCAAGGAGATGTTTAAGAGCTACTCTACTTTTTATCTTTATTACGATTAAATAATTTAGATTCAAGAACATCATATTTATATATCAAATAATTTCATTTACAAGTGCATTTAATTATTTAAAAAAATATAAAATCATAATTATTTTAAAAGTATTTAGAAAATGAGTATTCTCAAAATGGTTATCTCAGGGTCACATGGTACTGGTAGCCATCCCTCGAGTTTTCTTCTTTATTAGGTTGAACAACATGGAGGACTTGAGTCACATCCTCATGGGTGGACCCTAGTTTTTTGGAAGAAAAATATTTTTTCTTAGGAAATGGGGAGTGGATTTCAACCCCGAAACCCAATGCATAAACTCTACACTGATATGGGTTATACTTTCGGGTCTTCCCATTCAATTCTAGAGTGAAGAAATCCTGTATGGAATTGCCAAAGCTATAGGAGATCTAGTAGCATTTGAATCAGTCACCAAAGCAAAAAATTGTATGGTTTATGTGTGGATGTGTATTAATGCAAATATTGAAATTGAACTACCCACTACTATTAATATTGTTTCATATTGTAGTCGATGGAGCTAGGTTATAGAATATGAGAATAAATTAGAATTTTTCCCAAAATGTAACAAGCAAGGTGATCTAAAAATCTAGTGCCTAACCCTAAAGCCCATGGTGGAGTCTAAGTCCAAATATTATAGAAAGGAGTGGGTGTTCTCCCAGCCAAAAAAATCCTCAACAAGCTTTATGAAGGCTGGCTCTCTAGATAAACTCCTAGACATTGAAGCCCTTGATGATAACCCCTTCCAAGATGAGCATGTTTTGAATGGCTCCAATGGAGAAGCCGCAAAAAATACCTAATCATGGAAAATTGTGGAAGCCTCGTGATAGAGTTCAAGGATAAAAATATATCATCTAGCACTGACATTGGTTCTTCAAATCAGGTATGCACTCACATCTCTAATGCCAATCCTTTTAATCCTCTTATGAATATTTATATTCTTAGTGAGGATTTCATCCCGCTATGGACAATATCTCTGGCTCCTCTCCCTACCCACTTTAGAGCCCTTCTCAATCATCCAAAATCATCACTAGCTCTCTTCCGTTCAATCTTCTTCCTTCCAAGGAGTTTTTTGATATGCTTTTTCCTTATGCTCCCAATGCTTCCCAAAATGTTAAATCCTAAAATTCTCATATTCTTTCTTCTTTCAATCCTCCTAAACCAATGGCTAAAAACCAACAAAATCCCTCAGTTGATGTGGGCAGTGATAAAAAGAAAGACCCTCTAAATAGGACATCAAATGAAAGGAGTCTGATGAAGATATAATTTCTCATTATAACTAGTCCCCACCCACTATTATTTTTATTTTATTCCCAAAGTCTTGTTTCTTATTCACGAGGTCTGGTTATAGCTAACCGCTACATATTTTCCTTTTCATATTTTTTTGAGGGTCATGTTTCTTATTCATAAGGTCTCATTCCACCTAGTGTCTATATACTATTATTTTTATATTCTATTTCTAGGGTCTTGTTTCTTCTTTAAAGGGTCTCATTCTAGCTAGTCTTTCTCCTATCACTTTTGTATTTTATTCCCAAGATCTTTGTTTATAGGTTTTCTTTTAGTTAATCATTACATACTACAATGTGTTCTTGGGGTTGCATTATGACTGGTCCCTAAATGTTGTCTTTATTGCATTTTTTTCTTAAGTCTATACCTACTTCCAACATGATGCTTTTTGTTATGTTGATTATAGGACTACATTGTAACTAATGCCCCTTGATATGTTTTAAATATCTTGTTTTTAAAACCAAATTTATTTAGTGTGTGAAATTTGATATTATATGATAAAATATATCAAAGTTATATTCAAAATATATATTAGTTAATAATATTATTAATTAATAATATAAATATCATTATTTAAAAATAATTTTAAAGAATATTAATTAGAATATCATATATATAATCAACTTTATATATATTAATTATTTTTTAATATAATTAATATATCATATATATTAATTATTTTTTAATATAATCAACTTTATATATATATATATATATATATATAAATTTGAACTCTTACTGTAAGGAGAAACACCTAAGATTTTGATATAGTATCCACAAAAATGGGCCGGTACTCATATTATCCTAAAACCGTTAAATCTTATATCCTAAATTTGGATTTGAATATATATATTTTGGAGAATTTTGTGTTTAAATCATGGTTGTTTCGAGGCTCAGTTTTATTAACATTTTTTACTTAGAGGGTTAGAGTTTGATCAAGGGATAGTGTTTAGATTTATCTATTTATTTAGTTTTACCTAAAGTTTACATAACAAACTTTAACCTAACATGTTTTACTTAGAAGGTTAGGGTTTGATCAAGGGCTAGTGTTTAGATCCATATGTTGAATTTATCTTATCCAAAATTTATATCACAAACCTTAGCCACCCTAACGTGTAAGGTTAAATGAAGTCAAAAAAATAATAACAATCCAATTCACTACCTCTAAGGGCTAGGTGGATGGTAATTGTGTGTCTGGAAAGACACTTACTAGAACTAGATTCAAACTTTGGGGGCATGAATAATAAAAATTTAATTCACAACCCCGAAGGACTATGTGGATTGATAATTGTGTGTCTGGAAAGACACTTACTAAACCCAGATTCAAACCTTGGGGGCATGAGGGAGGGAATGCGACATGCCTATAGCAAAGGTAGTAGTCTGATCTAAATCCTTTGAGTTCACCTCAAATTGACAATGATGGTATGAATTTTGAACAACCAATTGTCCTCCTCACATCAGGTTATCAACAACTAGGTGGTATAGATTTTGTGGGAGCAACCCCTATGGTTTAGACCATCCACGTGGTATTTACTAAAGATAGTATGGATGTAACCAACTCGCCTATGTATAAAAAATAAATAAGTCTTATCCAATAGTCTAGACTAGGGTTTATAATGACAACATATGAATTCAAGGGTTAAAGTTTATAGCATCACAATATGAGATTTATAATGATGACTTTTGATATCCTACCTTATACTAGATAAAGGTGTTTCTTCTTTCTACATAAAAACAAATTGTCAAATAGTGTGGGTGTAAGGTAATAATCTATTTCCTTGATTCTGGGGATAAATTATTTTTTTGAAGTTTAAGGTTCAAACCATAATGTGTGTGGGGATAAGTACTATGGAATTTATAAGGGGTCACGGCTAGGATCCCTATATGTCGTAAGGGTTTATCACACTAGCTCAATTATTAATAATAATTTTTTTAAAAAAACTAGAGTTTTTTATTAGAGTTTTGGGATGTCTTCTACTCTTTTATTTTTTCCTTTTTCACTAGATTTTGGAAGCTCTCTTTTTTCTTGGTTGTTTGTAGACTCTTTCTCAAGCACATTTGAAAGTGTAGGTGCAAAAAGGTGTTTAGTAAATCTGTTTTTAGTAGATCTTCTCCTCCATGGTATATTGTTTTAGCGGACTTGACCTTTTGTTACATGTGAAACACATTTATTCCCACGTCTATGGAACTTCATCAACTTTCTCATATGGTTCAAGATCTTCATAAGGTCCAATAGGAAACTAGAAAAAATGCAGTTAACAATGATAAGTAGGTTCAAGTTTTAATTACTTTTATTTCTTCTTTTAAGAATTTTGGAGATATCACACATGGAAGACATGCCCGTAATTTCTCCATATAACAGACTCATGTATATTCACTTATGGATGCTTAACTCTTTATTTTGTTTTTCTTACTGATAAAAAAATGTTAATACCATAATATTATAATATTCTGATTAATATATTTGGAAAAAAAAAATTTAAAATAAATAAATAAATAAAATAATAATAATAGTAATATATTTTCTCGGGAAAGCTTAAGTTGAACCAAGTAGGTTCCAGTTTTCATTTCAAAATAAATCCAATGGTCCAAAATTATATTTGTGCATTAAGAGTGTTAATAAGCCTTGTATCTGATTTCTTAATTGGTTTATTGCTTTGATAGATATGTATTGTATTCAGAGTTTTCACCAGGGGCTTTCCATTGCTCATTTATTATTATTTTTTGAATTAATAAAAACATTAAGCATGGAAAAGCTCTAGTAAGTGAGAGATCTTATTAGAAAATTAAACCAAATTTGATGCCAGTCAGACCATATTGTTGTATATTCGAATGCCATAATTTCATGCATGCGAGTAGTTGAGACTTTCCTGCACATGTCCTCAAATCCCAACTATAAATATCGATGCAGTTGGCATTTTGCGAGTGGAAGAATACAACAACAGAAGGAGAGCAGAATCGGTAGTTGAAGGAGAAATCAGAGCATCAACTTTTGATATTCTCTGCTTTCTCCTAATCTTGTAACATGGTTGCAGAAGTATGTAATTCGTTTTGAATCAGATAAATAAAATATTCTATTTGTGCATGAAGTTTGGCTCTTATCTCTGTTGAATATGTGATCGAATTTATTCTCTCCCAAATGCAAGCACTGCATCCATTTTAATTCAAAGTCTAAGGTTTGGAAGTTTTTCGAGTGAACTCTAGCAAGTTGCTTCTCGCTCTGTTTGGTGAGCGAACCTTGGTATCACTCCTTTGCTTAGAGAACCTCGGTATCACTCCACTTTCAAGCGAACCTCAGGTTTCCCTCTTGTTGCAGCGATTACAAGGCTGGAATTTTTTTTTGCAAAGTGTAGACACCTAAAACGCATCATGTCGAGAATGAATACTCATATGGACATGCTACCAAACAATATGGAGGATCTTGGATAGACTCCAAGATAGAGCAGTGGTTCTAACCACTCAATTTAGGCATTTTGGCCTAATCAGGTTGAACCGCAGCCAAGATCTACGATCTCCATTCTGAACCATGATTGATACCTACGGTCTATAGTCTAGACCGCAATTGTGATCTGCGGTCTTAACTGAAGTTCATTTAGGCCTTCCATCCAAGCCAAATTGGTTGGAACAACCAAAATATCTAGAAGCAAGCAGTTGAAGGATGAAATATTCCAGAGGCTTCCATCCCAACTGACCTAACCAACCTTCTTGGTCTTGGCTTCTCCATGAAGCTACCCTTAGCCCTAGGGACATGCTATAAATACCCCCTCCAAATGGGGTGAAAAAAAAGAGAGTTAATTGATCAAGAGAGCAACGAAGCCCTATCAAATTGCATACTAAATCTATGCATTTGAGAGTCCTTTTGCTATTCACCTAGATACCAATTAGCCATGGATGCCCTAGTTGCCTAGGAGATTCAAGAAGCACAAATTCAGGAAAATGAAGGCCCATCATAGCGATTTGATTGCCAAATCTGTCAGAGGACAACAAAGGCGACCCTTGAACATCAATTTTGATAAGGAGATCAAGCCCACTGTCGCTAATTCTGAGAGCAAATCTATCAGAGGTCAAACCACGGTTGTAAGCCATGATTCATAGTGCAGATCGCCCACCATAGTTGTGGTTTGCAACAGGTTGCTGATCACCTTACTTGCTTTGCTTTTGACCACATAGATTAGTTATATTAGTCTTTTTATAGGTTTAATTGCACTTTAGAGAAATTCTGACCATAGGAATTAGTTATTTCATGCATCGTATTATGTAGGATTATATTGGATATTTTATGCACTTTATTGCTCCTAAATTGATATTTGATCCATGCATCATTTTCTTATTCATGTCCTTCATGTTATAGTATAATTCTTGATCTAATTAGAATAGTTTAAAGTCTTTCTTTATGATTTATTATTTTATTAGTTTAATGGCATTTGCATACATATTTCCTTAAAGGCCCTCATCACGAGAGGCTATCAATATTTTTAATTGTGTGCTATTGTTCTCATTCACAGGGAGACAGGTGCAAAAGAAGATTATGTCATAATCCTTCCACATCACGAAGAAGGGGGTCAGCTCCACCCCAAGGCAGTTTGTGACTAATCAATAGAGCACTATAAGTGCACCTACCCTATTGAGGGCATTGGTAATTGTAATATCAGTATCATCTTTCAAGTGACCCTAAGAGGGCATTTCTGTAATCAAAGCTCATTCAAATATTAATACAAGAAACCTTACTTTTTTGTTCAATTTATGTATTTGTGTCAATATTTGTGCTTTTGTTAAGGTATAGATAAATATAGTAGCTAGGTGCTATTAGAATATTATTATTGTTATAATGTGCACTATGCCTATAATTGACAGGTTGACATTTGTCTTCTGTCACTTGTCCCTGTCTTCAGTTTGAGTTGGAGTGGTGTCTTATGAAAGACACTTGGAGGGGAGCTTATGACACTTGTCATATCTCCCTCCTCAGCTTGATGCTTATATATTGTAAAGATAACTTGTAAATATTAAGTGCCTTATTTTTTAGTTCCAACATTTGGTATCAGAGCGGTGAGATCCGCCTATGGGATTTTTGGTTTTTTTTTAGTATGGAGTCAGGGAGTATGCTCTCCACTCATTGAGTGGATCAGAAACCAGAAACTCCCTTCCTCCTTTCTAGTTTCTGATTTTTTTTATCTCCCCACCCCTGTTCTTCTTTCTAGTTTCTAGATCTGTCCGTACATTGCTGCTGCTATTCAATGAATAGAGCATTTTTGCTGTGACCGTATTCCTATAGGCATGATCGGTGTAAGTGATGGCATCCCTGATGACATTCTCCAAAAATATCTTGAGAATGTCACGAGTTTCTTCATAAATAAGACCGCTTATGCGCTTGATGCCTCCTCTTCTCGCGAGTCTGCGAATGGCGGGCTTGGTGATCAGTGATGCACACGTTTGATACCGTAGCCACCGTCATAACCCAAAATATTGGAGCCATGGAACATCTCTTCAAGATCTCTGGATGTAGAGATCATGGAATCTATCAACGAAACTATTGCAGTTTACTAATTATTTTTTTAAAAGACTGATTTTCGTGGAGAAAGTTTCCTGTGATGAGCTTGACGACTGCTAGTAACATCAGGATTTGTGGTGAGATATTTAGGCTTCAAAGATCTGCATTTTGCAGTGATTAAAAACTGTGTTTTACTCAACTATTCGTCAGATCTGATGCGGACCATGGAACTAACTAATGCGAAGAGATTTTTTTTAAGGTCCAGACTTGTTCGCATTGCGCTATGTCCGGTAATCAACTGACTATTTCAAAGAATTTTAGTCGGGTTTGAAGCCGTCGAGACTTGGTAGATATGTTGGTTGACAAGAATCCCGAGGAGGTTGTGGTCAACATATATATCGCAGACACCATCGAACAGAACATAAATCTCCCTCAAAATTTTGGACCAGGGTTAATTTTGCCAGAGATGCCACGGTTTCCAGACCTCCGTCGTGAATAAACAAGCTCTGGTTCATGATTTCTCCAGCACAGATATTTATAAAGATCTTTAGAACCTTATAAATAAGCCTACAGTTGTTGGTATGGAGGGGAATCAGAGACGAAAGATAATTGAGTAGCAGCCAGATTGCCCCGAGTTTGCCTAATTGTTTTCTGGTATTATCTGATCGAGCGCAAGTTATCAAGAATTCCAAGTCATTATTGATATCAAAAATTTGCTAGCAACTGCTGAAGCGTGCAAGCTCTATGAGATTTTTATCTTGATGTTCCATTGCCACTCTGCACAACTCCAAAAAAAAAAATGGGATTTTCGATGGAGTTTGCACCCTCCTAAAATTATTCATCCCAGACTCAATGCATGGTAACGAATTTGGTTGATTTAAAGGTTTATTAATTCCATATTTGAAGGTTGCTACTCTAGTAAAAAAAATTTATAAATACTCCCAAGTCAAGCATTATATTGTAGAGTAAAACTCAGAGGGGTGCCCATTTGGGAAAATTCCAGAGCTACACACTTTTTTCAGGGTCTTTGTTTTTTGTTTGTTTGAAACATCAAATTGTATCTAACATAGGCTTATTTATAGTTGTTGGAAAGATAATTTTGAGGGGGATCCATTGGTCAAATTAGTTTTCAGTTTTGAGATAATTAACTCAACTTAATTTTGACTTAAAGTGGAGATTGTAAAACAGAGTGCATTTTTGGTTGCATCCGACACTCTTGAACAAAATTTTTGGCAAACTTGTAAGAATATCAATTTTAAGTCTTTGGGGAGGACATTATGCCAAGTCATTCATTGAAATTGGCAAGTTTGAAGGCAATATTGTAAAAGGAGGCTTGATATTGTCTCATATTTTGGAGGCACATTTGGGGCTAATTTGTTTTTATCCAAATACAAATCATCAACTTAAGGGGTGATTTAGGGCCCCTTGCCTCTTGCTTGTGGAGATTTTTTTTTGGCACTCTCTTGGCCACTAGGTGTTTGTTGCTTGCATCTTCTATTTTAGCTTTTTATGCTTAATATTACCCTTGCATGAATTTGGGTTTTATAATTGTAATCAAGTGTAGTTCCATTTCATACACACTTGACACTAAGCAATATACAAGCAAGCAAACACATACAGGCATATTCTTATAAAGAAATAATACATTGGCAAATCTATTGTAACATTTCTACAAAAAACAAGCATCACATTTTTTGTAACCGCCTATGTTCCACGTATCAACTGCTCAAATACTTATAGTCTCCCTCTCGTAAGGGCGGGTATATTGAGTAGTTTGGTATAAAGGTTTGGCAGGTTATTCCATTTTAGAATCGCCTATGTTCCACGTATCAACTTCTCAAATGCTTATAGTCTCCCTCACGTAACGACGGGTATATTGAGAAGTTTGGTATAGAGGTCTAGAAAAATTATATTTCTTACTCTCTTTGGATAGAAAAATGCACTTATGTTCAACTTAACCCTCCCACTTTTAGAATCTCTTGAAGATTTAGAGTGGAAAAACTAGGCGAACCCTCCTCTAGATCTTCAGCGGTGTACCCTAGATTTTTTTTTAGGGCTCTAATTTGGAATTTGTCATTCTTAATTCATCCTTCATTGAGCTCCCTTTTCTTTTGATCCTTTTTCTAAAATCATGGCTACTAAAAATCTATTAAATGGACTTACAAAGAAACTTGAAGGAGCACAAACTTTTGCAAATTGGAAGTATGAGATGGAATCAATATTAATGATTAATGACATGTGGGACTTTGTGAAATATAGGCAGGCTAATGAAGACCCACTCACTGCACCTATAGACCCTAAATAAAAAGCACAATTTGAGAAAAAATCCAATATAGCTTTAAGTCTAATCAAGCTAGCTATAGAAATTCAATGCAGAGAAACTGTAAGGGCTGCAAAAACACCTAAACAAGCATGGGATGCTCTCAATAGATTTTTTGATAGGCCAAGTCAAGATAATATTTTGTATCTCAAACAAAAATTGCACAATCTATGTATGAAAGGCTCACTTACCGATTATATTATGGAAGTGAAGTCTATTAAGAATGATTTCTTAGCTGCTGGTAAAACCCTAGATGATAATGAGTTAATTCCAATAATGTTGCATGGTCTTCCTTCAAAGTTTCACTCCTATGCTACCATGTTAGACTTGAGTGGTAAAACAATGAATTCCACACTTGAGGATATTGAGCATGAGCAATCCCTAATAAAAAATGAAGAAATTGAAGCCACATCAGTAGCTTTTGCCACTAAAGCAACTTTACAGCCTAAACAAAACAAGGGTCAAAATTAGCATAATTAGAATCAAAGGGGTAGACAAAATCAGAGATACACAGTACCAACAACATCTAAATCAATAGTACCAGCAACAACCATGTCAACAATAGTACTAGAAACAACCTAATCAGTAGTACCATCAGCAACAGTACCAGTAGCAGCCAATATGGCAAATAAGACCTCAAGGGGGTCAAAATAACAATCAACAAGGGTGTGAATATTGTGGAAAATGGAATCATAATGTTGCTAATTGCTATAAAAGGCAAAGAGAATAGGGAGAACCACAAAATAATAATCTGAAAACATTGTATGCAACCAACCAAATTAATGTTGAAGATAAAGAATGTTGGTATATTGATTCTGGAGTAGCAAAGCATATGACAGGAAGGCAAGATTGGTTGACCAAGGTTCAGCCTACATAAAATCAATTCATTACTTTTGGTGATGAAAGTGCTCTACCCATTGAATGTTGGGGAGTCACCACTTACTTTGCATGATGGTAATAATGTTCTTGCAATAGATATTTTGTATGTGCCTGGTCTTAAAATAAGTCTTCTTTCTATTGGACAGCTTACAGATAAGGACTATAATGTCTATTTTGAAAAATACAAATGCTACATTAAGGAACCCAATGGCAATGTCAAGGCCATGGGGGTGAAAAAGGATGGTGTTTACTACCTCCTTACAAAATCTGTAACAAAAACATCTTTGCATACAACAACTACTTTCTCTTTGGAGTACATGTGGCATGAAATATTGGGACATTTAAATTTTAATAATCTTCAAATGATGGCTAAAAAAGGATTAGTTAAGGGACTTCCACATCTTAAGGAGTCAAAATGTTTTTGTGAGCCATGTGTAATAGCCAAACACCATAGGCAACCATTTGAAATAGGAAAGGCATGGAGAGCCAATAGACCTTTGCAATTGGTTCATTCAGACATTTGTGGGTCAATGTTTGTTCAATATTATACTGGGGCTAAATACTACATCACTTTCATTGATGATTAAGTAGAAAGGTATGGATCTACCTAATTCAATATAAGTGGCAAGCCCTTGATAAGTTCAAATAATTCATCGCACTTGTTGAAAGAGAAAGTGGCTATCAAATCTCCACCTTAAGATCAGATAATGGTGGAGAATATGTCTCCAATGAATTATTTAATTTTTGTAAGTATCATGGGATAAGGAGGCAATTCACAACCCCTTATACCCCACAAAAAAATGGAGTTTCTAAGAGGATGAATCAAATAATCACAAATAGGGAAAAATCAATGTTAAATGCTGCTATATTACCTAACTCATTTTGGGGAGAAGCTATTCTTATTGCTGCATACTTGACTAATAGGTCATACACAAAAGCCTTACATGAAAGAACACCTGAAGAAGCATGGAGTGGAAGGACGCCCTATGTGGGCCATTTGAGAATATTTGGATGTGATGCCTATGCTCATATTCCTCATAAGAAAAGGAAGAAGTTTGATGATAAGAGCCAAAAATACATCTTTGTTGGCTATAGTGATAGTGCCAATGCATATAAATTATATGAACCTATTTCCAAGAAAATCATTAAAATCATTTAAGCAACAACAGGGAATTGATTATGAGGAGACCTTTGCTCCTGTGGCTAAGATGACTACAATCAGGACAATTATTACTATGGCAACTCAAAAACATTGGCCAATATATCAAATGGATGTCAAAAGTGCATTTCTCAATGGTCATTTGAAGGAGGAAGTGTATGTGAAACAACCACCAGGGTACACAATTGAAGGCAAAAACAACAAAGTCCTCAGATTAAAGAAAGCTCTATATGGGTTGAAGCAAGCACCCCGAGCTTGGTATGCAAAGATTGACTCCTATTTTCTCAACCTTGGTTTCACTAGATCTGCAGCAGAATCTACTCTCTATGTGAAACATTGGAGGAACCACATCATTTTGGTTACATTGTATGTGGATGATCTCATTACAGGTGATGACATAGAAGGAATAAAGTTGCTCAAGGAGGACTTATGCAAGAACTTTGAGATGATAGAGTTATACCTCCTCCACTATTGCTTAGGAATAGAGGTATGGAAATAGCCTGGTAAGATTTTTATCTCACAGGCTAAGTACATTCAGTCTATTTTGGGGAGGTTTTGCATGGAGGAGTGTAAGCCCTCTCTAAATCCTAGAAACTAGATTGAAATTGGTAAATAATGATGAAGAATAAAGGGTTGATGGTACACTTTATAGGCAACTAGTTGGAAGTTTGATCTACTTAACTTCAACTAGACCAGATATTTGCTATTCAGTTGGCATTATTTCTAGATTCATGCAGGATCCTAAGAAGAGCCATTGGATAGCAACAAAGAGGATTGTGAGATTCCTAAAGGCCACACCTCATCATGGCCTTATGTATAAATCAAGTGATAATTTTTCTTTGATTGGATACACAGATTCAGATTGGGCCAGTTGTCCTAAAACTAGAAGATCTACATCAGGTTATTGCTTTCAATTAGGCCAAGCCTCTATTTCATGGAGCACAAAGAAGCAGAACACAATTTCACTATCTTCAGCAGAAGCAGAATATAGAGCAGCAGTTGAGGCAACTAAGGAGGCAATATGGTTGAGGCAATTAATTTAGGATATTGGGCTATTCATACATGGTCCAACATATATATATATTGTGACAATAAAAGTACCATCAAGATGACCAAGAATCTAGTTTTCCATGCTAGAACAAAGCACATTGAGATCCATAATCAATTCATTAGAGAAATGGTCCAAGAAGACATTATACACATGGAGTATGTACCAACTCAATATCAAGTAGCAGACATCTTCACCAAGTCCCTTGGGAAAGACAAGTTTTCTCAGTTTAGCAATTTGCTATATCTATGTAAAAGAAGTCAAAATTAAGGGGGAATGTTATCTAATGTTGACTTATCTTTTTAGGATAGTGCACATTAAGGGGGAATGTTAGAATATTATTATTGTTATAATGTGCACTATGCCTATAATTGACAGGTTGACATTTGTCTTCTGCCACTTGTCCCTGTCTTCAGTTTGAGTTGGAGTGGTGTCTTCTGAAAGACACTTGGAGTGGATCTTATGACACTTGTCATATCTCCCTCCTAAGATTTATGCTTATATATTGTAAAGATAACTTGTAAATATTAAGTGCCTTATTTTTCAGTTCCAACAGGTGCATGCTTCGTGATTAGGTCAGATGGCGATCACGATGGAACTATGTATTTCTATCCCCTGAGTACTGATATTTTTGGTTTCTTATCTCAGGTGCTAACCACAGATTTCAGCTATGATTATTTTTTGGCCCATGGCTGTAACCTACGGTCACCACTGAAACCCGTAGATCAGAATTGCGGTTAACATAGGGAAAAGTAGACAGTAGGAAACTCAGTGGGCAGCAGAGCAAGAGCTAAGGTAGGCCCCAATTTCACTATCTATTTTAAATTTTTTGCTCTGTGTTTTTCTAGAAAGCATTGAACTGTTGCAAACTAGGAACTTAAATAAAAAGGTCAATGAACAAGTCTTAGTTTATTTCCATTTTCCTTTCATTAGAAAGGTGTTTTTGGGAACAACGGACCTCTAAGTGCAGTTCGCCCCTAAATACAATGACCTTGATAGATATTGCATGTCATTTGCATGCTTGAGGCCCAATTAGTGGCCATGTCATTGTAATTGCATCATCAAAATATCATATAGGACATTAGCATGCATTCTTTCTGAATTTGAAACGTTCCTTTATTTTCATGCATATCATGTAGGAATGATCATTATGCTCTTTTATGCATTTGTCATTTTTGCAAAGTAAAAGGAACCACACACACCATATGGCACTTAAACGCTAGTGAGTTGGGCTTCATCTCCAACCACTAGTAGGGTTCAATGATGGTGGGCGTAATTTCCATCCATTAGCCCAAATCCCATGTACCTTGTGTTACTAGACCATACCGGGTCCAAGATCCTTTCGTACCCTAAAAAATTTGCATATACTCCTCTTCGGAGGGTATGACACTGATTGGGGGAAAATGGGTGAGGAACTGGGAGGACCTGTGCCCCCTGACCATGTGTGGGATTCACTTCCACACATTATAGGTTGGTTTACATGACTTGGATTTCATCGCCAAGTTATCGAGCTATGGGTATATAGGTGAAAGCCAATTTAACTGAGTATAAAATCCAACAATCTTTCAAAACATGTGAGAGTTTCTAACACTGATACAACACATCTAAAAACAACATCAAACAGTTTAGGGCTCACAATAAAAATTTAAAAGAAGATAATCATCATTTGTATACCTTGTTTGCATAATAAAACACATCTAGACGTTAGGTACACAAATGGTGAACACACGGGGTGATCGGAAAAGGTCTAGGACCGATGCCCATGATCAACCCCCAACTAGTTCACAGTAGCATGTGTCGAGTCCTCACACACATGAGCAAACCGAATGACGTTCGATGAGCATTAGAGGTGACAACTCGACACGGGGAGATCCCATTGAGCGGACCCTCGATAGAGGAGCTTTAGTACACTCCTCTAGGCATAGGACTGAGTGCGAAGCTTCTCAACATGAGGATGCTCTACTCCAAAGCCATTATCAAGACCGCACTACACATGCGTCCATGGGATCGATCGAGGAATATGTTGTGCAGGGGACCAAGTTGGTTCCCATACGTACTAGGTCCACAGGAGGTTCTAACCCTCCATAGTCAGAGTATAGACGGACTAGAGATCCACCCATTCAGGGGTAAGAGGATAGGCTCGCTTTCGAGCATAGGTCCACCCATACTCCCATGCGTGGCCCACCATGCAAGATCACCATTGATATATCAAAGGTGGGAGCTAATGGAACACCACCGCATGAGTGGTGGAGGTCTAGACAGTTAGATGGTCTAGGTAGTGTTCTTGAGCAGCTAGGCTGCAAGCCTACAACTCCGCCCACTCATGCTCTGAGTGAGCATAGCGGAAGTTGTATCAAGATCACTAGAGAGCATGGAGAGGCTTCTAAGCGCCCTCATGTCACACGTCCACCATCCACACATGGTGGTTCATAGTTTAGAGCACAACAGGACGTCGATGCCATCTTCATAGATAGAGGCAAAGGTGCAGCACATTTTTATGATGGGTATAGAACCCATAAGGTAGCTCGCATAGAGCATACACACCAGAGGCCTCCCATGGCCGACCAGATCGATAGATCACATAGACTGGTGTCTGAGCAAAGATGTCAACTCCTCCAAGATCAATTGGAGGATGCTCGCCTAGAGAGGCAACATATTGAAGATGAAAATATTCAAGCGCAAAGGCTCCTACGATAGAGGTTATATGAGCAGCGCATGCATGAGGAGCGTATTCTAGCTCAGAAGGAGCACATAGAGCAGGAGGATCGGCTAGCCAGGGCTGGCCTATACCCTCCCGAGGAGCATAGAGAGCATGTGCATAGGAGGGCTGTGTCCCTAGCCGATATGCATGAGGAGCGCAGAGATGCTCGTACTCATGTCAGTGCCCAACAGAGGGAGTGACTACCATCGCTCAATGATCTTAGACAGAGGCAGCATGAGCATGTAGATGTAGATGGATACGATCAGGAGTATCCTAAGAGTTACCGAGTTGAGGAGGAGGAAGAGCCACTTCCTCCACCTCCCCCGAAGAAGACATTACCTCCTAGACCGCCTCCACGTCAGCTTAGGGAGGAGGACTTTTTGTCTTCTGAGGCGTACAAGGTTTTGGTCGATAAGGTCAAAGCAATAGAGAGGCAAGGTGCGGCTATTCAAAAGTCGACACTGAGGAAGATACACAATGAACCTCTAGACCCCTCGGTGCCTACGCCTCCATATCCTGAGCATTTTGATATGCCCAGGTTAGAAAAATTCAAGGGTGATGAGGATGCCCAAGAGCATGTTACGAGTTTTTTGGATGCTTGTTTCCAGATAGAGAGTCATGATGCCTTGTTGTTGTGCACCTTCATTACGACACTCTCCAGCCCGGCCCGAGAGTGGTTCAACCAGCTGAAGAAACATAGTATTACTAGTTTCGAGTAGTTAGCTGATGCATTTCTTGAACGCTATTCATTTGGCATCAAGAAATAGGCCAACCTTTCTGATTTGGCTACGCTAGCTCAGTGCGACGATGAGCCCATCGAGCAATACAGAAAGAGATGGCATAGAATAATGGCAAAGCTGCCATTCCCTATTCCTATAGAGAACACCCCAAAATTTTCAAAAAGAGTTGCCAAGCACATCTCGCTACTATTGCAGCTACAGCAGTATGCTACATTCGAGGAAGCTTTGGTGCAAGCCAAGGTGATCGAGGACATCAAGTTGCAAGAAGGCAACTTGAAGCTCAAGACCAGGAAAGAGGGGTTTAAAAAGAGTACTACAAAGCAACAGGGCAAGCAGGCCCACGTGAATCAAGTAGTACTAAATCTTGGAGGAGAGGACAAGGGACAACAAAAGCCTAATTATCAGGCCCAACCTCCTCCTGCACGTTATGAGATGCGCAAAAACAATTATAAGGGCAAAAATAGAGAAGAGCGCCCACCTCGCCAGTTCACACCTCTGACGGAATCGATGACTTCGATTTTCCATCAACTATGCGAGGCCAAGGCCATACGATTGCTCGAGGTCAAATTAGTAGATCCGAATGTGCCAAAGTCGAAGTGGCATCAAGACGATCTGTTCTGCATATTCCACAGAGCGAAGGGCCACGACATCGAGACATGTTGGTCCTTCAAACACATTGTGCAGAACATGATAGAAAAAGGAGAGCTTGTAGTACCAGGCAATCCACAGGCGCCCGACAATAGAAACATGGGGATTTTCAAGAATCCACTACCTAATCATGAGGCGCCTCGTAACAATGCTAGCCAGGTCAATCAAGTGAGAGTCGAACCACCTACCCAGGGGTTCGTAGGCATGGTCAATGTTGTTACTAGACACGGGAGGTACGATCAACCGAATCAACCTCATGCTCCCATTAGAATACAAGCTACGTCGGATCAACGACCAGCTTAGAACATTCTAGGCCCACCAACTAGACCGGTGGTGACCATAAGGAGCAGGTTAGTTCAGAACCTGTAGACAACTCCTACAAAGTTGTCAATATATGAGCTTATTCAGCAGTCCCCTAGACATAGGGAGACTCTTATGGACATTTTGAGGTCCATTGAGGTACAGTCCCAAGATGTGCACACATTTACAAATTTTGTGGGACATGTACAACAGTGTCAGGAACCCATGATACAATTTTACGATCATGAAGTGAAGATGGTTCCTACTATTACGGCTGACCCACCGTTGCATATTATCACGTGTGTTAACCACATGCCTTTCAAAAGGGTCTTGATCGACACTGGGTCCTCGATCAATATAATTATGACCAAGGCACTGAGCCATCTCAAGTTGCCCAAATCACACATTGTGCCTACCACCTTTACGTTGAGAGCGTTTAACGATGCACTATGCTCGACGGTTGGTACAATTGTTCTACCTATTCAGGTGGGACTCAAGACCATCTCTGTGATGTGTCACATGATAGAGGGTGCCATGCAGTACAACATTCTACTCGAAAGGCCTTGGATTCATGAAATGCATTGCATCCCCTCGATCTTGCATCAATGCATGAAGTACATTCATGAGGGACAGGTTCACGTAGTGTCCTCGGATGAAGAACCATTCAAGTTCATGAACCTAGCAGATTTGCCTAGGGGTTTTGTACTCCCATCGATGCACTTGGATATCCGGCCTGCTTCATCGGTTAAGATTCCAAGAGGTAAACCAGCAGCCCGTGCTCAACCATCGACATCTATGTCACACAGATCTGAGCATACGACTACAACTTCTCTAAAACTGACTGCATCGACAATGCATCGGCAAGACGAGAAGCTAAAGGTGAAATTGGGTGAGAAAGTAGAAGATCATATGCCCGGACCAGTCACCAATGAGACTCCCACTCCCATGGATGTGGAAGAACCTCAAGACAAAGCCGAGGAGGCACCTCAGCCTACTTCGCTTGCATCTTCAGTAGGGTCATCTGCACCATAGGTGACCATTCATCTAGCTAGCACAGGGTTAGGTGAGTATCTTGTGCAAAATGTTACTTTCGGACCTATCCTGAAGACTACACAAGAGATGGGCCGACCACACGCCCATCGATTTTTGATTGGATCTATAGTGTCATTGGGTGAGCCACCCAACCAAAAAAACTTTGTCTACGTAGGGCTAGATCAAGCACCCACCAGAATGTCCATAGATGAGGATGATGATGAGCCATTCACTATGAATGTGCGCTATCTATCCAACCCAGAATACGCCATGCGCATTTTTGAGTCGTATCATTGGCATGGACACGACCTTGGTCTTTTTGAACAAGGATGTAGGACTCCGCTCGAACCTCATTATCAGTTAGCTACTGATAGGTTTGGGTTAGGGTTACAGGTACAGGATCATGATGATTTGCTTGCTGCATCCTTAGATCGCATGTACCTGAGTCTAGGGGACGATGTGGATTTTAATCCATATCACCCTAATCCTTCCAGATTTTGGAGGACTCGCCAGATGGTATCATTTGTTACCATAGGGCCACCCGATTCATATCATGATGGGCCCTTAGAGGACAACCCCAGAGGCAACCTAGGTAACCAAATCCGTAATGCTACCGATGACATTGGTATGCAGGGGCATAACCCCACTACTATAGGTGATCTCGAGTTAGGAGATCTTTGTGATGATGATGGAGAGGAGTCCACCTCCAAAATAAGTGGACCTAGTTATGATGCAGATGATGAGTCCTCAAATGATGATCAATCTGAGGAGGAAATCGAGCCGACCTTTCCAGGTCCGACATTTATACGCCATCTTTTGCCTATGGAACAAGTGGAAGAGATGAATGAGCGCTTCATAGTCGATAGTGATTATGAAGATGAGATAGAGGAGGCCTACTTAAGGCCTCACCCAGCTAATCTCCCATTGTTCATAGACACAATAGAGTGGTCCATCCATGGTAGTGACCATAGTGATGTAGATGAGAGGACCGATTCTAGGCTTGTGTATCCATAATATCTATTGCCTAGGGAATCAGAGCATGTTATGGAGGAAGTCCCTCCCAACACTGAGTGCTCTGAGGAAGAAGCAGCACCAGTTTATATGGCAGTATCATATATACGATCATTCTATCAGATTTATCCAGATAGTGATGATAGTGACCGTAGAATCAGATACATGGGGCCACATCTGGCAGATCGCCCCTTAGAAGAGGGGGGAAGTGATGGATTGTATTTGTATAGTGATGATGAGGATTCATTGGAGATGGCCTATTTGGGACCTCATCACCTACGTAATAGGCCTCCACCTCGAGGTCCCCCACCTATTACAACTATAGGTTTGCATCGAGAGATTAATCTCCATCGCAGCCTGAGGGAAAGAAGAGAGCTCGAAGAGAGGTATCAGGAACTCTTTCCCCATCCACCTACGTACGTGGAGCTCCTTGAGCCGAGAGATCCCATTTTGTAGCTAGTGCACCGGGAGGATCCAGTTATACGGGCATCCCATAGAGAGGATCCATTTGTGCCCGTACCATCCGAGCCAGATCTTGGGTACAAAAGCTACACTTTAGATATAGAGTTTTGTCCATGTGGTTCTGGAGATCAATTCCATTCCATCAATATGGTCTCCATTGATTTGACCACTCCACTCCATAATCTAGTAGATCCATCCAAACCACTGCATCTGAACATGGATGCTATCGATTGGGATCGCGCTGACTCGTCGGTCCAGCCTGAAGATTTCTTCCCTAATGAAGAAATGCTGCAACCATTTCATTTTGTGCCAGGCTATGCTTATGATGTTTATCACGCTGAGGGTGCTTCCCATGAGGAACATGTGAACCCAGATGATGACATCCATCTGATTCCTATGCCTCACCAACTTGAGGAGGGATCACATATGTTAGTAGAGAAAACCTTCGATGTGGATATCAGTAAAGATCCCACCAATCCAAAGAAGGTTAGATTTGGAGAGAGTCTCACTCTGGATGAGCGTGATAGCATCATCCCTCTACTAAAAGAGAGACCTGATCTCTTTGCTTGGACTTACAAAGACATGTCGGGTCTAGATCCAAAATTGGTTACTCATAACCTTTCGCTAGATCTATCGAAGAAGCCAATCAAGAAAAAACTTAGAAAAATGCATCCAATAGTAGCCTTAATGGTGAAAGACGAGTTGCAAAAGCTGTTGGACGTAGAGTTTGTCATCTCCATCGACTATCCAGAATGGGTGTCCAATATGGTGCCCGTAGGAAAGCCAGATGGAAGGATCCGTATTTGTATGGATTTTAGAGATCTCAATAAGGCAACACCCAAAGATTCATTTTCGTTGCCAAATATCGATGCTCTGGTAGATGCTACTGTAGGTCACGAAATGCTCTCCCTTATGGATGGTTTTTTTGGATACAATCAGATTCGGATTAAACCCGAAGATCAGCATAAAACCACGTTTATAACGCCATGGGGGACATTTTGCTACAAAGTTATGCCATTCGGTCTTAAAAATGTTGGTGCCACATATCAGCGGGCTATGACATATATCTTTCATGACTACATGCATAAAATCTTAGAATATTATATCGATGACTTACTAGCTAAGTCGTTGCTGCGAGCAGAGCATGCGAAGGTCTTAAGGAAGGTCTTCGATCGCCTGATAGAGCATAATGTCAGGTTGAATCCTAAGAAGTGCGTATTTGGCATAACTTCAGGTAAACTCTTGGGATTCATCATTTCTAAACGAGGCATCGAAGTAGACCCAGCAAAGGTCAAGGCTATTCTAGAGATGCATCCTCCCACTAATATCAAAGAACTAAGAAGCCTTCAGGGCAAAGTAGCATCCATAAAGTGATTCATCGCTCAATTATCGGATAAATGTCGACCCATGAATCGACTGCTACACAAGGGGGTCCCATTTGATTGGGACGAGGACTGCCAAGCAGCCTTTGCTGAGATTAAGCAATACCTGGCAACGCCGCCAGTACTAGCTCCACCAAGGCCAGATGTGCCTTTTCTGCTATATATATCGGCAACCAACTTTGCATTAGGGACCATGTTAGCCCAAAAGAATGTGCAAGGCAAAGAGCAAGCCATATATTACATCAGTCGCACCTTGGTGAGTTATGAGTCGGGATATGCATATGTGGAGAAGCTTTGTTTAGCAGTGGTGTTCGCTACCAAGAAATTGTGGCATTACATGCTAAGTCATACGACATATGTTATATCGAAATAGAATCCTTTGTAGTATATGATGAGCAAGACATATCATAACACACGTACTGCAAAGTGGATCATGCTATTGATAGAATTTGATTTGGAATTCATCAGCCAAAAGTCCATCAAGGGACAAGTCATAGCTGATCAACTGGTTGAGGCACCACTGTCCAACAGTAGGCCTCTAACCATTGAGCTTCCAGATGATGCGGTCTTCGTAATATCTGAAGCTCCCAAACCCGAAGAACCAGAGAATAATGTTGATATGACATTGTTCTTCGATGGTTCGAAGTGTGAGCAAGGGGGTGGTGCAGGAATAGTGTTTTTCATGCCACAAGGAGCTCCAATGCCCTTGTCATTCAAGTTAGACTTTTCATGCACCAACAATAATGTTGAGTACGAAGCCCTACTTTTGGGCCTCCACACAGCCATCACCATGGGTATTAAAATATTGAACATTTTTGGTGATTCTCTGCTCATAGTTAACCAAGTTAAGGGGCTCTTTCAGTGTCGATGTCCCATACTGAAAGCCTACAAAGATCTTGTTGCCACTTATCTAGCTAAATTTGAATGGTATGACATCGAGGCAATCCCTCGTTCATCAAATAGGTTTGTAGACACCATGGCATCTTTGGGGTCCTTGATCCCTCAGAATCCGTCTATCGATTTTACTACCATCCATGTTAGAACGCTCTCACACCCAGTAGCGGAGCGTGCAACCTTTGATAACAAAGAGTCAATCAACATGATTGTTGTGGAACCAACAGCTGATTGGTTTCATAGAGCGGAAGACTTTCTTAAGCAGGCACCCTGGGAGTCATTGACTTCTCAGAGTCCTACGAGGAGTGGTACTACCATTCACCATAAGGTTGTTTCCTAGTCTGCATTTACAAAGTTAAATACGTAGGGGGAGCAAGTCGTCTTAGCAGTCAAAGTTGAGGCTTGTCAAAGCTGGATGTTGCAAATCCAAGACTTCTTAAAACTTGGTATGATCCCAGAGGGATTATCGCATGCCGCAAGATGCACATTCAAATAGAAAGTGACTAAGTATGTCTTGATAGGAGACATTTTGTATCGACGTAGCTACGAAGGAGTTCTCCTTCGATGTCTTGAGCCCCAAGAGTCATCTTGGGCAATTTTAGAAGCTCACGATGGTACGTGCGGTGGCCATTTCAGTGGCATGGCTATCATCAAATGCATCCTTCGCATGGGTTATTATTGGCCCACTATGGAGAAGGATTGCAATGTGTATGTCAAGAAATGCATTAAATGTCAGCATCATGCTAATCTTACGCACTTGCCATCACAGGCCTTACAACCCATTCAAGCGGCTTGGCCATTTGCTCAGTGGGGACTAGATCTTATTGGCAAGATTTCTCCTCCATCGTCAGGCTGACATACATTCATTATCATGGCTACTGAGTATTTTACAAAGTGGGTGGAAGCCATTCCCCTTACAATGACCACTGGAGCTCGCATCGCAGAATTTATTCTCGAGCATATCATATGTCATTTTGGGATACCATCCAAAATAATTTTGGATAATGGAACTTCTTTTAAGAACAAAATTGTGTGGGCTTTAACGTCTAAATACCGCATTAAACATAGTTTTGCAACTCCATACTATCCGCAAGCAAACGGGCAAGCTGAGGCCTCAAACAAGACTATGGTAGCCATCTTGAAAAAGATAGTGCAAGAACACCACAAGGATTGGCATATACAACTACCCCTTGCATTATGGGCTTACAGGACTAGCATTCGGATGCCCATTGGGGCAACACCATTTTCACTAGTATATGGCACTGAGGCCATTATGCCCTTAGAGTTGGAAATTCCAATGTTGCGCATCGCATTGAAAGAGTTCATCGATGATGACACCGCACGACAAGCTCACCTCGATCAATTGATGTTGCTCGATGAACATCACGTGAATGCCCTCGAGCATCTCCATGTTTATCAAGAGTGATTAAAATGAGCTTACAATGTCAAAGTCCACCAGAGAGACTTTGAAGTTGGGGATCTTGTGCTGAAAGAGAACCAACAGAACTCGAATTTGCCACCTGATATGCGAGACAAATTCATGGCTAATTGGCTAGGGCCTTACATCATATCTAAAAATATTGGTCCAGGTACCTATCACCTAACATCGCTAGAGGGTGTGGAAGAGCTTGAGCCTCTCAATATCATCCATCTTAAGGCGTTCTATGCTTGAGAGTGTAGTAAAGGCACCAAAGGCATCTATAAGCCCTTTGGTCAACCCAAAAGCTCCAAGGGTTTGTCCACAACCGCTCGGTCATCCCAAAAGGTCTCGAGTTCTCGAATTGAGAAGCTTGGTCAAGTAAATGCACCAAAGGCATCTATAAGCCCTTTGGTCAACCCAAAAGCTTCGAGGGTTTTGTCTCAACCGCTCGGTCATCCCAAAATACCCCAAGCTCTCTATTGAGTAGCTTGGTCAAGTAAAAGCTCCAAAGGCAGTTCCTCACCATTTGGTCATCCTTAAAAGCTCCAAGGACATGTACTCATCATTTGGTCAAATATGAAAGCTCAAAAATGTATAAAAATTTGAAAATATATAAAATTCCAAAAAAATTGGTAAAGCTTAAAATCCAAAAACATTTGCTTTTGCAGTTTGCATTTTCATACATGCATTCACATCATCATATTGCATTTAGGCATTTTTCATCCATTGCATTCCATAGTAGAGTGTAATGTGTATATCAAAATCTTACAAATGATCACCACGTTTGTGTTTCAATCATGCACCCTTGCATTTATCATAATTCATTGCATTCATACACGATACTTGTTGTGGAGAAATATGTATGTATATTAAGTTTTCCAGTCACTCAGCCATACCTAGTGGGTTCTTCAGGTATTGTAGAAAGCTTGCTTTGCTGTTATAGACAAGGTCATTAGTTGGGATAGTGCTTCAACATATCAGAATCCTGTCACTAAGCAAAACAATATAAAATCTTACTAAGACAAGAGATGATGAAAGCTACGAAAGCAGTCTTAGGTATCTAGAGAGATGGGTTTCACGACCTGCTTATCTTGCAAATAGTCGGTTTAGAAAGGTGAACTTTGGCAAAAGGACAATAATTTCCCCTATAAATCCCAAAGTTACAAAGTTTAAAGTGCAAATTTCAAAATACCAAGTTCAAATCAAATGTAACATGACATAGTGAATCAAAAGCACTATAAAAATCCCTTGCTCAAAGAAAATGGTAACACGTGGACTAACAGTGATTTTTATCACTACATATGAGCAAGTAAGAAGGGTGAGAACTTGAATCCCTAGATTGTCCACCTTTTGAAAGCCATAGAGTGATCCTCGATCGCAGCAATGGGTTGGAAGAGTCTCCCTACAATCGGAGGGGTAGTTCTATTGGGTGATCCCCAAACGTAGCAATGGGTTGAAAGAGTCCCACTGCATTTGGAGGGGTAGCCCTGATCAATTTGCAAGATGAGCTAGCTCTAGGTACCTAGGATTGTCTAGTTGTATAAGTCTAATCAAAGCTAAAACAAGGATGGTACGATCGTATGAGGAACCCTATCTCACATATGGGTTGAAAGAGTCTCGACTGACATACGGGGTATGCTTATGATCTATCTAAAAATACTCACATGCACACATAGGGATAATGAATAGTTGGGTCTATCATAACAAAAGCCTTATCCAATAAAAGCCTTGTACAGTTAGTATGTGATTTTTGGAGAAGTCTACTAGGGTGTTTGAGTCTCAAGGAAAACCTCAAAAGTTCTCTAATAGCAACAAGATACCAAATATCATTAAACATAAAAAATATGAGTCATTCATTCATCAGAATGCATTTTACAAAGCACAATCAAACATATAGGATAGATACCGCATGAATATCAAAAATGATGTTTAGATGACCACTGACTATATAGTGCAACAAAGAAATATATAGAATGACATATTCATTCATTAGCATTATACCAATCCATTTCACTACATTTCATATATGGGTGATTAATTGATTAAGTTCTTGTAATGAGAATTATCAATTATCTTGCATGATTGTCATACATTCTGTGGTGTCATAGTTTAAAATTGATATACACAATTTACATTCATTCCTTATGTTTTAAGTGATTAAAGCATACAGGGTTCATTCCCATTAGATTATGATTATGTACATAATGCATTACCATACATTGCATAGCATACCATAAACTGCATAAAAATAAATGCATGCCCACAAAGCAAAAATAAATATGCATTTAAAAATAAACATCGCATCCATATGCATACATCATATATCGCACATCTAATCATCTAGATCAATGCATATCATCATCATAAAGTAAAATAGCTATCTAGCGCATGTCATCCATACATCGCATCATATAAACATAGCATTTACATAAGCCTTGCATCCATGTGCATCAAATAAACATAAAATAAAAAAAATAAATAAACATGTACACATAATGAGCCATAAAAGATCATATCATATATATATGTGTCCAAAAGAGTACATAGGGAGTACAAAATACCCGTAGGCTACAACTGTGTAGGTCCTCGACCTTACACACAAAATGATATATCAAAAATGTAGTCGATAGCTGCTATAACTCAGATCTAGGTTGCTCCCCCTATACTGGAGCTCTCACCGCCTCCCTCAACACTGTGCTCTGGAGCCTGCTCTCCTGGCTGACCTGGCACCTATGGTGGATCCTGCTGTGGATCCTGCCTACCTCCAAAGCCTAAAGCACCCAACACATGGGAAACTGGTAACTACAGTAGGCTAGTCCTCTGACTGGTGGCCCCTGATGTCTACCCTGGATCTCTAGTCCTGGCCTATGATCTCATTGTGTGTGTGCTAGAGGACCTATGCATCCTCTTAGTCCTATGAGTCCTGTGACTCGAGCTCACTGTAGACTATCCAGTAGTCCTAGTCTGGGTCCTCTAAGACTCTGGTGTGAAAGGATCCTCTAGAACCTATAGCCCATGCATCTCAATGTAACCGACTAGCTGATCAACGTGAGCAAGTCGGGCTACGTGCATCTCATTGGTCCTCATGACCATACCATGCAGTCACTCTACCTCAGTCATCGGATCCTATGTAGCTACTGGTGCTACCACTGGTGCTATCAGAGGCCCCATAGTAGCCTAAGGAGGTGGCATAGCCCCCCTCGATGCCCGAGCAAGATCTCGCTCTACCTCTACTATAGTTCATTATGCCTATGCTAACTCTAGGGTAGTCTGTAGTCTCTAAACCTAGGCCTCTACATCTGTGGCCCGAGTCATAAGCTCCTGTATCTGGTCCTACACCTCAGTCAGGCGCCACTCCCTATCAGCCACTTTCACCTCTAAAGTGGTGATGGTAGTGTCTCTCTCGAGTTGTTGTGTGTGAAACCATCCGAGCTGACTCTACAAGTCAGCCACCTAAGCCAATAGTCATCCCTCTATACTGTCAGGAGGGACCTCACCCTCCTCTAGAATATCCTCCTTAGGGTCAATCTCAGGTATATCCTCGATGGTGGCCTCTGCACCCCAACCGCCCTCTGTACATTGGTGCACCCTACGCCCATCAAGATCTACCTCTACCTCTACCTGAGCCAGCTCTCGACCCAGAGGCCCTATCCCATACCATCTGAATAAGGACCACCACCCATCATAGTCTAGAGTGGTCCCGACTGTCTCAACCCCTGACTCCTGGAAGTCATTGGGTGCATCTCCTAGTGGTGGAGGAACTATCAATGGGAGGTCCCTCTCTAGAGCCAAGCGTCTGTACCTGAATGGCATCTCTGGCATGTCCTACACCATGCCAAACTATCATAGGACACGAGAAAAGAGCTGATACTCTCTGACCTCTAGCTTATGCCAGATAAGCCATCTATCTTGATGGGCCCATCATAGCCACTCATCCACCTCAGGCCATGTAGGGCAATCCATGTAGGGGTGCCAGACAATGTCCCCTAGCCCAAGTGATGCAAATCTAATGATGTAGTGCTCAGTGTTCCCAGCATGAGCCCTACTGTGGGTACCCTCCTCAACACGAGGCCAGCATGTGGTGTAACACTGATGGTCGGTATCTATGGTGGTGATGCATAGTGGAAGCTCCATAGGATGCTCGATCCGGATGTGCTACCACCCCTAGATCTATAACAAAATACTATAATTGATGCCCTTATGGCTATGCTCTATAATCTAGTATAGCTCCCTATAGAGTTGGCATAATAGGGTGCTCCCCCAAGCTAATCATAGTGGCTCCTCTATAGAGCTCTGAAGCACCCTCCAAGCAGTGGCTAACATGTTCCAGGGAATCCTCATGCCCGAGGAGTCTGGAAGGACAATCTACACAATGAGATGCATGAAGAGGGCCTCTCATGTAGAAAAGACATCATCATGGTACCAGTCACCGATGTGCACCCCTCCATGGTCAGCATCATCCTATGCATCTATGCTCTAGTCATCGAAGATAGCATCAAAGACAACATCCTTTGTCATGGAGGTAGAGGAGATGATAGCCTCACCATCGATGGGGATCTTGAAGATCCTGTAGACATCCTCCAGAGTGATAGTCATCTCACCGGGAGGAAGGTGGAATGTGTTGGTCCATGCATTCCAGCATCGGGCCAATGCAGTAAGATAGGCTTGATCTACCCTAATGGTGGGTAGATCCATGATGTAACCAAACCCGATAGCTCGGAACCAAGCTCGGTCATCATCAGATAAAGCCTCGTGGAGAGTCTTCATAAGGTCAGGCTCCTGCGCTCTAGAAGTTAACTTTTAAAAACAAAAAGCATAATGTAAGCTAAATCTAGCTAAGCAGAGCTAAAGAAAATTAAAAATTTTAATTAGACAACCTAGAGCTTAATGAGATAACATTAAATGCCTAATTAAATGATAAAAAAAAATTGAAAAATTTTGCAAAAATTTCTAAGGTTTACAAACCGTGGGTCAACCCTACGGTTTGAAGGCGGTAAAATATGACCGTTAGGATTTTTGAATCCTAACCGTAGATGAAACCTGTGGTCCCCAATTTTCCAATTGGGAACCATGGCTACTAGCTACGGTTTAGGAGAGGCACCCATTTTGGGTACCCTCCTAATCCACTAAAAGCAAAAAAAATTAAAAACTAAGCTAACCTAGACTAGTGGGGTTCATTACCAGCAGTTTAGTGAGGTTAATTTTCTGCATTTCTTAGTGTGGTTCATTTTATTGGTATTGAGTGCGAGGTCTCGGTTTCGAGTTACCTTGCCCGCACCCCGGCCTCGGCTAGTAGATGGCTGATCAGGATCCACCATCGAGGTAGATGAGTGTAATTGCGGTAGAGTTTGGCAGCGTTCCGGATCAAGGAATGTTCTCTCTCTCTTAGAGCTCTCAAATTGCTAGTAGTTGCAAGAAAATAATGAAAAATTTCAAATGGGAATGCAATTTATAGGTCCTCCTAGTCTCCATGGACCGTAGCTGACACCTGCGGTTCCGAAACTAGGGTTTTCCGCCTGTAGGTCTGACCCGCGATTCAAAAAATTTGAAATATTAAACCGCATGTCGTACCCACGGTCCGTAGCTAGCAATAAATGCACTCAAAACCCACCGTGGGAAGGTCTAAAAAGACAAATTAATGACTCCCATTGGATAAAAATTCAAAATCAATGATCAAAATTGCAAATTTGGTGATGTTAAAAGCACCAGGATCAATCAAATAAATGCAAAATTAAACAAAAAAAAATCAAATAATGAAAAACCAAATGCGCCTCGTATTCAATGATTTATCCTATAAAATTGGCGGTTGCAGCGACTTGCGATCCATGCAATCCGACAAGATGAGTAAATCACCATAAGGACATTTGGGGTAAAATTGTCATTTCTTTTATGACATCTTTCAGCAAATCATCGACAATATGATTCAACACAAGTCTAATTGCATTTGTATTATTTTGATTCCCTAAGATGGCTATCGTAGCTTGACTGCTCCATGGGATAGAGATGTGCAAATACTACTAAGAGTTGCAATCATAAGCTGAACTAGGCCTAGCCAAGGCATTAAAAGGCTCGAATCTAAAGTTGTTCAGGATCATTCATTATGGTCAAGCGATTTCGTCACTTCATACATTGTCATTACCCTCATCGACTCGTCGCTTGAGGGGGTAGTCATAATTTCATGTCATAATCAAAGTCAACAGAAGATCCCGGAGATCGTAGATCCCTTGATCTTGTCAAAATTGCGTTCGTTCTTGTGAATCATTGCTAACAACTATCATAAGCTTCCCCATTTGCTTGGGGTAAATAGCAAATATGAAATTTTGTTTGTAACTCTCATCCTTCGGTTATATAGGCCTAACTCCTATTGTAGCACCAAAGCTACCCGAACGTCTGATGGCGAGTGCAGACTTTTCAAATGTAAGCCTTTCCAAGTTGGAAGCAATGATTCCAGGATGCACGTCCTTTTGCTGGACCTGGGGCATCTAATGTTGATCAGACTAATGATCATCATAGAACCTTCGACATCATTTTAGGATGTATATTTTTGCTCAGCGTTGTTCGATCTCACAACGCATCTCAAAAGGGGCATCTGTAGACACCTAAAACGCGTCATGTCGAGGGTGACTACTCATATGGACATGCTACAAAACCATATGGAGGATCTTGGATAGACTCCAAGATAGAGCAGTGGTTCTAACCACTCAATTTAGGCATTTTGGCCTAATCAGGTTGAACCGCAGCCAAGATCTACGGTCTCCATTCTAAACCATGGCTGATACCTACGGTCTGCAGTCTGGACCACAACTGTGACCTGCGGTCTTAACTGAAGTTCAGTTAGGCCTTCCATCCGAGCCAAATTGGTTGGAACGGCCAAAAGATCTAGAAGCAGGCAGTTGAAGGACGAAATATTCCAGAGGCTTCCATCCCAACTGTCCTAACCAACCTTCTTGGTCTTGGCTTCTCCATGAAGCTACCCCTAGCCCTAGGGACATGCTATAAATACCCCCTCCAAATGGGGTGAAAAAGAGAGAGAGTTAATTGATCAAGAGAGCAGCGAAGCCCTATCAAATTGCATACTGAATCTATGCATTTGAGAGCCCCTTTGCTATTCACCTAAAGACCAATTAGCCATGGATGCCCTAGGTGCCTAGGAGATTCAAGAAGCACAAATCCGGGCAAACGAAGGCCCGTCATAGCGATTTGACCACCAAATATATCAGAGGACAACAAAGGCGACCCTTGAACATCAATTTGGACAAGGAGGTCAAGCCCACTACCCCTAATTCTGAGGGTAAACCTATCAGAGGTCAAACCATGACTGTCAGCCATGGTTCATAGTGCAGACCGCCCACCATAGCTGCGGTTTGCAACAGGTGATTGATCACCTTACTTGCTTTGCTTTTGACCGCATAGATTAGTTATATTAGTCTTTTTATAGGTTTAATTGCACTTTAGAGAAACTCTGACCGTAGGAATTAGTTATTTCATGCATTGTATTAAGTAGGATTATATTGGATCTTTTATGCACTTTATTGCTCCTAACTTGATATTTGATCCATGCATCATTTGCTTATTCATGTCCATCATGTTATAGTATAATTCTTGATCTAATTAGAATAGTTTAAAGTCTTTCTTTATGATTTCTTGTTTTACTAGTTTAATGGCATTTGCATACATATTTCCTTAAAGGGCCTCATCACGAGAGGCTATCAATATTTTTAATCATGTGTTGTTGTTTCTTGTTCGTAGGGAGACAGGTGCAAGAGGAGCTTACGTCATAATCCTTCCACATCACGAAGAAGGGGGTCAACTCCACCCCAAGGCAGTTTGTGACTAATCAATAGAGCACTATAAGTGCGCCTACCCTATTGAGGGCATTGGCAATTGTAATATCAGTATCATCTTTCAAGTGACCCTAAGAGGGCATTTTTGTAATCAAAGCTCATTCAAAGATTAATACAAGAAACCTTACTTTTTTTGTTCAATTTATGTACTTGTGTCAATATTTGTGCTTTCATGATGGTATAGATCAATACAGTAGCTAGGTGCATGCTCCATGATTAAGTCACAAAGTAAAAAATCCTTCTCACTCCATCAGTGAGCAATCTTGAGACTCGCTCAAGCTAGCGAGCAACTATGAGTCTCACTAAAGCTAGAGAGTGACTCCAAGACTCGCCCGGCTAGCGAGCAATCCTGATTCTCGCTCAAGATAGCGAGTGATTCCAAGAGTCGCTTGTGTCTTGAGCGAACTTCGGCATTTGCTCATTCTCACCTTGCTAGGAGTACGATTCATAAAATCACTCTTTTCCCAAGTGATCTCTGGTATTGAATTTTCTTCAAATTGGTATCAGAGCCTCTATGCCATCCTATGGAAGATTGAAGCATGGTTTTCAAAAATAACTCCTTGCAATTGTAGATCCCACACTCCAATGATAAGAACTACGATTACTGGAGCATCCAGATGAAAATTATTTTTGGGTCTCAGGAGCTGTGGGACTTGGTTGAGAGTGGATATGTAGAACCGATAGATGTAGCAGCATTGGTCGCACTCTCCCAAGCAGATAAAGACCTGTTGAAGGAAAACTAAAAGAAGGACCAAAAGGCGTTATTCTACATCATGCAGGTGGTTGAGGAGACTATTTTTCCATGGATTGCAACAACAACCAAAGCAAAGCAAGCTTGGGAAATTTTAGCCAACTCTTATCAAGGCACCAACAAGGTGAAGTTGGTGAAGCTGCAAATGTTAAGGAGGGAGTTTGAGAACCTACAGATGAATGAGTTAGAGTCCATGAGTGACTTCTTCACCCGAACAATGGATGTCATCAACCAGATGTGGTTGAATGGAGAGATTATGCAGAACCAAAGAATTGTGGAGAAGATTCTGAGAAGCCTACCCATAAAGTTTGACTCAGTCGTGATAGCGATTGAGGAATCGAGGGATTTGACAACCCTCTCGGTAGATGAGCTCATGGGTTCCTTGCAAACGCATGAGCAGAGGTTGAGCCGCTCAACTCAGTCCTCATTGGAGCAGGCGTTCAAGGCATAGGTCTCATTTCGAGATAGTAGCAGAGGAGAATCCCACCAAGGAGCCTCTAGTTCTCAAGGAGGAAGAGGTAGAGGCAAGCATGGGAAAGGCAACAAGCAAGGAGGAAGGTCAAACTGCAATGACAGAGAGACCAACTACAACTTCCATCAGCAAGGAGGAAGAGGCAGTGGGAAAAATCAGCAAGGTGGATCTAATCAGAAGAAGGATAAATCCAAGATCCAGTGCTATTACTACAAGAAGTTTGGCCACTATATCTTTGAGTGCAGAAAGAAGATGGCCAAGGATAACCAACAGCAAGCGCACTACACAGATGAAGCTGGAAATAGAGATGCCTATGGAAATATGTTGTTGACGTGTAGTATTGAGGAGGAGAGCCAGAAGAATGTCTAGTATCTCGATAGTGGGTGCAACAACCACATGATTGGGAATAGAGAGATGTTCTCACAACTGGATGAAACAGTCCAGTCTGAGGTGAATATGGGGAACAATAGCAAGGTTCCTGTGATGGGGAAAGGAAAAATCCTCATCTGCACTAGGCATGATGAAAGGAAGCAGATCTATGATGTGTACTATGTGCCTGGGTTGAAACACAACTTGTTGAGTGTTGGACAACTCATGCAGAAGGGGCACACTATTCAATTCAAATATGGAGCCTGTACCATCAAAGATAGAGAGCATGGGCAGATTGCAACAGTGTCCATGATGAAGAACAAGATGTTTCCACTACAGATTTAGAATGAATCATTGATGTCTCTAAGTGCAGTTGTGAAGGATGCTACCTGGATGTGGCATCTCAGATTCGGTCACCTGAGTTTCAGTGGCCTGAACTTGTTGCACAAGAAGCAGATGGTGAAGGGTTTACCCCTTATTGAGCAACCAAATCAGGTTTGTGAGGGTTGCTTAGTCGACAAGCAGCACAGGGATGCGTTCCCTGTAGGATAGTCTTGGAGGGCTTCACAGCCACTAGAGTTGGTGCACTCAAACATTTGCGGTCCAATGTAGACCAACACTTTTTCTGATAACAAATACTTCTTGACCTTCATTGATGACTTCAACCGGAGGACATGGGTTTATCCCATCAAGCAGAAGTTAGAAGCATTTTCCAAATTCAAGGAGTTCAAGGCTCTGGTTGAGAAATAGAGCGGTTACCAAGTGAAGACTCTCAGGACAAATGGTGGAGGTGAATACATCTCCAATGAATTCCACAATTTTTGCAAGGCAAATGGAATTCATAGGCAACTTACTTCCAGATACACACCACAACAAAACGGTGTAGCTAAGAGGAAGAACAGAATGATCATGGAGATGGCACATAGTATGCTGAAGGTGAAAGGATTGCCGCATGAGTTCTGGGTAGAAGCTGTAACCTGTGCAGTCTATCTACTGAACAGATGTCCCACCAAGAGTGTGAAGGACAAGATTCCTCAGGAGGCCTGGAGCAATCAGAAGTCGAGTGTGGATCATTTGAGAGTTTTTGGGTGCATAGCATATGCACATGTTCCAGATGAGAAGAGGTAGAAGCTGGATGACAAAGCAGAGAAGTGTATCTTCACAGGGTACAGTGAACAAGCGAAGGCATATAGGCTATATAATCCTGTGATGAAGAAGCTTGTCATCAATCGAGATGTGAAGTTCTTGGAGGATGAAGCCTGGAATTAGAAGTCTAAGACTGGCTAGCCAGAGCCAATAGTTATTGAGTCTGAAGACTTGGAGGAAAATAGGGTGCAACCACCTATAGCTTCAAGCAGTAGTAGTGGTGCCAACAACAACATAGCCTCACCATCCCGGTCACCTCCACTTGCAAGTAGGATCCCCAACTTGAGGACACCCACAAAGATGAGGAGCTTGCAAGACATCTATGAGGTAACCCAAAATCAAGAAGATGAAGAACATTCTGACTTTGCTTTATTTTCTGAGTGTGATCCAATTTCATTTGAAGAAGCAAGTCAGAATAAAAAATGGGTGAAGGCGATGGATGAGGAGATAGAGGCCATAGAGAAGAATGAGACATGGCAGTTGACGGATCTCCCAATAGGGAAGAAGACCATTGGGGTCAAATGGGTATACAAAACAAAGTTTAATGCCCAAGGAGAAGTTGATCGGCATAAGGCCATATTGGTGGTGAAAGGCTACAAGCAGAAGTCAGGGATTGACTATCATGAGGTGTATGCACCTGTAGCCCGACTTGACATAGTCAAGATGATCTTGGCATTGGCAACTCAGAAGGGTTGGAGTGTGTACCAGATGGATGTCAAGTCTACCTTCCTGAATGGAGTGTTGGAAGAAGAGGTCTACATAGACCAGCCACCAGGCTATGAGCTGGAAGGACATGAAGGCAAGGTCCTAAAGCTGAAGAAGGCCTTGTATGGGTTGAAGCAAGCACCTAGGGCATGGTACAACCAGATTGATGGCTATTTTTAGGAGAATGGGTTCATCAAATGCCCATATGAGCACACCCTATACCTGAAGACAAATGCAAAAGGAGGGATGATAATCATCTGCTTGTATGTGGATGATCTGATATACACTGGAAATAGTGATGTATTGTTTGACCAGTTTAGAACAACCATGAAGAAGGAGTTCAAGATGATGGACTTAGGGCTGATGAAGTACTTTCTAGGCATTGAAGTTGACCAATTAGCAGATGGCATCTTCATTTCTCAGGGTAAGTATGTGAAGGATGTCTTGAAGCGGTTCAAGATGGAGGACAGCAAACCTGCCATCACACCTATTGCCACAGGTCTGAAGCTGAGCAAGTTGGATTCCAGCAAAAATGTTGATCCAACTCTGTACAAGAGGCTAGTTGGCAGTCTCATGTATTTGACTGCAACTCGACCCGATTTGATGTTTGGAGTCAGCTTGATTAGAATATTTATGGAGACTCTAAAGGACACACACTGGCAAGCAGGTAAAAGGATCTTACGCTATGTCAATGGGATGCGGAACCATGGAATATTTTATTCTAGAAAAGACCAACTGGAACTGGTGGGCTACATAGATAGCGATTGGGATGGCAACACTGATGATTAGAAGAGCACTTTTGGCTATGCTTTCCATCTTGGTTCGGGAGCAGTTTCATGGTCATCCAAGAAGCAACCGATAGTTGCGTTGTCCACTACTGAGGTAGAGTATGTTACTGCCACGTTAGCCGCATGCCAGGTAGTATGGCTATGAAGAATCTTGGGTGAGCTGAATCATCCATCGGAAGGGGCGACAACCATTTTTAAGACAATAATTCTACCATAGCATTTTCGAAGGATCTAGTGTTTCATGGCTAGACGAAGCACATTGACATCCGGTATCATTTCATCAGGGAGCTGGTGAAATTTAACGAAGTTCAGTTACTATTTTGCAGGTCCAAGGAGCAGGTAGCTGATATTTTCACAAAACCTTTGAAGGAGGAGGACTTCAATAGACTGCAGGAAAATTTGGGCGTCAAAGTCTTTGTGAAATCTGGTTTAAAGGAGGGTGTTAGAAAATTAAACCATATTTGATGCCAGTCAGACCATATTACCATACATCCAGATGCCGTAATTTCACGCGTGCGAGTAGTTGAGACTTTCCTGCACATTTCTTCAAAGCCAAGCTATAAATATCGATATAGTTGGCATTTTATGAGTTGTATCTTCAAAGCCAAGCTATAAATATCGATATAGTTGGCATTTTATGAGTAGAAGAATACAACAGTAGAAGGAGAGCATAATTGGTAGTTTAAGGAGAAATCAAAGCAGCAACTTTTGATATTCTCTGCTTTCTGTTAATCCTACAACTTGGTTGCAGAAGTATGTAATCCGTTTTGAATCAGATAAATAAAATCTTCTATTTGTGCATGAAGTTTAGCTCTTATCTCTGTTGAATCTGTGATCGACTTTATTCTCTCCCAAATGCAAGCACTGCATCCATTTTAATTCAAAGTCTAAGGTTTGGACGTTTTTTGAGTGAACTCCAGCGAGTTGCTTTTCGCTCTGTTTGGCAAGTGAACCTTGGTCTCTCTCATTTGCTTAGCGAACCTCGGTATCGCTCCACTTTCAAGCGAACCGTAGGTTTACCTCTTGTTGTAGTGATTCCAAGGCTAAAATATTTTTATCAAAGTCAAAAATCCTTCTCGCTCCGTCAACGAGAGATCCCGAGTCTCGCTTAAGCTAGCGAACCACTCCAAGACTCGCTCGGCTAGTGAGCGATCCTGAGTCTCGCTCAAGCTAGCGAGTGATTTCAAGAGTCACTCGTGTCTTGAGTGAAATTTGTCATCTGCTCATTCTCGCCTCGCTAGGAGTATGATTCCCGAGATCTCTCCTTTCTCGAGCGATCTTCGACGCTGAATTTTCTTCAGATCTCAAATGCAAGCTCAACCTTCAATCTGGGTTCCACGACACTAAGTCAACAATTACCTGCACAATCTTATCTAGGCAAAAGAGAGAATGTGCTCGTTAATCTCAAAGGATTATCTGGTATATCAGCTATATATCCACAACTAAATTTTCCTTGTATCCCATGATTTTCGTACAAAGTAGACGTAATATTTGTGTCTTTCTCGATCTACACTCAACATATGCATGACGTGGTCGAAACATCCACCATTGGTAAAGAAGACGTCTAAACCCAGTTTTTAATTTAAAAAATAAAAATATTACAAAATTGTTTAAGTGCTGCAGCTAAGAAGTATTGAGAGCATTCACACAACAACAATATGCTTCTTCGTACAAAACTATCACTCTTTCCTTCATCCATTTTTATTATTTGTTTAAGCACTTGTTTTTCAATAAGTATAATTACACCTTACTAAATAATAATTTATTAAAAAAAAAACAACATTGTCAAATGTAAAACAATTTTAATAAACTTTCAACCAACCCTTTTTATTTAGTATTATTCAACTTATAAATACATAATTAAAAAAAAAAAATTGAAAAAAATGCAATGGTAATTTTTTTGGGTTTTTATTTAGCAGAACCAAGTTTAAACTTTGATAGAAATAACTTCTCATAAAAACCATTGTTTTATCTTAACATTTTAATTAAGAGAAAGTATGGCTTTGGGCTCTCTTAGAAAAGACCCTTGGTCAAACCATTGTTTGTTAATACCATAGTGGTAAGTTCCTAGATTTTCATTTCAAACCCCGAAAGGACAAGGACCCTAATAAAACCCTTAACATTGTGTGCACAAAGACTCCAGTTTGGGCTTTGGGCTCTCTTTGAAAAGACCCTTGGTCAAACCATTGTTTGTTGGCTGCCTTGGTTTAGAGGTTCTTTATTTTTATCTTACCCAAAAGCTAAGGTTTTTTTTTTTTAAATATTTCTTATTCACATCCACCATGGAGATTGAAGGGTCGCATCACCAATAATGTCACTGATAATGTAAGTGACGTCCTTACTACACACTCATGAAGAGTAAAAAAGGTAAGGTTTATAATAACAACTTCCAATACCCTAAAAAATAGAAGTTAAAGTTCTCTTAATGACTTCCTCTTGGGTTTTCTCGGGTTTTGATTCTACCAAGGCATGGTTATAATACAATATTTTATACCAAGCCATCGTTATAATACAATCCCCTAAAAATGCCTGCGCAGCGTATCCACCATGAACTCATGATTGTCATGATTGTCCTCGTTGAATCAGTTTTGTGAGATTGAAGGGAGGACTTTCCACTGCAGATTTAGTTCGTCATCAAATGATGAACCCTCTCTATGGGATGAACTTATCCCACAAGTAGTATTCGCCTCGATCTTTTAATCGAAAACGCTTTGTATTTGCCGTTGTTCCCCTTCCCGCAACCCACGTTCTACCCCTTCCCGCAACCCACAACTGCGTGAAACGCGCCTGCTCCACAGCAAGCAGACGATGTCTCACGAACTCTAGTTAACAATAACAAAAATAAGCAAACAATCCTCTACTTAACGATAAGAAAAATAAGCAAACAATCCAGTTTTCGCCCAACAATTTCTAAAACTCCTCTACCGTACGAGTTTGGGCGAGTAATCGCACAGTACTCAGCGATTAATGACGGTAACTCACCGCTTGGCCCAATTTTTTTTAAGAAAATGACTCGCATGTCCCGTTGACCCGTAACTTTCGTGGGTATTTGTAGTTAAGTTTTAAAATAAAACATTAAAATAAAAAAAATAAAAAGTAAAGTAGTTTTAATGTGTGAGGTTAATTAAAAAAATAAAATTAAAATAGTTTTTAATATACTTAAGATAATAGGTTATGATTATATGAGGTAAATATTATTTATTTATATAATTATTTTTAATCAAATTTTAGTTATTTAAATATAATGTAAACCTTTACAGGAATTTTTTTTTAATATTTTAAATTTATTAATAATAATTTTATTAAATTAAATAAAAAGTATATTGTAAAAATTATATTTTTCTAATAACTGCAAACTTAATACAGTAGTAAGGGCTTTGATTTTTTTTGAGAGGTTTAAAATTCAAACTCCATTAACATGAGGGACGGGGACCTTTATAAAAACTTGTATAATCTCATTGAAAATAAATTATATTTTTTACGTGAGTATGTGTGATATGTTATATTTTTTGATGATATTTTTTATAATTTTATATGTTATAAAGATATAAAATTAACTTTAATAATCATATGTTATAAAATTTTGCATTTCATACTATCATTGATAATTTACATTAATAAAATTAATTATTAATCAAGAGATTATTTATTAAATGAGGTGAAATCAAGTTAAAAACAAATGAATATGTTTTTATTTTTGTTTAAGAGGAATTTAATTATTTATTATTTTTTGGATTAGATAGTATTTAAGAGGAATTTATTACTTTATACTTTTGTGATGTCATGGTTACATATAATTAATCTAATACTAATGCACCTTAAAACTTATTTTAAAATTTTGTAAAGGAAAAAAAAATAAATATTTTATATTTTATTAAAAAATATATAAACAAGATTTATTTTAGTATTTTATTATAAAATATTCTTAAATAATTTTTTTTGAAACATTTTAATTTTAATTTTTTAATTATGATTTTGTAGTTAAAAATTTAATATTAACTGAAAATATTTAAAATTTAATTATTAATAAACATTTTATTTATTTTATTGAAAATAACTTTATCGTAATAAAAAAGAAAAAAGAAAAATTAAAATAATAAAAATATAAATTAATTAAGAAACTTATTTCTACTTATTTAGGAGAATGGACTATAACTACCTGAAGGCACGTAATGATGATAATAATAAAAAATCCTGTCCAATGCTGGGGCCATTAATTATGTCAATAAGCCTGTTGGTATCAATGAGTGTTAATGTTTGTCGGTAGATTACCATGGGCAAAGCTTGAACCTAAGAATGGGCAATTCCTGTTCATCTAAATCGGTCGTTTTAACCTCTTTACATTAAGAAATAAACGTTGCTGGATTTTGATCCACAATGTACATGCTTTTTATATTCTGGACACAGAGGACCATTTTATTATATGCTTTTGTTGGATTTTGATCCACAATGTACATGCTCCGCCTTAGAAAGGCAAACACCGACCACCATTTTGTTACTTGTGAGGTAGAAACAACGGGTTCAAACATTTATTCAATCAATTTCACAACGTCGGATTTAAAACCTCTATTTTCCATCCTAAAATCTACCCAACATGACACCTCATGATTCACAATGGCAACCGGAATTGAATGTGATAACCATCAAGAAACTCGGAGATCGGGATAAATGTTACAAGTTTTACACGCTATAAAGCGCATAATTCACCTACGATAAGTGCATGGCAAATTCTGCAAGTAACTTTTTTGGTGTAGGAAAACTCTATAATTCTTATTTTAGTGTGTTAGAGATTTTTGTCTTTGAGATTTTTTTATTTTTTTTTCATTTAAATAGGAGTATTGGTAAGCATTGGCGGCAATCAGTGGCCTATCGTAGGCAATTCTGTAAGTAATTTCATGGGGATGTCACAGCTTGCTGCAATGCTTCAACCCTCTTTCTACACGCTTGTTGTGTTATTATTGACGTGTCCTCTTCATTTCTCATTCGGAACAGAAGTAGCTAATTCCAATTCACTCACGGTGGCACGCAACGATTCTGTGAAGATGACAGATTCGTGTCCATTGAGCTGCTTCATAATCAATCCCGTCTGTGGAACAGATGGCGTCACTTATTGGTGCGGATATGGCGATGCTCAGTGCGCTGGTGCTGAAGTGGCTCACGCTGGATTTTGTCCAATCAACGCCAACCAAACTGGTGTCCTGTGCCAGCAGTGGATGTTTCTTGTGCATACTATCTGGCTCATTGGCCTTGCCTTCCTTATCTTCATTGGGCCTTTCCTAAAGCCCGAGGTCTAATGAAAAAATACAATCTAAATTTCAAGTTTTCCAAGTCTTGTCAACAAGTCCCTTACAACCAACGGCTTTTTCCTAACTACACAATAGATCTCACTCTTTTGACCGGTACATTTATGCAAATGTTTGAATTTCGTGGGTGGAAGCCATTGATAATTATTGTCCTTAGCTTGGAGGTTGATACAACTGTATTTGTATTTATAATCGATTGTATATATTTACAGAGGAAATGCAGAATCTTGGAGTTAACTGGAATCTCATTTAATAACAAAATTATTGGATAAGTTATGACTGCATTTAAACTTAAATTATACAAATTATTTTAAAAAAAAATCTGGTTTTCGTTTATATGTCAAAGAATTAGCGCACTAAAAGGTGGCGATTGAATTTTATAACTTCAAATTAAAGAATATATATATATATATATTTTTCTAATCAAAAGCATTATCTCAAGAATTTTAATTTTATGATTTTTGTATAGAGTTGAATCCAAATCTTGTTGCCTGAAATAAAGTGTGATACAATTTCATAATAATTTTTTATTTTTAAGTAAATTAGAGCAACTATAATATTATTAAAAATTGATTTTAAAGTTCAATAAAAAAAAATAAGGTTGTAGAACATTCTTTAAAAGATAGAGAATGATTAAATAAAATATGGTTAGGCCTTCTTGGAGTCTCTTGTTGATATATTAATAAGTAATGCTAGTGTTTTAGTTTCTTGCCAAGGGAAGGCTTTTAGGGAGGTTATTTTGAAGCAATGTCTTAAGTTGGATAAGAAACTTAGATCCGATTGCTTTGCTCAAGCTGATGTAATTTTGATATATTTGTATTCGTTTATTAATGAGAAAGTATTATTTCAATAATAATAAAAAAATTATTTTATGACCAAAAAAAAATTAATTCACTTCTAAATATTTATTTTTATTATATATATCATAGAAGCTAATAAATTATTTTTTTGAAATAATACATTTATTACAAAATAAAGTAAAAATAAAAATACAATTATAAAATATAATTTAATAAAAGTTTAAATTTAATTGTGATAATTTTTTTAAAACTAGTTTTAAATCATTATATGATAATAACAATCCTTTGAGAACAATCAAATTCCAAATATTTTCTTTAGGGTACTTTTGGAAATATTCTTAGATTAAGCATATAATAGTAATATAGTTTATCTTGTAACAGTTGATATGACTAATTTAAAAGTAAAAGGGAATGATCATTGGTATGTTGTTGCCATTTCATCTTAGTGACCTAAGTTTGAATCACGGGGAGGGAGGCCCCTTGAATCTATGACCTTAGGCAGTGCCCCTAAAAAAAAAAAAAAAATTAATCTTTATGAATAATAATATTTATAGTTTAGATAGAGTAACTATAAAAAATAATTTAGTATAAATTTTATATAATATTAAATAATATTAGTTAATTATAAATTATTTAATATTATTTTATAATATCAATATGGAGATTAAGATAATAATAATTTTTATTATAAAAATATAAATTTCTACCTATTCCTATCTCCATTATGGCACAAAATAAATTAAATTTTATAATAGTTTTATTTTTAACTTATATTTATATATATATATATATATATATATATATATATATATATATATATATATATATATATATATTTAAGGTCCGCCTTGGTCTAAGAGACCACGAACGGGGGGTTCTACACCGTCAAAGTCACCCGGGGTCGCACCCACTCTGCCCGCACCAACATTATCAATTGGATTTTGGATACCCAATTCAGCTTTTTGGTAGGGTGGAGATTCGAACCTGGGACCTCCCTTGGAGGATTGCCCTCTCCTCTCCAACTCACCTACAACACCTGGGTCACTTATATTATATTTTGATATCATGTGATATTTTTAATTTAACATGGATACAAAGACCTAAGAATATAATATTTTTTTTCAGTAATTGAAGTTAAGGATAAAAAGAAAATTATCATTTACATTCATATTTAGAAAAGTGTCAAAGTTTATATCCACTACATCGACTACATGTCACACATATATAAAGCTATGACGAGTTTAAAATATCTTGAGTGACATAAATTCTTAATAATATGGTGAAATAAACCAATCAAAAAAATCAATCATTCATACTTGTTTATAGGAGAGTTGCAAATGTGGAGAGCTATAGTTTTTGGAGCTACAACTATGGAGGGCTTTCAAAGTTGCAACTGTTAAGAATTTTTCAAAGCTAGGGTTTACAGAGCTGTGACTATGGAGAGCTAGGATTTTTAGAGATACGATTGTGGAGAGATTTCAGAGCTACAACTATGAAGGTTTTTTAGAGCTAGGGTTTCTGGAGCTATGACTATGGAGAGCTAGGGATTTTAGAGCTTTTATTGTGGAGAGCTAATATTTTTGGAGCTGCAACTATGGAGAGCTAGTAATTTTGGAGCTACAACTATGGAGGTTTATGAACCCGATGATCAGGAAGGTGGAGCTTGGTGTGGTAAGTGATATGGTGGTGGGTGAGGTGGTAGTTAGTGGTAAATAGGTAGGCATGGGTGCAAATGGTATGGATGATGAGGATTCAAGTAGTGTTATGGGCCCTATGAAACCTCCTAGAGATGCAAACCCCCCTTGGGACCTGTTAGGCATTTTGTTTCCCTTTAACCTAGGTGCTCTATCCTTTAGGAGTTTGGTTTCTTCCAAATATCATAAATAGAAGTCCCCTACAAATTTTTTTGACCTTATTCTAGAGTATACCTCACTAAGGGTTTTATGGAAACTGATGCACCTAACTATGGATGAAGGAGCCTTCAACCTAGTAGGTAAATTCATAGGAACCTACCCTGATATTAATTTGATTAAGAAATGGGCTTCCCTTAAATGGTCTCCTAAGGATTTCATGGATTTTGTCATCTTTCCAAAGGAATTTTTATCATAAATATCAATGAGGAGGAAGATTCTTTGTGCATATTGGAAGGGGGTCCATGGTTCTATGGATAGAGGAGTCTATTTCTTAGGAAATGAAGAACAAATTTTGACCTTGATTTTTAGAATATTAACATGTCCTTCCTATGGATTAGACTCCCTGGACTTCCTTTCCAATTTTGGCATGAGGATATCCTAAGAGGAATTGCTAAAATCTTGGGAGAGCTAGTTTTGATTGAAACTGCCATAAGGTATAAATCTAGAATGGTGTATGCTAGGATGTGCATGAATGTGGACCTAAAAACTAATCTCCCAGAATAATTCAAGCTTATTTTATATTTTAGGACCAAAAATCAATCTGTGAAATATGGAAATATACCCTCTATCTACTTTAGTTGCAAGAGAATGGGGCATATGGCCATATGCTATCCTAATAAGGTGACCTGACCCAATAAGGTGAGTCAACCTAAGAAGAAATCCTAGATAGAAAAGAAAAATATAGGCTTATAGATCCTTGGGAAAGGAAAATATCTAGTCTCAGATAACTTCAACCATTCTTTGTAGAGATAACCTATGCTAAAATAGTCTCACTATCAGAGGAATTGGAAGCATTGGTAGATCCTATTATTCAGGTATGTAATCTGGTACCCTCCCCTATTCCTCTCTCTTCCAATCCTTTGGTGGGTAATCCATTTGAAATTCTAGCCTTGGACCAACATTTTTTTGTTGGGGATATTGATTTCTCTAACTTAGTTAACCTGAATTCACAAGCCTTGATGATGGAAGCCTCCCTACCTAGGTAGAATAACATATCAGATACAATTATGATAGACCCTCTAAACCTTTTGGTGGGAGATTCCCCTTCTAAGAAAATTAAAAGTCTAGTCTCCAAAATTCTTCTAGGATCCTCTTCTAAGGGGAAAAATTGTAGTGTCAAGGGAAATGGGTCCCTTGGACCTATCACAAGTAATCAAAAGAAAGGGACTATGGATGTGGGCTCTAAAAGGAAAGTGGGAAAACCTTCAAACAAAAAACTTAGGAAATGGACCATTGAGTCAGATATTGTGAATGGAAGTCAAGAGACTTTAAAGCTAGAGATCAAGAGTCATCCAATTGACCATGAAATAACATAGAGTAGAGTAGAAAACCAAGTTGGGGTAAAAAATGATTCTAAAGGGTCTAAGTGGTAGACTCTGTTTGAAAGATGGCTAAAGCTAGGATGCAAGTGTCCAAGATGCAAGAAGAAGGTTTTGAAAGAAGTTTGCTAGAAGACTCAAATTGAAGGTAACAAGTACTACCCTCCCAAAAAAGAGAGCAAGACCTCAAGCCAAACTGATGATCCCTCCTCGGATTGTGAACTTCTTTCTTCCATGAAGAAAAACTTAAGATGAGGTAAAAAATCTTAATATGAGTTTACTCTTGGCTTGGGATCCCAAATTTAAAATAATGAATGCATTATTTTTTTCTAGTCATGATTACAATGAAATAATCATATGCACTAAGGCATAACTAATATGAGTGTCTATTAATATTCTAGAGATAAATCTAATTAACCTCTACTTAAATCAAACAACCCATTTGTAAAAGAAATATTAAAGAAAGAAGCAAGGTCCAAAGTGCATATAAGAAAAAGAAATAATAAATACTCACTTTCTCAGTTATGAAGACCACTATTATATAGATGGGGACTTGGTTACTACCAACAATATTTTTTATGTAACCCAGGTCGCCTTTAGCACAAGAGATTAAAGATAAAAAAAGAGACCATAAACCAGTACAAGTATAGGTTGTTTGTAAGAGAAATCACATATCAAAGTGTCTTATAGGCATTAACATAATGCAAATGTATTTCTTCCAGTGACAAACATAAAATAAAAAATAATTAAAATACCTTAAGTTTATTTGACTCCATCCCCGGTAAGAAAATTATAAAATCAAATTGCAAAGACATTAATCAAGAAAATAAAATACAACCACAATCACTGGTTTGATCCATCAAATAGCTAATTGGAAAAAATAAATATTTTTCTAATTGATGAATAGGTAGTAATTAGCATTTTTAGCATGAAATATTATAAATCCAGGGAGGAAGCATTGTGACCATCGGGTGTTAAATAAATAGACCAATCCATACGCCTAAGTTATTTATCAAGTATTCACAACACTATAGTTGACCAATGATTAATCTAATTTTCATCATTTCATTGCATAGCTGCAACATATATAAGAGTGTTTTATCTTAATTATGTAAGGGTTCCTCCCATGTCAAACATAAAATAGGTAAACCACACATGAAGAGGTGTGTTTGTTATCCTTACAAACCTAATATATGAAGTAAGTATAGTGAAGAGAAGCTTATTCATATTTAAAGACTTAGCTATTGGAAAACATAAACATATGCAAACAATTCAAACATGAGAGAGCATATAACACAATCAATGACCACCACTCTACTAATCTAATTCAGGAAAGAAGAATGCATTATCGGTCTTCTTATCCACTTTCTTCTTGACTTTCCCTATTCTTCTCTTTAAAACACATGAAACTATTTTTAAAAATAGGGGTTAGAATGTCATGACCTTCCTAAAACATGATTTATAATGCTACTATTTATATGTGTATATAGTGTTAATATCTCTTGAATTATTATGCTTTAACATTCTTGAACAACATGCTACTTGTGAATTATGTGTTGTAGGTACAGGTCCTTAAAAGCTAAAATGGGAAATGATGGCAGTGGAAATCTTCACCATGGTGAAAAATTCACTATTAGATAAAGGGTATAATAGCCTTGATAGTAAAATATTCACCAACGGTTCAATGGTACATGGAATCCCATGTAGATGCATTAGTATAGGTGCATTGTGTATGAATATTTCATATCATTGAAATGAATGAGTGCTTACTTTTGAAAATCCTCCAATGACAAGGAACATCCCAAAGCATGGGAGCTATTTTTCTAGAAGATGATAACAATTTTTTATTATCAAGTTCCCTTATGAGAAGAATTGTTGGAGGAATAGATGTATATGTTGATTTAAATAGTTTATTTCTTTATTTATTTCCTTAATTGTTTTTAATTTATTACTAGGAAATAATTTATAAATTAACAAAATAAATTAAAAATATATAATTAAATTATGTGGCCAGAGGATTCAATTTAACCTTGCATTTAGTATTTCATTTAATAATTACTAAAATTAAAAAAATAAATATTAAACGCCACTTGGTCGGAGGATTTAGATTTGAGTTGGTCATATGCATGGCCTTACACATGCCTAGCCATATTTCTTTAATATCCTTTTCAAATAGAGGATGGTAATTGAAGAGGGAGGGTGGAATAAGAGAAGAAGGATGGCAAGAAAGAGAAGGATGGCATAAAAGAGAACATAGAAAGTGAAGAAGGAAGCGGATAAGGATAGAGTGATAGTCATTGACTATGTTATCTTCTCTCACATGTTTGAATTGTTTCCATAGATTCACATTTTCCAATATCTAGGCCTTTAAATATAAACGATATTCTATTCACTATGTTTAATTTGTATATTAGGTTTGTAAGGATAATAGATATGCCTCTTCATGCTTCAATTTTTATTGGTAAATTTTGAAATAATTTTGGGTTTAAATAAGGCAATGAGTTCTTAGATTCTCCTAGATTTCCTATGTATCTACTTTCTTTATTATTTTTTATTGTATTTTATCTATTGTGTCTTGCTTTTGGCTCTTCTTTTTCATCATCTAAAAGTTAAAAGTGGAATGGATAACTTTGTCATCCCTATCTCAAAGATGTTTAGAGAGCCTAGGCCCATTAAGAAATTCAAGATTAATATGACAATCCTTTTGAGAAGCTCTTGAGAAGGCGTGTAAAGTTTCCTTTGATATTATTGGTTTCCTTGCCAAATTGATCAACTTGTTTGCCTCACCTATCGAGGAAGTTTCTTGGATGGTGTTTATTTATGGTAATTCTTGAAATTTATAAGGATTAGGTTTCCTTTACTTATTTTTAAGCTTTAGGGTTTTTGGACCATTTTTGTTATTTTTGTGCTCCTTTGCAATGTCCATTGTAAGGGTTGGTTCCTCTTTTTTCTATTGGGTTGAAGGCTGACCTTGTTCAGTCTGGTTTATTTGTTTGTGTTGTTTGTTTTTAAAAAGGGTTGGGGACCCTTTCAAAACCCCTTGTTTTCCATATTATATATAAAAATATCATTCTATTAAAGATTTGAATCTCAATCTCCATATTTATATCCCATATTTCTAACTACTTAGCCCTTGTCATTTGATGAATGTATAAGAAAGGATTTTAATGAACATACATTTTAATATATAAATATGAATGATAATCTAATGTCATATTACTTGATAATGATAGAAACAAAATGAACATAAAGGTAATTTTTTAAAACATTTAAATTTGATAATGTTTAGAATATTGCGAAAATAAGATAAATTTAATAATATTATAATATTACATACCATTATCTTTATGGAGACAAAAGCAAATTATTACTAGCATTACTCCTAAATGTACAAGTTATGCTATTAGGGTCAAATAAAAATTGTATATAGAATTTTTAAAATCATCATGCAACACTTGTATTGCCAATGTAATATATAATTTATCACCAATATATGCAAAGGATAGAGGAAACATTTAAATAATATACAATGATAACGATCACTCTCATTGACAAGGGCTAGGGTTCCCTTATCAAGCTTGACAATGGCATTGTTGTTGTATTGGTTGGTTTTGAATATAACAAAAGTATAATATATCTTTGATAGGTTCTAGTAGATTTTTTATGTTTGTTTTTAATATGTATTATAATATTTATAGTGATAAATAAGATATTTTATTCTCAATGCTTTAAAGTACTCTATTCAATGGTGAAAATGTCATAGGCATGCATTATTTAAGCAACCACAAATTAGGATAGGGTTGGATACCATTCTTTAAGAGTTGGAGAATGGCTAAATAAAATATGGTTAGGGAAATATATATTGGGTAAACAATAACTATTATAAGGATCTTATTATATGGCCCATGATCAAGGAGATGTTTAAGAACTACTCTACTTTTTATATTTATTACAATTAAATAATTTAGATTCAAGAATATCATATTTATATATCAAATAATGTCAAGTGCATTTAATTAAAAAAAAATACAAAATCATATTTATTTTAAAATATTTTTATAAAACATTTAATAAATAAATATTTTATATCTAAAATATTATATATATATATATATATATATATATATATATATATATATATAGACAAGGGATCTTTTCCTTAAAAGTCAAAAAATTTAACTTATTGAAATAAGTACCAAATAAAATGTTTTAAACATATTAAATAAAAATAATTCACTTTATTTTAGTAATGTATAATTTTATAAGTAATACATTTATAAAATAGAATTTACTAAGAGTTAAAAATTAATTATATCTTAACTTTTTTTTATCATATCAACCTCCTGTACATAACATATCTGCAGTATGTGAGGGAAGAGATTTGAACCTGGGCCTCTCGATTTCAACTGGAGAGTTTTAACTACCCACTTGCTCTCCAAATCCTCTACATGAGTGGATTATATTATATTTTTAAAAACTAGTTTTAATTCATTATATGATAATAAAAACCCTTAGTTTTAATTCATTATATAATAATAAAAAGCCTTTGAGAGCAACCAAATCTCAAATATTTTCTTTCGGGTGCTTTTGGAAATACTCTTAGAATAACCATGTAATAGTAATATAGACTATATTGTAATAATTGGTATGACTAATTTAAAAATAAAATAAATAGTCAGTGTGGGGACACACCAATGGTATGTTATCGGTATTTATTTGATCAGGTTGACCTGAGTTTAAATCACTAGGAGGGAGGTCCTCTATTTCTAATCCCCGAGGAGGGAGGCCCTCTATTTCTATTCTCTTAGAAAGTATGCCCCTGGCATTTCATCTTGCTGAAGTGAGTTTGAATTTGATATTTTTAATTTAATATGGATACCAAAACCCAAAAATATAATAAATATTTTTAGTACTTGTGGTTAAAGTTTAAAGAAAATTATTATTTACATTCATATATAGAAAAGTGTGAAAGTTTACATCCATAACTAATGACATAAATAAACTTATTATGAATTTAAAATATCTTGAGTGACATAAATTTTAAATAATATGGTGATATTAATCAATAAAAAATATTTATCATTTTATTATAAGATTTGAACCTCAATCTCCATATTTATATCCCATATTTCTAACCACTTAACCCTTGACATTTTATGAATGTATAAAAAAAGTTTTTAAGAAATAGATTTTAGTAAATAAATATGAATGGTAATCTAATGTCATATTAACTTGTTAACGATGAAAACAAATTAACATCAAGGAATCTTTATTTAGTTTTGATACTTTTCTTGTTTATAAATATTAATAGTAATCTAATGTTATATTAGCTTGATAATGGTAAATATTAGCCTTTGTTAAGTAGATAATTAATTTAGTTTCCATACTCTTCTTGCTAGTCTACCACCATAGAGAAATATTCATCTCTATCAAGTAATCTACTCTATCCAATCTGTATCCTTCATCCTCTTCTATAGAGTCATCCTCATTGTGTGAATAAAATTTACCTTCATGCATCTCCACATTCCTATCTAATGATTGTTCAAACTATGCATTCGATGCCCGTTGATAGTGACCCTTAGCCACATTTGCAAATGATCTTACAGGAAGCGGTGATTTCTCTAAATAGGATGCTATTAGATCAACATGCATGTTCACCATAGGGATTGTATGTTAATAATTTGTATTTATAACATTCCTCTCTCAGACTACATAATGCTCACCTAGATTTACACCCTCTATATCTAAGGATAACACATGTCCATTAAGACATCCTTCATTCTTATTAGGCATAGAGAAGAGAGTCGATCCATAACTCGTTTTAGCCTCCTTACAATTCTATGCACTCTAACAGCCTCTTGATAGTTTTGCACACTCTAACAGTTCACCCTAAAAAGAAAAATATGGTCCAATAATTTATATTACAACATCTATCATACTTACCTATGTCAACCTCTCAAAACCTATCATATATGAGCTCCTTTGATACGATAAAAAGAGTGTTTGAGTTGATGCTCCCTATATTATTTTAATACCATCACTCAATAGAAATGGTGAATGAGAATGATCCCAAACCCCCTCTTATTCCCCAAGGCTCACCATGGTATAGACATCACCAACCCACCTATCTTCTAGTCTTCCTCTCTCAAAAAATGTGGGCCTCTACATCAAATAACATATTGTTGATTGATTTTATCCCCAAAGGAACTCCTCTTCCATGAAACCTAGTCCCATGAAGGCCTACTCGATTTTAATTCTTGATGCCACCTTCCTCAACCAATGCAAACTTTGAGCATCAACTAGTTGTTTTTTCAAAACAATTTATGCTATGAAAATTGTTGTGAAAATTTTAAATTGAGATATTAATGTGGTGCTTCAAATATGATGTTGGAGTTCAAACTATATATAACTTTAACACTTTTATGAGGTATTATTCTTAATTATTATCAATATACTTTGTTTGGAATTTAATACTAAATGAGATAGTTAAATCTATTCATATATAAACAACTACAAATATAATATTGTATCTAAATATTTTTAAAATGAAGGATCAAATGTAAAATTGGATAACTTTATTTACAAGACAATCAGAATCTAATGGGTAAGTAGATGTATATTTACAAAGGAAATGCAAAATATTGGAGTTAACTAGAATATCATTTTATTACAAAATTATTGGACAAGTTATGACTACATCTAAACTTAAATTATAAAAATTACTTTTAAAAATAACTCTAGTTTTAGTTTATTGGAAAAATAAGTAGTGTACTAAAGGATAGTGATTGAATTTTATAACTTAAAACTAAAGAATAATTAAATTTAAAATTTTATATTTATATTTTTGAAGTTTAAAATTTTATTGCTAATCCAAAGCATTATCTTTAGAGTTTTGAAAATTTTAAATTTGATGATTCTTCTTTATGAGTTGAATGCAAATTTTATTACGTAAATAAATGTGTGATAGCAAGGGAGAGCTTATTGGTGGACCAATAGTAGGTAATTTTGGTGGACTAGTAGATAAGCTCAATCAATGATGGAATGCATCTTCCCCTCGGTTTTTTTAGATGCAGGTTCTAGACTGCATGAGCTCCTTTCCTAGAGCCCAAGATTTTTTGTTTTTCTTGGAGTCTTATTCACCAAGGGCTTCCTGTTGGGGAGCATCTCCAGAATATAGGAATCCCTAACTCTTATTGACCTTTTTGTATTCAATCCGAGGACTTTATCCACCTTTTTTGGATCTGTGTTTGTGCTCACTCCCTTTGGAAGTGGATTTTTTCCTTTTTTAGACCCTATTCCTATGCCACTCTTGAGTGGAAGCATATCATCTTGGGAGACCCCCTACCCTTTCTGAGTATTTTTTTTGAAAGTGTGGCACTTGTTTCTTATGGTGGCCTTGTACAACATATGGAAATCTAGAAATGATTGTATCTTTGGTAAGTATTCTTCCTCTCTTCACATCTTTGCTTTTGAGAAATCTAATATTATTTCATCTGTGTATTTTTAGATTACAGTTTAGGATAGTAAGGTGAATATCGAGATTTCTCATATTAAAGAGCTTATTGATCATTAGGGAAACACTCCGTGCATAGTTAACCGAGTTCCTCTTGAGAAATATTATCCTCAAAGCTACTCCACGTCCACGTAATGTTGTGACTTGGCCTCAAATTGCACTCTTACCCTAGCTCAAGGTCCCCTCCTTACAGAGCTAGCCCTAATAACCTAACTACTTTTCTCTTTCACTTGGCTCCTTAGCTCGATGTCTATGTCAAGTTGGGTGCTTTAGTGTTTGTTGCCAATGAGGATCTCTCTATTCATGACTAGGAAGATGTTCTCGAAACTTCTTCTTTTGAACAAAGTATCCTCATCATTTTTTTGTGTATTAGTTCTTCATGATTGTAAGAATTCCTTCTTTTTTTCTCTTGTGATGTTCCCTCAGCTATCATTTTTAGTATGTAATCATTATGTTAGCTAGTTGATAGTGTCTGCTTGCCAGTTCTATAAGCCAGATGTGTTTAGCTGATAGTTGATTTCTTGGTTTCCCACACTATATTTATAGTGGTGGTTTTTTGGTTGATGGTGTTGGCCATGTGATGTGCTTATATACCTATTTTATTATTTATAAAAATATATTCTATTACTTCTTTAATATAATACCTTTTTTTACATCACAAAATAAAGTGTGATACAATTTCATAATAATTTTTTATTTTTAAGTGAATTAAGACAACCATAAATTACTATATTTTTTTTTATTGATAGAGAAGGGTTTTGAAAGGACCTAAAACCTTTTACAAAGGGGTTTTAAGGCTCACCAAACCTAACTAAACATGAAACCAAATTCGAGCCCCAAGGAAGGCCCAAGAGAGAAACAAATATCCCACAAACAAAGACCTTAGAAAAGAGCAAAGGCTCCCAAGGGAGTACAAAAGAATCCAAAATAACTAGTGGATTGCTAAAATAAAATATACAATCAAAAGATCAATCAATCAAAAATCCAAACAAGCTCCCACCCACAACCCAAAAATTTATAATTTAATTTTTTTTCAAAAAGGAACAGTCACCAATCTTGCTCAAAGACCAATTCAAATATTTACATTTGAATTTTCTGCTTGAAAGCCAATCTCTCATACACAGAGGAAAAATTTGAGAAAGAAACAAGGGGTAAAAATCTAAAGGGAAATGTTATTTTTGGCATCTACCCATGCCAATATTTGACCTTTGAATCTTATCTGGTGATTCCTTGAGCATATTTTCCTTTGCCTAAATTAGAAAAAACCTAACCCGCTCACTCAAATTTTATTTTTGAGTTAGCTAGAGGTCTTATAGCCTTCTTCCCAATGGATTTTGAGGTGCTATTTGATTGTCCTCTTATTATAGGACCATGGGTATTTAGATATTTATTCTCTAGAAGAGAAACATATGTGGGAGCTTTGGAATCACTTCCATCCAAAACTAGAAGTGAGTCATTGTCATCATTCTGTTTTGAAGACAAGAGTTTTTGGATTCAAAGGCTTTCCTTTTAGATCAGAAGGATCTATTTGAAGCTCCAATCGATATTCTGAGGCTATATATTTTTCCACCAAAACACTATCCTCTGATAATGAAGGTTGACCTTGAGACGCTTCTTCAACAGGATGATTTTGACCAAGATTCTTTCTTTTATGGATCTCCTCTATTTCTCTCTTATTCCAAGGGCAACGAGATGATGTTTTTATTGAATTTTATAGTTGGAATAGAATAGGGGTTTTGTATCATAGAATATTTATTGTAATCTTGTACTCACATCTAAAACCAAATTAATGGAATCAGGGAACTCAACATCGAGATCCACCATAATACACATGCTAGAATAAATCATTCCATACCTTTGTTTAGTAATAGGGTCAATCATGACTAAATAACCTATAATTTTGGTAATACCTTTAAGAACTGCTTCATACCAAAAGTGATAAGGAAGTCTTGATAACCTAACCCAAATAGGGGTTGTATTGATTTTTTTGGGTTTTAGGATCAAATTCATTTTCCCATCTACGAATAAAAATACTTCTCCCAAAAAATAAGGACCACCACTTAAAATATTGTGTAAGTCCTCCTCCAAGGATAGCTAAGTTAAGAAAATGTTATTAGGTAAGGCAATAATGTTCATCTGTCCTTGAGGATACCACTTTAAGAATACCCATATCCTAATGGAGTCTAAAAGTCTAGAGTTACCCAAAAATTTTCCAACAAGAGCCAGGTCACCATCACCCATGGTTAATTTTAAGAGATTAGTAGGGATGGATAATTTCCTATGAGTAAGCATCAATTCAAACTCATTGTTTGAAGAGAAACTCTTTCTAGGCCTATTAGAAATAACAACAAAAAAGAAATCTTCTTAGCACAAGAAGGCAAAGAGGAATAGGGGATACCTTGAAGGTGGCTCAACGTACTTGGACTTAGTTTCATCGGGTTTGACATAAGATTCATCAAAATCTCAAAATATTGTTCAAAAAAGCATAGGCTCCACCTCAATGATCTCTAAATCACCAACAAAAACTTTGAATCCTTCATTTTCCACCTTCCCTCTATAAGAACCATCTTTAGAGAGAAAAAATTTTGAATTTGAAACTTTATTTGGAGTCATATATGACTCTAAAATATTTACCACCTTTGGTGGAGATAAAATCTCCAAAGAAGACATCTTGCTACCCCAGGCTGCTTTCGAGATAGGCAAAGGTAATTTGTACTAGAGTAGAAGCACAAGGAATATTCAAAGGCTAAATAGGGAATAAATTTCCAATAAGAGAATCATCATGATGAACATTTAGAGACTAACAAGAGACAACCTCTCAACCAAAGCATTTTTCGTACAAGGGGTACTTACATTAACATCTAAGGATGACATACCCAAATCAGTTGTAGACATAGGAGACATCAGAGAATGAGAGCCTAGTAGAGAGGAATGAGTGACACAAGGCTTAGATGGGGAACAAGAAACATCATTTTACGCAAAGATAATGCATTTTATTGCATCACAATTTTACACGTAACATTGTTGAAACATCCACTATTAGTAAATAAGATGCTTAAACCCAATTTTTAATTTAAGAAATAAAAAATTATAAATTTTTTGAAGTGCTAAAGCTACGAAGTATTGAGAGCATTCACACAAATATGTGCTTCTTTGTACAAAACTATCACTCTTTCCTTCATCCATTTTTATTATTTTTTTAAGAAATTATTTTTTAATAAGTATAATTACACCTTACTAAATAAAAATTTATTCCAAAACAAAACAACATTTTAAAATGTAAAATAATTTTTTTTTTGGTAGAATTACAAAAAATAGGGTTTTGAAAGGAACCCCACAACCTTTTACATATTACCTTGTCACAAAGGTATCTAGAAGAGAAAACCACAAAATGCCACAAGGAAAAGAGGCACACCAAAACAATTAGGTAAAAATATGAAAATGATCAATGAGAGAACCAAGAGAGTTCTACAACATTAAATCAATCTCAGGGGCAATTTTACCAGATATTTGAGCAACCTCCTCAGCATAATCCAACTCCATTTTTACAGAATTCCACACGACATGTTGTTTTATATCCATCAACTTTAGACTGTGTAAAACTGCACTCTTCTTTGTAGAGGTCTTCCCTGAAATATAAATATTAGCCACTATTTTATCCTTAACAAAATATCTGGGAAGAACATCCACATCATCTAGGTGAGATAAGTGAGAAGACCCTGCCTCATCTTGCTTTTTACCAATCAACCACTTTGAATTGCGGATGCCACTGCCTTCTACTAAATTGACAGAAGGAGGACCCCCCATCACAAGTGTGGTGACTAAAAAAATTGAGGAATTCTTAAAAATATCATCAATGGAACTCTTTACCGCAGATCCCCTCACACATTTAGTAGAAATGTAAATTTTGCGAGAGATATTCTCTAGACCAGAGCCCAACGAAAATGAGTAAACATCCTTAGAACCTTCACTCGAACTTTCCAAAACCACCAAGATCACACATTGATTTGAAATGAGAAACCACCACCACCCAAGAAGCCTAAAAGGAGACACAAAAGAGGTAGTCTAGTACCGAACTATAGAACAAGGCAGACACCCTATCCCAAGAATGAGTAGGAAAATTTGACACGATGAAACATTGACAGAGCATTGAAAGATGAGTGCATTCCAACGAAAGCTAAGGAGGCTTTGAGATAGATCTAGATGCCAGCAATTAAGGGGGGAATAATATTCAAAATTTAAAATTTGAAAGGAACTAAACCCTGCTAGGCCTATGAAGTAAATATCGTCCGCTACCCTGCTCTTCGACCAACGACTGCCACTGCTCCACAATATTCCTCATCAAAGTGAATGAAGGAAAACCTCCTAACAAAATTTAATGAATATCATTATTGGCATAACAGATAAGCTCAGAAGGAAAGTCCCTCTGCCAAACATAATATCCTAGATGAGAAGCCCCAAGATTCACCATCAAATCCGCCACTACATTACCTTCTCTAAAAATATGCACAATCAATATGTTGTCCAAGGTTCGAATAATTCCAATGGTCTCATCAATAAGGTTGGACACCTTCTAACTTACATGATAGGTCCTTTTAACATTTTATAACATTTAAATAATCACCTTCAACAATAGCTTTTCGAATTTCCAAGTCCCTAATAAAAGACATGTTTACAAAAGTTGTTCTTTCTTCGACAAACTAGGATGATTGGACACTAATATTTTTAGCAAATGCAAGAACAATACTACCATTGTTATCACAAATGATCCCCCGAGCACAAGCCACCCTTGGGTTTCCTTTAGAAGCCCCATAAAAATTCATTTTACACCAACCATAAAGGGGAGGGGTCCAATGAACAAAACCCCTAGGATCATGAGCTGGTGGGGGACAATCCACATGCCCAAAACAAAGACTCTGCTCAATAAACACTTCATTTGGGATCAGAGCCACCAAAAAATCTATCTCCTTTAAGGCACACAAAACATTCTCCACCATCCTCCAAAGAATACAAGAGCTCAAATGAAAGGTCGAGCTTTCTTTATCTTTGAAAACATGCGTGTTTCACTCCTTCCAAACACCCCACATCACATGAGGTAAAAGAAACTTCCAAAAACACTTAAGTTTGGGTGAGGAAAAGGGAGAAGCCCACTATAAGATGCAATCAAAAACTAAATTTAGAAAAAACCAACTCACTCCAATCTGACATAGGATGGACAACAAAACAACCTAAAAAACCTGACAATTAAGAAGTAAATGAAAAGATGATTCCCATGCCTCTTTACAAAAATAACACCTATTAACTAGATACATGCCTCTATTATGAATATTTTAAACTGTTAGAATCTTATTTTGTACTAACAACCAAAAAAATATATTAAATTTGGGTGTTAAATTCTTTAACCAAATAACGCCATTAGGAAAATTGTCATCCCCCTCAGCACTTAGGAGCTCATAATTTGACTTGACTGAGTACAATCCTGCACTATCAAATTTCCAAACCAATCGATCGTCCATATTCTCTTGCCGCACAACATAAATATGGAGCTCATCCATTAAAATATTCCAGAATTGGAGATCAGTGGTATTCTTCATAACAAGAGAAGGATTGGTCCAGACAATTCTGCCTACACAAACTTCAGTGAAGTCAACTACTTTAACAAGCCCATCTAGTCTAGACCCTTGACTCAAATATCTAAAATATAGGTCCTCAATCAAAGGACGATCTCTCAATCAAGCATTTTTCTAGAAATTCAAACTCTTCTCATTTCCAACAATCCACCTACAATTATTATTGATAAACTCAAAAGATTCAATATTGATCCAAAATGTTGAACCGCTAGAAGGAAGAAAATATAAAATAAAGGAATCAAAATTGTACTTAGCCTTCAAAATTTGGCACCATAAAAGATCAACATTAGAAGCTACCTTCCAACTGAGCTTCACCACCAAAGCCTTGTTCATCCTAGCTACATTCTTTAGATTTAATCCACCATATTTTTTCCTTCTACAAAGCTACTCCCATGAAACTAGATGGAATTTACCTTTAAGCTTAGGATCGGCCCAAAGAAAGGCCTTGCAAATGCTATCCAACTTTGCTGCCAATTTACTGGGAATGTGGAACAGGTACATAAAGTAGATAGGGATGCTATGCAATGTACTTAGACCAGCACCACCTTCCCTACTTGACTCAGAAGAGCTGCCTTCCAGGAAGCTAATTTACGATGAATTCTTTCAACCATCGGGGTCCTCAAAGCATATTTAGCACAACCAATAAAATAAGGTAGACCGAGATAAGAGGATGGAAGAGAGGCAATACTACAATTTAAAATATCATTAATCCTTCTTTGCCTCACATCCGAAGTATTTATGAAAAATAAATTACTTTTAAAAAAACTAATCTGCTGACCAATCGCTCTTTTGTAGCAATCTAAAATATATTTGAATTCTCTAGCAAGGACCACCGAGGTAACACAAGAAATCAAAGTGTCATCAACAAATTACTAATGAGAAATCAAATTACAAGGGAGCACCAAACACAACCCAAACTCATCCCGACGTTGAGAAATAGATCTTCCAAGAGCCTTAGCCATGAGAATGAAAAGAAAGGGAGACATCGGATCACCTTGATGAATGCCCCGACAAGAATGAAAAAAACCCACAGGAGATCCATTTATGAGGATAGAGAACCATGCCGATGAAATACATGCCTCTATTAACTTAATCCAACCTTAACAAAAACCAAATTTCCTCAAAACACTAAAGAGAAAGGCCCAAGATACTTGATCATATGCCTTGTTAACATCCAAATTGACGAAAAATACCGCTCTACCACTTTTATGAACAAAATGCATTAATTCATGAATAACAATAGCTCCATCCAAAATTTTCCCTCCCAAAACAAACCCACTTTGAGCAGGATCAATCAACAAAGGCAAAAGCGGTTTGAGTCTAATCGCAATGGCCTTTGATAAAATATTATATACAATATTACATAAACTAATAGGCCTAAAATCATTGAAATACGAAGCTGAGTCTTGGGGATGCGATCCAAGAGAGTTGAATTCAACACTTTCAGGATAAACAAATAACGTTGTGAATATCTAATTATTGAGCATACATCTTCCCCACAAATATGCCAAAATTTATAAAATAACATGGGAGGGAAACCATATGGCCCTAGAGCCTTAAGAGGACCCATCGAATTAATAACCACTTGAATTTCCTCATCAGTGAAAGGAGCCACCAACCTCCTATTTCCAATATTTAGAAACAATCCTTAGAATAGCTTCTAACATCTCACCTTCAACAAGGAGATCCTGATTAGGCACAGAGCAAAGCAGAGAGCTAAAAAAGTCAACAAATTCCTCCTAAATTTCCAACACATCTAAATTTACCCCTCAACTAGCCTTCTCTATCTCTCTAATTTTGTTTCGATCCCTCATCCGTAACGTAGAAGCATGGAAGAAATGAGAATTACAATCACCTTATTTCAACCATAACTCTCTCGATTTTTGTTTCTAGAACATCTCCTCCTTTGCTTGTTTATTATGATATCCCAAAAGGAGGATTCTTTCTTCTTGGAGTAGAGCATCAGAAATTCCTTGAGCTTCCATAAAAACTTCAATATCCTTCAACTAATATCACAATCTCTCATTTTATCTGAATAAATTACCAAAGGTAAACTTGTTCCATAACTTGAGCTTAATTCTAAGCCTCCTCAACTTATTAGTTAATTTAAACATCCCTTCACCATCAATATATTCTTGCCACCATTCATTAACATGAGATTCAAAATCAGGATGGGAACACCACATAACTTCAAACCTAAAAGGTCAAGGAAGAAATGGGATACCATCCGGGACTTCCAACCATAAGGGGTTATGGTCAGAACCAACCCTAGGCAAAGTTGAAAATGATGCATCCCCAAATATATTGTTCCTAGAATTAGAAACAAAAATCCTATCCAATCTACTCAAAATCAAAATACTACCCGATCTCCTATTGCTCCAAGTAAACTTTGCCCCCATTAAATACAAATCCTGAAGCTCAACCAAATTAACAAATTCAAAAAAATCTTGCAAACTCCTTTCATCCACAGGATTACCGCTACACTTCTCAGACATAAATAAAGGAGAGTTGAAATCTCCTGCTACCACCCATGACTCATTTCGAAAGGTTTCCCTCATCTCAAGCAGTAGAAGCCAAAATTTGCATCTATCAGTTTACAAATTTGGAGCATAAATATTATATATCACCCATATCCTCTTAGATATTTTACACCACAACAAATTATTAATCACTTTATTAGAGGAAGATATAACATGAACATTTAGATTCGACGAGTCCCAGAAAAATAGAAGACCACCAAAAGAACTTGAGGCTTCACTAGCCATGAAACCTGAATCCTTCCAAACAAAATTATGCACTGACACCCACGAGGAGACTTCTAATTTAGATTCTTGAATACACAAAATATCAGGAGATCTTTCCCTCCTGAACGAAGCTAATAACCATCTCTTAGAGGAGCTATTAAGCCCTCTAACATTCCATGAACATATTTTCATTGGAAATTTAAAAGGAGAGCTTCTTTCCTGCCTCTCTATTTGGAGAGAACTTGAAACCTTCAAGTTAAAATTATCTTTCACCATTACCTTCCTTAAAAAAAAGGATATCCTGGAAACCATTAGCCACTGCCTCATCCATATATTTCTTCCTTATATATGTACTTGGAGGTTTACCGAGGTTTCATGTTCATCTTAGTATCCACACCCCTTTTGTGGTGACTTCTTGTCTTCAGACCAGGCGACCCCTTCTCCAAGATGAACTTAATAGAAGCAATTTAATTCTTAGAGCCATTCTTAGGGGAAGAAAAATGGTCCTTCAGAGAAGAATATTTCCAATCATACCTAGGTGTTAAGGAGAAGAAATAGTAGCCATTCGAGGAGTCAAAGACTCCAAATCCTTGATCACTTGGGTATCCTCTCCACCTATCGATCTCAGATATTCAAAGGAATTTGATAGGGGAAGATTAATAGCTTGACTCTAAGGGTCCAAATAAAGAAAAACCTTAAAATTATTTTGATATTTTGGTCATGGAGAACCATTCCTAACCAAATCTGACCCCTTCAGACTGGAACCAAAGGCCACACTTGCAACCTTCAACTAAGAAGGGGAAGAAGTAATATCCTTTCCTTTTGAAGTACCCTGTGGCCTCTTATGCTAAAATTTTTACTTCTTGAAAAGGATTATTTTAGGAAAAGAATCCACATTAGTACCTGTTGTGGCTACTCCACAACACACCCCAAAATTGGGGACCCCCTTTTTTTTGCACACTTTCCAAGAAGATTGCAGTGGCCCAGATGTTAAAAGAGTAAAGAAAAGCAAAAATGATAAGTTGTCGCGATATCGTGACATGTTGCTCCGTCGTGACCAAAAATGAAAAGTTGTCGTGATATCGCGACATGTTGCTCCATCGCGACTAGAAATGAAAAGTTGTCGTGATATCGCGACATGTTGCTCCGTCACGACCAAAAATGAAAAGTTGTCGCGATATCGCGACATGTTGCTCCATCGCGGCCAGAAATGAAAAGTTGTTGCGATATCGCGACATGTTGCTCCGTCGCGACCAGAAATGAAAATTTGTCACAATATTGTGACATGTTGCTTTGTCGCGGTTCAAAATAGCAAAAGTACAGCTGAATGAAAAGTGTCACGATATCGCGACATGTCATGTTTTTGCGGCCCAGACAAGTGAAGTACAGTAGAATGAAAAAGTGTCACGATTTCGCGACATGTCACGTTTTCATGACTAAGAGCAACAGAATGCAGCACAAAGTGAAAAATATCATGATATCGTGACATGTCATAAAATTGCGATCAAAGCAAGAAGGAAGAAGTGTTGACCAAAAATTGTCGCGATATCGCGACATGTCATGAAATCACCGTTCATAGAGGAGAGAGAAAGAGAAAGTAAAAAATGTCGCGATATCGCGACATGTCATGAAATCACGATTCATAGAGGAGAGAGAAAGACTAAGTGAAAAATGTCACGATATCGCGACATGTCACGTTTTGCGGCCCAGATCAGCAGGATGCACCAAAATGGAAAAATGTCGCGATATCGCGACATGTTTCGGTCTCGCGGCTAAAATGGAAAAATGTCGTGATATCGTGACTTGTCATGAAATCACGGTCGAAGGCAGCAAGAGAAGAGTCAATGCAAAAGTTGTCGTGATATCGCGACATGTCGCCATTTCGTTACCTGAAGATGAGATGCAGGGCAAGAAAAAAAAAATGTTGCGATATCGCGACATGTCAGGTTTTCACGGTAGGAAAGTGAGAAAGGAATAAAGGAAAGAAATGGTCGCGAAATCACGACAGGTTGCGTTTTCGTGATCTATCGATGGCAACAGAGGTGAAGATAGAAAAATGTCACGAAATCGCGACATGTCTCATTTTCACGATTTCGATGACCTGTAAGCGAAGCAAGGGAAATCTGTCGGGATTTCGCGACATGTCACGTTTTTGTGGCTAAGTGCAATGAGATGGTGCAGAATGAAAAAGTGTCACAATTTTGTGACAAGTTGCATATGCACAGCTCGAAACAGAAAAACATCACGATTTCACGACAGGTTGCATTTGCAAGGTCAGTTGACAGAAAAACGTCGCGATATCGCGACATGTCTTGTTTCGCAATGCAAGTAGAGGAGAAAATCTGTAGATATAAAAACATCGTGATATCGTGACATGCTATTTTTCATAACGATTCATGACGGGTCATTACAAAACATGCAAGGAAGCGCTGAACACATGGCATAAATGTGTAAGGGTTACAAGACAGCTCAGTTAGCAAAGAAGATCAAATGTTTCGACGCTCGAACAACAACCAAAAATAATGAAGAGTCAAGGAAGACAAAACAAAAAGATCTGGGAAATGAAACAAAGCGTCACAGAGTGAAACAAAGAGCCACACCAGAGGGTTTAAAAGTAGAAGCTAAAGACAGGTATAGGGGTCGGAAACCATTGCGGGCAGGGTTGCAGAGCTGAGAGTGATAAGCCATTCTGGGCCTGTTTTGGAGTGTTTTTCTTCCCCTTTTTTTGGTTTTGAGAAAACTAGAGACTTCTGTTATTGTAAAATGATCAATTTTTAATACAGAAAATTTAGAGAGTTGCACCTCATTGACAAGAAAGAAGGAGTTATTTTCTGCATGCAAGATTTAATGTCTATTTTTCCCCTTTTCAGATTTTAGGCTTATAGGTGGAGTAAAATGCAAGTTATCTTGGTTGCTCCAAGCGAATGTCTAAATCTGAAAACCCCATTCAAAACCCTAGGAACTAGCACTTAGCTTATTAGGATTGTGCATGTTTTGCAGGTCCAATAGGTTAGGTTGTATGCAAGAAACCTCATATCTTTGGTTTTGTCGAAATAGGATAGCATCATACTGAATGCATTTTTCATTTTCTTTTTTGCATTTTATTTTCATTTTCTACACTTTATTGTTTCAGAAAGTTCAATTTTCTTTTAATTCTCAGGCATTAAAATAAAAAAATTAAAAAAACTTCAAAATCCAAAAATAGTTCCACCATTGCATATGTAATACTGTAGATTTCAAATACGCATTTTAAAATTTCATTTTCGGAGTTGTTTAAATTTCACCGAAGCTGCTGTTTTGTTGCAGACTTTAAAATCCGAAAATAGAAAATTTCCATTTCAGGGCCAGAATTTCATTTTTCAGTTTTGTTTTTCATTCATGAGCCGATGATGACATTCCCTTCATGAAAATTCCAATTTCATTGAAGGAGTTCTGTTTTATGGCATTTCATCAATTTCCACTTTGAAGTTACAGCGTGGTCATACAAGGGCCAGATCACATTTGCTTTATTCGGGTTCAACGAACAATCATTAAAGTTTCACGATAAAATAAACCAACATTGCCCGTTGTTTACAGTTACTTGCAACCACTAAGGTGTTCCAAGCATTTAAATTGAATATCTTTATTTGAGATATATTAATATACCTACACAAATGCTAACATAGCGGAGACCTTGGAGAAATTACTTGTCTAATTTCTTTGCAAGAGGGGATTTGGAACCCAAATCCTATCGGAGAGTGTGTTTTCACAATCGGGTGAAAATACCACTCAACAGTACCCCTTTTTGGGACTTGTTGAGATGGCTGATTAACAGGCTTCTTTTGAGGGTACAAATTTTTATGGTGGCCCCCCATCCCACATAATTGACAATTCTGGGGCTTGTTTTCATAAACCACAGCCTAAACCCAACATCTAGCCCCTAGCTCCATACCCACACCTCCATTAACCCACATCCACTCCATTATCACAACCCAACACACTCACATTCCCCAAACCTCATCTTCATTTCACCAATAACAATCATTCCATCACCAAGTCCAACCACATGCCCAACATCACCAATCACCCTTCAATCCATCCAGCCATAAAAATCACATCCCATCTCAATAATTCACCACTCCACATCTCCCACCTTCACACAATAATCAAACAACTCAGGGTTTCTACACACATGGAGAGGATCCTAAAATCCTAGCAATGCAACAACATATTGATAGCTTGATTTGACATACTACTGGTATGATGTATCATAAGCCTACTTTAAGATAACTAGTTAATCAACCTATCCATATTTTGGTACCATCACTATCATATTTGATAGACTTCATAATTCCAAAATTTGAAAAGTTTAAAGGGATTGAGGACCCTCGAGAGTACATTAGCACATTTATTCACACATGTTTTTGGATTCAATATCAAGATGCTTTGATGCTTAGAAATTTTCCTCAGACATTGGGAGGAGATGCTCAAGATTGGTATAATCATTTGCCTCATCATAACATTTTCATATTTTAACAATTGGTAGATAAATTTTTAGAGAGATTTTCCCTCAATGTTCATAAGAAAATGACATTAACTGACTTGTACAATCTTAGATAATTTGAAGAAGATTCAATCTATGATTTTAGAAACCATTGGAGGGTAGTTATTACTAAGTTGCCATTCTCCCTACCAATGGAAGAACTGACCTGAATGTTCACAAGGAATTGCTTAAAACCCATATCCATGTTATTACAACTACAACAATATAGAACATTCAACGAGACCCTCAATTAGTCTCATGTTATTGAAGAGATTAAAATCCAAGAAGGTGAGATAAAGCAATGGCAAAATAAAGTTCAAATAAAAGGAAGTTATTCTGTCTATTCAAAAGTAAATCAAGTAAATTAAGTGGTCCTGAGTCAGCCAATAATGACTCAATAATGACAACACCCAGTGCAATAGTGTTAACTATGGAGAATTGCCAACATCGATAATATACTCAATAATACCACATCTTCACACCTTTTCCTGAATCATACGCCTCCCTTTTCCATAGGTTGTATGACACAAATGCTATTGCCTTACCTAAAATCATACTAGAAGATCAAGTTAAACGAGGCAAGGGCTATAGTGAGCATTTTTTTTATCCTTTCCATCAACATAAATGACATGATATTAATAATTATTGGTTGTTTAAACACATGGTGCAATATTTGATAGAGCTAAGGGCTATCAAGGTTGATAGTTCTTTGGCACAACAAAACCAAGACCTTGGTATATACCAAACACTACTTCCTCATCATGAGGAACAAAAAAAAAAATAGGAGGGTCAAACATAAATAATCCTAACCAAGTTAACCATGTGAAACAATATCAAGGTTTTGTAGGGGCTATCCATGTAGTTACCTAAGGATAAAGAAGAAACAATAGATAAAATGAACATTAGTAGGCAATTCAACCTCCTCCAACACCTCAAGCAAGTGTGTCTTCACAACCTATCAATTCATCATCATCCATCCATTTTTCTACCAACTCATCCCAGCCAATCCATCTTCCAAGTCATCCATCCCAATCCACTCATCTTTCAAATCATCCACAATGGTCCATCATCTCATTGAGTTTTTTACTGACAACCAATCTCAAAATAGCTTCAACCAAACTATCTATCTATGAGCTAATTTAACAATCTCCCCCACATCATGAGGTATTAATGGAAATTATTAAATCCATTGAACTCCAATCCCAAGATACTAATTTCTCAAATAATTTTATGGGGAGTATTCAAAATTTCATGGATCCTTCTATCACATTCTATGATTTTGAAATTAAATCAATATCATCAAAAGTGGTGAACCTTCCATTACATAAGCTCAAATTGATAGGAATCCATTTAAATGAGTGTTAATTGACACTGGCCCCTCCATTAACATCATCACCATATCTTCCCTCCAATATCTCAACCTTCTGCTATCACACTACCAAATCGACATTCACCATAAGAACATTCAATGATGCTCTTTGTTCCATAGTTGATATTATCATTTTATCCACAGAAGTGTGGGTAAAAACTTTGCATACTACATTCCACATATTGGAGGGGTCCATGGCTTACAATGTACTCCTTGTATACCCATGGATTAGGGAGATGATATGTGTTCCTTCCATCCTACATCAATGCTTAAAATATGTACATGAGGTATAGGTCCATTGCATACCAGTGGATATTGAACCCTTTAAGTATTGCAACTTTATCTCAAATCCTTATGAATCCACAATTCCATCCACCCACATATTCCTCACCCCATGAACCCCACCATCCACCACTTCTTCATCCAAAACTCCTATTATTTAGGAGTTATCCATCATCAACCCACATCAACCTTCTACTTCTACAACCCACCTTCATCACAACCGACTACATACACATATGGTCGAACCCAATCCACATCGTCCACATCATCAACATCAAAATTCACTACAACAAAATCATCAACCATCCACCAAATAGCTTAACCAAATCCATCTTCATTCCCACTTGTTGATGTTTCACGAGTTGATTTAAAAAATTGTGAGATGCCATTCCACCATACATCCCTTCCATTATCTGAATCACCATCCATCCATAAGCCTTCCACTTCCACATCCACTCCATCCACCTCATACACATCCTCATAAGTTATAGTCCACTTTACCAATTATGGCATTGGTGAATATGTGGTCCAAGACGTCCAAGTTACACCGCTAAGAATCCAAATAGTTATGGATTATGGTCGTCCACACAACCCACCCTTATCCATAAGAGTGATGTAAAATATTGGTTTAGCACCTAATCAGATAAATTTCATATATGGGGAGGTTGATTACTCATCTGATTCACCTCCCCTATATAAATCCAAACAACCAACCCTTGCCAATATAGAGCACATGTCTGGTTTTCCTTTCGGATACTTTCATCGAGTCAATTGGCAAGGATATGGCCTAGGATGACATGAAAAAGACATGCACAAAATTAATGACACTCCATATCGAGAAGTGTATGACCATTCAGGTTTAGGCTATAATTATCATCCCACATTTTCCTCTTTTGAATAAGCTTTCCAAAGCCTTAATTTAGGTTTAAAAAAAATAAACCATCCACAATGATGACTATGAGGAGTCTTATGAAGAATACAATGTCATATTCATAGCTTTTGATGAATCTAAAGAGGAATCAACCCCAATCATTCCATTCACTAAATAGGATGAGGATTATCTCATAATGTTCCTTATTCACCAACCCATTTTTCATTTACTTCTTCCAAGAGAGTGAGCTAAAACCACCGGTGAACCACCACCTCCACTTAATTGATCCACATCACCAATTTTTTTTGTAAATATGTACATAATTAAGAAAAACAACAAAAAACAAAACAAAAATATTTGCATTGCATTTGCATGGCCTTGTCATTTGTGTTTATACATGTTGCTTGCTGCTATCCAGAGGAACATATAGGCTTTCTAGTATAGGGGGAGTAGAAGAGCTTGAGCCATTGAATATTATCCACTTGAGATCATTTCATGCTTAATGTGATTTACATATATGTATGTATACATGGCTAATACACAAAAACATTGCATTCATACATTCATACACATGGCATTCATACACATTGCATCACATACATCCACATTATAAACACATTCCTTATCATTTTAGGGTATTTCATCCATCATGTTAGGGATCATTTTTTAAGTTTAGATAATAATTGACCCAAATAAGATTTTTTTGCTTTAATCAGGGGCATCCCCAAGTTCACATTTCATTACACTATTTCATAAGCCAAGTCATCATTTGCACTATCACTTCATTACCACTAGGTGTTTACAGTCACTCAGCCACTCCTAATGTTTCTAGCAAACTCCAATACATGTCGATTTTTCTCTAGGACCAAGTCACATTTTCACTAACAAAATCTTGAGTTCTGGGATTGACTCTAACACTCTTGAACCAACCAAATTTCACATATATTAAAAATATCTTGTGTTAAAGAGAGATAATACCATAATTGGGTTGAACCTCGAGGTAAAAACGATCATCCTTGCTTGTCCCAATATGCACATAGTCCAAAATAAAAAATAGTGGGCTTCACCACTATATACACTTCCAAATAAAAGAATGAGTAGTAGGTTTACATTCTCATCATACCTTGGTTGAAAATATGACTCCCCAAAGATCTAATTCTTTTACACATCATACACCACAGATCCTCAAGTCGTAAGGATAACACTACATTTCCATATAGATGGCTAGGTAATCTAAATCCCCAAAGCTTAGTTGATCAGATTATTGGACTATGGAACTAATCTCCATCATGGCAATAGACACTTGAATAGCATTAGAGTAAACTCATGTGTGGTGATACGTCTCTCTTGAAGAGACCTTTGACAACACATAAGGAAAAGCTAGCTTCCCGATCTCCTCCATGATAGGTTTCATCTCAATTTACTCAAGATGGGTTAATGAACTTACTTGCACACACATTGGTTCTTGATTACCTTGAGTTATTACCATGCTCATGATTTGGTAATTGAAAATCAACTGCACACACATTTTATCTTAGAGAAATTAGATAAAACTTAGTGAGTTTGTTTGATATCACTTGTATGTTTGAGTCTTTGGAAAACAATTCCAAATTAGCCATACATAAGACACAACACCATTCATGTCATTACTACATTGTTACATGATTCTTCATTTTCATACACCACCATTTTGATGTCCCTGATTAAACAACAATGATCAACAATGGTCAAGCAAATCTAAACTACTACGAATGATCATTAGTAAATTAGTTCATTTGCATTCATACACATCATCATTACATTATTATCCATCACATATACACATGCATTCACATAAACAACCACACAAATTATTAACACAAAAGTAAAAGCCATGTATATATATATTGCATGTACAATGAATACCCAAAGGCTATATAATGGAGCACCAAGGCTCATATACAAAAAGTGCATCTAAGCACTAGCTAATGCTCGTAGGTAGACCCTTGTGACCTTGAAGGATTCTTATACCTAGAGACACTATACCTAGAATCACTACGCCTAAAAGGACCTACTATGGAAGAAGAAGGTCAATTTGGTAGCCCAATATGGTTCCACATGAGAAGATCTTATAAACCTTGGATGTATGCCTTCCAGGATCAAAGATGTAGTAAGTCATGCCTCTACTGAGACTTCTTCTATGCTAGCTCTTCTTGGAGTCTTGCTATAGTATCTGCTAATCTGCCTATCATCATCTATTGCTCCATATTTTTTTATAGTCAAATTATCTTCGCATCCCACTCTACCACCATATACTAAAACTAGTCCTGCTCTACCTCCAACCTAACCCACTTCTCCTCACTCCAATCTAGATGTCTCTCTAGAATCTCCTCCATATCATCCCTATCACCATAATTACATCCAATATCTAGATGTTTCTCTATCGCATCCCTTGCCTTATTTCTAGATCAAGGATATCTCTCACATAAAATAGCCTCCTCTACCACTACCTCCTCCTCTCTACCATCCTTCTCGAACACTTGAATCAATACCCACATAGGTTGTGAAGAAAAATAAGTCTCATACTCTGCCATCATCCTAACATCATCCAAATTTGAGAGATCTATCTCCTCATTATCAATATATTCTACCCACCACTCCTCCACACATGGTAGTCTTAACTCATTTGATAAATAGCTATAGAGCACTGAAGCCTCTAAAACTCCCTATCTTAGCCCAATATGTTGAAGCAATTAAGAGAACTGAATTAGATCCACCACACTCCCATGCCATCCAACCACCCATCTAGCCTATCGAGTCCTCTGTAACTATTCTCTATCACTAAGTCATCTAGCCTCCCGTCATGGCCTCCAACACACCTAATCAGGCATTAGACCTACCCATAGATCCCTACAGTCTTAGACACTATGACCAGGATGACTCGCCTACACTCCTCAACCACCTACCATCTCAAAGTATAGGGTTGATCCCTATTTTGCTACTCACAAGGTAGGCCCATAGGACAAGCCACATTGAAGTGCTCCTAGCCCCAACACTATAGTAGCACAATGCAACCCAACCCCTTCCACCCCTACCTCCTCACCTCATATAAATCCATATATAACTATGTTATCTATGTAGGTGCCCATGCATACACCCAAGGCACATCGATCATATTGTATACTATACTAATCATGTCCCATGGAAAAAGACACCCAATTCTTCTAGGAACCAATATGTTTGCCAAAAGAAACATGATTAAGGTAGGTAATACCTCCAACTCCTACCTCACATACATGGCCAAGTATATTATCCCTCCACATCATATATTTGCATCCCTCCATCCATATTCAAAAATTTGACTCAGCTCATACTCCTTATTGTGCCCAACCTGAACACACAACCCCTCCATCAACACTCAAAAAATGTGATATACATCTTCTAGTGTCACCATCATATCCCCTACTAGGAGCTGGAAGGTCCCATTTTTTGTATCCCATATCTTAGCCAAGGCCAAGAGGTACCCCTCATCCACCCTCACCACCTCAATCTGTGCTACTCTACCCAATCCCATATCCTTCAACTTATCCCAGTTGACCTTCTACAAGGTCTTTCTCACCTCGAGTATGATAGGTGAGAATCGGTGTTGAGCCTCCAATATCAACAAATGCAACACAACATAATTGCACATACATTATCATCACATGAATTGCATAATCAAAAACATTTAAAAACTTTATTTTTTTTTTGCAAAAACTCTAAACAAGAGTGCTAAGGGCACTTAATTCAACCACCTACACCTCCATGCCTGCTACCACATCCATGCCTTCCATCACCTTCCTTAAATCCTCCACACCCTTCATACTCACTCACTCACTCTCCTCAGATGCTGCTTGTAGAACTCATGAATGCAAGAATGAATCCAAATTTACCCTTGTAGACATTTTATAGCTGAATTTTGCATTCTCAAATACCCATGGGCATCTACAAAGCATAGTCAAACACTAGCCAACATCTACAAAGTGGTAAATACTCTCCAACATGTATGACTACTATGAACGTTGGTCATCGTCTAGCTCCAGAATGGTGCAGAAAGACAAAAAGTGATAAAAAATATAGTTTGCCCGCCTAAAATCACTTCAAAATTTATCCATGCATCCATTTCATCATCAAATCTTGTTTTGTGAAAGTAGAAACTAATTTGTGTTCTTAATTTTTTTTTATGATCAAAAGTTGTGAAAATGCTCAACAATCTTCAAAAATCCTCAAAATGACCCAAAAATTCACAAAACTACCACATTAACCATCCTAGCCAATAATAACATCCTTTCATAACATTTTGTGATAACATGGATTGATTTGGGTAGTTACATCTTGTTTGCAACCAAAAGTCATGAAATTGTCCAAAATTGCTTCAAAAACATTCCAAAACAATTCCAAATCTCACAAAATCATCCAATTCATTCATCAATGCATCTTCATCTACATTTCACATCATACATTGTCATCCCACTTTACCAATTACATTTATCATTGCATTTCCATTCAATATTTTGCTAATTTCACTCATAGTTTCAAGTGAACCTCGTATGTAGTGGTTTACTCTATTATCCCTAGTGAATGTAGCGATCAACTATCAATGCAATTTGGTAGGATGGGTAGATCACTATAAGGATACTTTCCTATAATCCAAAATCCTCTTGTTTGAAATCAAAATCTATTTGGTCCCTCATTTTTTGAGTGAGACTATGCCAAGATTAATTTGCTCAAAAGCTATCATTGATGGCCTTGTCCGTGGGGCTTGAAACATGGATAACTTCTAGTACATCACTTCTTTTTCATTTAGAGTCATAGGGGACACATGCCCATAGGATTATTGGTTCTTGGTGGAAGGAATTTTATTACAGTCACTAGATGGCCCTAATCCCCCACAGGTTGAGTCTTTATCATGCATTTTCATCACTTTACATTTCAATGACATGATAAGGCACACTCTTCAACAGCACGAGACCATCCCAAAACTTTGGGTAAACAAACTTTATTTTTATTTTCCACATTGAGACACATATTTTACATCATTCATATCATCCACATTTCCAAAAACCCCCTTGCATTTGTTGGGGTAAAAACAAAATATATCATACACCCACATTTACATCTACACTATCACACACAATTGGCAAAAACCCTTTTTCTGTTGGGGTAAAGAAAAAAATAAATCATTGCATCATCATACACGTCACTTTGCTAAAATTTACATAATTCAAGTCATATTCATTTCCAAAAAATCCTTTGCATCTTTTGGGACAAAAACAAAATACATAACATTTCCATCCATATTTCTAACAACCCGTTTGCATCTGTTGGGGAAAAAACATAACACATTTACACCCACTTTTCTTTCAATTGGATTGTGAGATTCATTATTCACTCATTAACCAATTGAGGGGGCAATCTACACCCACATTCTTTGTGTCTTCAGGATCTTTTTGCGCTCCAAGAAAAGAAAGTTGCTTCACTAAACCAGGTGTCTCTTGTTTTTGCACCACATTGTGTTTCACACATCGTGATAAAAAAGGAGCATTTGTAGACACCAAAACCTAGCCACTTGTCATCCATCCACATCATCCAATCACAACCGTCCATTATTTATTTATATATGTATATTTATTTATATTTTATATATAAATATAAATATTTTTTATATATATATATATATATATATATATATATATATATATATATATATATATGTATATGTGAATAAATCACAACCATCCATCATGACTTAATATCAAACATCCACTTGATTTGATCCATGAAACACATCAAAGATATAATATTAGCCATCCATTATGTTTTAATCTTGACCGCATGTTGGTGTCATCGAAACCCTAGCATATGGAAGGCAAGTTATATACAATCATTCACTTTTGTGAATGAGGTTAAGCAATTAGTGAAGCAGTTAAGCATTTTTGTTATGAGGTAATTTAATATATTAAAGCTTGATAACCCTTTCACTATTCCCCTCTAAAACTGTAGCATCTCACCAGTATCATCTTCCCTCACTGCCATTTGTATCCTTCATTTCTATTGCCTACAACCCCTGTGAACCAAATCTAGTTTTGCGATACCCTTCCCAAAAATCTCTAAACATTGTCAAGCATTATTGGAATGCTACAAGGCATTCAATGACATTGTTGAACACTCTAGAACATTTCATAGCCTTTCAATTTTCTACCAAAAAATACTTGAACACTTTTGGGTGTTTGTGCACCTTTAGATCATAGAAACAGAAGTGTGGATCAGACAAAATCGGTATCCCTAACAAGGTAAAAGGTTTATATTGTTTCACATCTTAAAATTTTCTATACTCAACTTGCATTTTATTATTTATAGCACTAGGTTTTATAAATTTATCTTTTATAGAGGGTCTCACACAATGGAGCCCTCTCATATGCTATTGACCTATTTGGTGTTGTTGATCTATTTGCAGGTACAAGAAACTACATTCATTACAACTATTGTAGCTTAGGTGGTCCCGTAGGGATACTCAAGCCCACCTACAACTTGTTTAGAGTGAAATATGATGAAGAAGACACCAAATATTCTTTATGAACAAGGGTTTTTAAAGCCTTCGATTGTAAACATAGTATCAATACACACTATATTGTAACATTGGAAATCCTCCCACCATATTAATAAAATATTGTCTCTCTTCATTTTGCAATATATTTTGTTTTGATTCTGCTATTGCTATATTGGTGTTGTCAATTTTTGTTTTAAAAAAATCATCAAGATAGATAATGACATATCTATCCAAGCACTCATAGAAAACCTAATTCATGAGCCTCATAAAAGTAGTAGGAGCATTAGTGAGGACAAAGGGTATAACGAGCCACTCAAACAAATTCATCTTAGGTTTGAAAGAAGTTTTCCAAGTATCTTTAGCTTGAATGTGGACCTGATGATATCCACTCTTAAGATCAACATTAGTGAAAAAATTAGCACCCTAAAGTTGGTATAAGAGATCATCAATGCGAGGAAGTGGATAGCGATTTTTGATAGTAATATTATGAGTTCCCAAAAACCAATGCAAAAATGTCAAGTACCTTCCTTTTTAGAACAAGTAGAATTAGAGAGGCACAAGTAGAAAAATTGAGTTTGATGAACCCCTTAGTTAACAGATCCTAAAGTTCTTTCTTAATTTCATCATATTGCAAAATGGATTGCCTATACATAGGTGCATTAGGAAGAGGTGTTGCTATAATGATATCAATGTTGTGATTAATGGCCCTCTCAAGAGGTAAAGAAGTGGGCTCCTAAAAAATAGAGGTATATTTTTGTAATATTTTGTCAAGTGTTGTGGTGTGAGTGGACTAAGAAGTTGGTGCTAAAGATTGCTTATTTGTGGATGAATGAATACAAGTTCAAGTGCTTGTGTGTGACTTGTGGAATTTCTTGCTTTTTTGAAACTAAGCAAAATATTTGTGGTATGCGTGGTGGATTCAATGAGATAGTGCATATTATCTTTTTGGAGTGCATAGGTGTTTTTATAAGAATCATAGTGAGCATGCCTATCATATTGATAAGGCTTACCAAGTAATAAACCACAAAAATCCATAGGGATCACATCACAAGTGACCTTATCCTTGAAATTAATACCAAAAGCACATACAATGGTGCATGTGTGTAATCTTCAAAGTGGGTTGACTATCCTTCCATCCGAGAGAGTAAGGATGAGGATGTGATGCAATAGGGATCTTGAGCCTATTAAAAAAGGACTTCATGATCAAATTCTTTTACGATCCATTGTTAATGATACAATTAACCACAAAATCATGAAGCAAATGGGCACACATGATAAAAAAAAATACCATGGTTGCCTACAGTAGAATGATGATTCATCAAAGTGACATGATTGAGTTGTCTCCTCAACTCCTCATAAACTTGTCCCTCACCAATAGTCTTTATGGGTTAGTAGTTTTTCTATCATCAAACTGTACAAATAAAGTCTTCTTAGACTTCTATAACTATTGATATGTAGAGTTATCATGCCCTTTTCATTTACAATAATTATAAAAATTTTGAGACTTAGAATGAAAATAAGAAGAAGAAGAAGCATGAAAGGTATGCTTAGAAGCATGGAAGGGATGAGAAACAAGAGTAGAAGAAGAAGGAGAGAAAGTAGAATATTTCTCGGATGCCTATTGATGTGAACGAGGCAAGTGCATCAAACCTCCAAAATAGTAGTGAGATCATGTTGTAGTCGCAGGATTTTGACACACCTCAAAATTCCTTTTTCCTAGTAAAACATGTTGATTATCCTAACAACATGAAATTTACCCTTGAATACTGCTGCCTTAATTTATGTACCAAGAAAATTAAAAATGATTTAAATTCCCCCATTTCTGATAAATTTGGGCAAGCCCAACAAAATCGGACCCGTCCAAAAAATTTTGTTGACCCAAAATTATCCAAATTCCACGTGCATCTAATTTAGGTGCTCTATTGGGATTTTGAACCTAATCTAGGTGAGTCCAAATTCTCAACAAATTTGGGTGATCCGAATTTATCCAAATCAAGAAAAAACACAAATTGGCTTAACCACCTAGCCTATTCTTACCTACCTCCCTGATTCCTTGACCTGCATTAGGTATTTAAACCCTAGATCTACCCTAAATAAACTAATGGTGACAATTTGTAGGAAAGCTTGATTGAAGAAGGATATTTAGGATATTTGTTGCAGGTTGTAGTGAATATTTTGACCTTTTGATCACCGTTTTAGGATCCCACAGACATGGTGACACCTACTGTATACTCATAGTTGGTTTATACTTAGTTGTAATTTGATTTCTTGCATTGTTTTTACAAATTTGGGTTACCTAAATTTATCATAAGCATCCAATTTTAACCATCATTTTTGCAGAACTAGTTGTTAGATGATTTTAGATCATCCAAAATAATACATAGCATCTAAAATCATGCATAGCATCCAAAATCCTACCAATTTTATATTGGGGGTAAGATTATGATACCTATATTACCAGTTTGATTTAGATTTACATTGTACTTTCTTATCTACTTTTAGTACTTCATCACATATTACTATTAATATTGTATTTACTACATTTAATTTTACATGTTTTGCCTTAAATCAATAGATCCTTTACTTTATTTATGGTTTGCTAAAAGAGCCGAGGGAATTTGATTGTTACAGGTCACGATATGCTATGACCTATACAGATTCCCCATCCCTAATTTCAAATTTTAGTGTTGCATTGTGAAATTGCAGGTTTTGAACATATTCGGCTGACCTAAATTCATCTGACGAATTTGAACATATGAATTCATCTTGCAGACATCCAAACTCATCCTGTTAACCCGAATTCATCTGAAAGCAAACATCTGAATCAAGAAAGGATATAAAATTTTGTTCTCATACTTCAGATTTATACTTCTCTATATTATAGACATTTGCATTTAATCAAAAAAATAAAAAACACAAAAAACAAACTTTATTGCATTTTTCCATACTAGTCAAAATACAAAATATAAAACACAAAAAATTAAAAAAATGTTAGCATAGATCTTCATATCTTATTTTTTTACAAAACCATTGCATCTTAGTCAAACTTTACAAATATTTCTATCTAGATATGTATCCTTTGTTTTAATTTGAAATTTAATTGCATATAGTTAGGTTAGTTGCACTTTGGCCAAACCATAGGAGTGTGCACATAAAAAAAAATACATTAAACACCCACTTTAGCTACGTGTGGAAACCACCATAGAAAGTGTTTCCTAGTGAACCTTCACCCCATTCATCGATAAAAACCAAAGAGGGCACAACTCAGGTACTTCTCATTTGAGGTACATATCCATAATTTTCCCTCCTCATTTCAGGTACGAATCCATTATCCTGAGAGAAATGGGTGCAAAAATTTTTGGTCTACATTATTTGGTGAACCTGACGTGAACTACACCATAACTGTCAACTTTGTTGGTTTTCCTTCTCATAAAAAAGAGGTGAATATTGGCTCGCAAACAAACGAGCTAGTGTTCACTCAAATATCTATCCTTGGGATAACTATCTAGAAGAAGCATTAAATATCCATCAATTCTTATCATACTTATAAAACAATGAGGTAACCCTAGAAAAAAGAAAAAGATATCACAAAGCACCTAGGAAGTCCTCTTTCAAGATTATTGTTATGAATTGCAAGTTCAATCTTCTACCACAGATACTAAGGAACTTACCCTTGTCCACTTCATCCAACTTTTAGTAAATGATATTTCTTTTGAGGAAGAACACTATATGAAACCTGAATATCTAGATCCCATTAATGACATTCACAAGCTTTTCAAGGAAGATTAAACCATTTAGAATTTTTATCAAAATTTTGTAAATACTTGAGTTTAAAAAATTTCTCTTTAAAACAAAAACAAACAAAAAAAAAAACAAAAACAAAAATAAAAAAAACTTTTAATTAGCATCGATAGGAAATATGCCTAAAAATTTAAGGAGTGGTAAACAAGTGGCAACTGGCTTAGAAGACGAGTCAGAAACTGAAAACCCTAATGCTAAAGTAGAAATAGAAGAAATTCCAAGAGAACAACAACTAAAAATAGAACAAAATAAAGAAAATAAAGCAGTCGACTGTATTGACCCAATGTTGGGACCTCAAGGGGATGTTCATTTTCAATCCATGCAACACTTTTGTGAATTTATAAACAATAATCGAGCTGTCATCACTAATTTTTTTGAAATAGAGAATTAGCTCACAAGGGGTAATTTCTCAATGGAAGCAACCTTAGAAGTAGCTTTCTAACTTTACCCACAACCTGAAATATATATAAACGCTTCATTGCAACATGCCACTTATAATTATCATTCCTTAGATAATACCCAAAATATACCTCCTCAAGAAGATGATGCTCAAATGCAAGCATCTATGGTACCGCAACAACAACCTATTTTTGCAACTACCACATCCACTTCCACCCAAAAGAAACCTTCTCCATCTAATAATAATACTATTATTTCTCAATATTTCCAACATCTATTTGCTCAAAATGCTACTTCTCAAAAAAATAAAAATATGCAAATTCCTAACTCTCCTCGATCAAATGCTCAATAGAATGCAACTCCTTATAAACTCCAAAATCCTCATACTTCAAACACTAGACACAATCATATCTCCATTTCCACTCCGTATAAGGTAGCACAATAGATATATTATCCTCCATATAGCAACATTGTAGCGTAAAATAGAGATGATAGACAAACACATCATATTGAAACTATAGTGAAACAATTAGCTTCACGATTGGACCAAATAGACCCTTATCACCATACATATAGCTATAAGGAAATGTGTAAGCAATCATTAGATCCTATTATTACCGCTAAAACATACCTTAAATGTTTTCCCATGCCAATTTTTCCAATTTATAAGCGGGTCAAAGATCCAATCGAGCATATTCAGATGTTTAGGAAAACCTGTCATGACATTGCATATGATGATATGTTATTGTTAAAGATGTTACCAACAATTTTAGGAGGTATGGCATTGGAATGGTACTATCAATTGCCAACACATTATTTAATAAATTTTGAAGAAACTATAGAATTGTTTGTACATCAATTTGGTGCTTACATAGAAATACATGTCACAAAAAAAGACTTGTACAACCTCAAATGAGGAAAAGAAGAGAGATTCGCAGAATTTCTATCTCGATGGAGAAAAATTCTAGTAAAACCACATTTCACTTTACCTCCAAGGGAAATGTTAGAAATTTTCATTGGAAATTTACAAGATCAATTATCCTACAAGTTAGCTACTACAACTGTAATATCTTTTGATAAAGCTATAGACTTGGCTAGAAGGGTAGAAGAAGACCTAATTATAAGGGGATAGTTTAAAAATAAGGATGAAGAAAATTCATTTAAAAATTAGTATAATAAAAAACATGTGGTAGGAGATGGGGTTACCAAATAGTATACCCCCTACAAATGTTAATACCACATAAACTACATAGAAGTTTGTGTTAAAAGCACCCCAAAAACCTCCAAAATGTAAATTCACAATATTAAACCAAAATTTGACAACAATATTATCGTAATTGATGGATAGAGGTTTGATAAAACTGCTAGACATACAACAACCTAACCCTTCTCAACTGTGGTACAAACCAGATCAACATTGTGATCTCCATAAAGTTGATGGACATCCAACCAACATTTGCAAAAGGTTAAAACACTTAGTACAAGACTTGATTGACAATGGAAATTTAAGAGCATAAAATCCTCCACTTAAATGTAATATGCCAACAAAACCATAAAAGCAACAGGCACAAAATGCCAATCAAGATCTAGACATCTTTTAAAACCGTTTACCAAACCATGGTAAGAAAGTTGTAAATAAGCTAGAATATAAGATTGTACCTCATCCAATATTTTATGTGGGAATTATTATTCACTTACAATTTCAACCCTTCACAAACTCCCTTTGTTCCTACTCAATGTGTTGTCACAATTGAGCCATTTCAAGGAAAGAGAATACAATTCTCATTTTTGAACCATATAGAAAGTGAAACTGAATCTGAGGTATAAATTAGTGCATTACATTCTAATACTTCAGAAGATGAATCAAAATCAATTTTACCTATCATAGATTCATTAATTTTGGAGGAACCATTTCCAAGAATGATAACAACCCATCCTTCTTCACAACAACTTCTTCCCATAGAACAAACATCATAAGGTAGATGACAACTTGTTCAAGATTATCCTCCCATTTCCCATAAATAAAACAAAATTGTGACTACAATTGGAGCCATTACTAGGAAAAAAGCTCAAAACCAAAATTCTTAGTTGCAATTACCTACAACTCAACCAAATAATGAGGACCAACCACATTTTACTCTAAAACAACCTTATAAGGGAAATAATGTAATTTGACCTCAAAAAAAGGCTCCCTTTGATATTAATGAACAACTAGCTAATAGGACAACTACAATTTCCATTTTAGACCTTAGGACTTCATCAGTTCATAGAGAAGAATTAATGAACACCTTGAGTCAAATGATGGTACCTCAGGATATAGAACCAACTACTGTAGTGCATGTTGTAAATTCTCACGGAGTTGGCTACATTCATTTTCACGATAAAGATATACCTCTACACAGTATGCATAGGGATAATCCATTATACATAACAACATTAATTGGAGATTTAGGCATTAAGAGAGTATTAATTGATAATGGATCATTCTTAAAAATCTGCATCTATGACTTTTTCAAAAGGTTTGGATTTATAAATGAAGATTTATGGAGAACTAAAATGATTATTAAAGATTTTAATGATGAAATCCAAGAAGCTTATGGTGTGATATCTATCCCATTACAAGTTGACCCTAGAATATTAGATACATATATTTTTGTTCTATATTTCCCTGCATCATACAACATCCTTCTAGGATGTCCTTATATTAATGCAATGAGGGCAGTTCCCTCTACCTTACATCAATGTGTCAAGTTTGAGTTCAAAAATCAATTGGTCACCATCCATGGAGATAATAGACCTTTTTATATGTGTGCAATGATGGAACCTATTGATGTTCCATTTTGTCTAGCCTTATCATCATCAATTCCTATTCCCCCTAAGTCTTCTTTTCCAAAAATTGAACCTCTACCTTCTTTTGATATGACTACACCATCTAAAATTGATAATCCTTCCACTTCATATCCCCTCATAGATGAATCCTTAGACTTGTCTACCATATTTGCACCTACATAGCATGCTAATTTTGTTGTACAAGACTCCATTTTCTTGTCCCAATTATTGCCATCCCTATGAACGATAGGTTTACCTCACAAATGGGGAAACATATATCATGTTGGAAGTTGTACTTTTATTTTTGTGGTATGTTTTGCTAATAAAATCAATATTAAGCAAATAATATTTAAATTCAATGAATATAGTTTTTCTCAATGTTACTTTTCCAACAAATATATAAAATTAAAGCAAATGATGTGTGATATGGAATACAGAGGTAAAGGTTTGGGTCATTTTGAAAATGGCATACATAAATCATTTGATATTGAGGAATGACATGCCCGATGTGGTATAGGCTATATCCCTAGAAAAACTCAACCTTTACCATTTAATGACGATGATCAACTAATCACCTATGATGAATATTTAGAAACTAAAAACATTTAATGAATAATAAGAGGAGAAGGTAAACTCATTTTTACTACAATATGATTTCAATAGTCCATCCGAAAATGATTTCCACTCCAGACAAGTGTATATAAGGAGATGTATTTTTTGAAACCTCCCTTGAATAAGTCATGAGGAATGGTTCCTTATTTGATGGGTCTATCCCATGTATAGCCCATGTTCACACAATAACCCACAAGAAGAGTTAGCCAAATTATTCGTAGAAGAACTTCAAGAAATGGGTATTTCACCCGCCCCTCCCAACTTTAAAAGGGAATTAAATATTTTGGTGGAAGATATCTTGAAAATCAATATTGGAACAAAAATTAATCCTCACATGGTCAAAATTGGAGCTACCTTGAGTAAATAAGAACAAATAAAATACATAGCACTTCTTGTAGAATACCATGATATATTTGCATGGATGTATACAGACATGCCTAGCTTATATCCTTCTATCGTCATACACCACTTAGTGGTATGCCCGGACGCTAAACCAGTGAAACAAAAACTTAGGAAAATGGATCCTAAAGTAGCCTTATTAGTAAAATATGAATTACAAAAATTATTAGATGTTGATTTCATTCAGGCCATAGATTACTCTAATTGGATATCCAATGTCATCCCAGTAACCAAAAAAGAGGCTACTAAAATCAAAGTATGTACTAATTTTAGGGATATCAATGCTGCATGTCCCAAATATGATTTTCTCCTTCCTAATATGGATCAAATCATTGATTTCATAGTAGGAAGTGGGATGCTATCCCTTATGGATGGATTTTATGGATATAACCAAATCTATATAGCATAAGAAGATCAGCCCAAAATTGCTTTCTTTACACCTTGGGGGATTTTCTATTAGAAAGTAATGCCTTTTGATCTAAAGAATGCAAGAGCAACTTATCAATGAGCTATGACCTACGTGTTCCATGATATGATGTATGACATCTTACATGATTATGTAGATGATATCATAGCTCGATCCATTAAGGAAGAGGATCATATTAATGACCTGTGATGAGTCTTTAATAGACTCCACAAATATAAAGTACTCTTAAACCCAGATATATGTGTTTTTGGAGTAAAATTAGGAAAATTATTGGGATTTATTGTATATATGCAAGAAATAGAGATAGATCCCATAAAAATTAACATAATCATCGATATACCACCACCAAAAACCTTTACAGAACTCTAAAGCTTACAACATAAGTTCCAATCTATGCATCATTTCATTGAAAAATTGGTGGATAAATGTCAATACTTTCTTAAATTACTTAAGAAAGATTTTTTTTTTTAAATGGTATGAAGAATGTCAATAATCCTTTGAATCTCTTAAGACATATTTTCTTACATCACTAGTGCTCGTTCCTCCTAGGCACGAGCATCCTTTTATTCTATATATTTCTACCTCAAAACTTGCATTGGGAGCAATGCTAGTGCAACATGATGAGGATAAGAAAGAAAGAGATATTTATTACATAAGCAGGACATTCATAAGTCCTGAAACTCATTATAATCCAATATAAAAACTCTTCTTAGCTATTGTTTTTTCTACACAAAAATTGTGCCATTATATGCTTAGTTAAAAAAAAATTGTCATAGCAAAATTTGATCCATTAAGATACTTGATGAGTAGACCTTATCTATCAGGATGTGCAATGAAATGGGTTCTAGTTTTGAGTGAGTTTGATCTTACCTTTATTGGAAAAAATCCATTAAAGGGTAAGTCATAGCCAATCAAATTGTTGCTGCCCCTCTAGAATCTACTCACCCTTTGAAAATAGAGTTTCTATATGAATGCCTTAACCTAGAAGGTGAACATTTAGATTCTTGGACTCTATTTTTTGATGAAGCTCATTGCATGAGTGGTGTAGGTGCAAGCATTATACTAGTGTTTCTCCATAAACAACTTATCCCATTACATTTTAAACTCTAATTTTTTTGTACAAATAATACAACAGAATATGAAGCCTTGATCCTTGGGTTAAGAGCAATTTTATCCTTGATTATTAAATTTTTGTTAGATTTTGGAGACTCACAACTTATGGTAAATCAAATCAATAACGTCTATCAAACCTGAGATGAGAAACTTCACCCTTATAAAGAGTATGTTTTAAAACTTATATCTTTATTTGAGAAATTTACTATCAAAGCTATCCCTCGTACTAGTAATCATTCTGCAGATTCTATGGTAGTAGATGGTTCTCTTATTCCTTTAGAATTGGATGATGATCATGCTACAATTATCATTCACCAACTTTAGGAACCTGTGTCATTAGAATCTTGCCTAGCACCCATAGATGTTTTCACAATTGAAAAAACATCCTCAGAATTATGGTATGGAGATATCTTCGATTTTATCCAAAATGGATCATACCCAGATGCCTTAGATAGGAATCAATGTAGACTATTATGTAGAAGAGCTGTTCATTTCGTAATTTTCAAAAAAAAAATTATATAAAATATCCTTCAAAGGTATCCTTTTAAGATGCCTCAACCTAGATAAATCCAAGAAAGCACTAAGTGAAGTGCACGATGGATCTTTTGGAGGTCATTTTAGTGGTCAAGCCATAACTAAAAAGCTCCTAAAAATGGGATATTTTTGGCCCTCCATGGAAAACGATGCCAATGACTATGTGCGTTGATGTGACAAATATCAGTGACATGTAAATTTAGTCCATGCTTCGGTCCAAAAGCTTCAAGCTATATCTTCCCCTTGGCCTTTTTCAAAATGGAGCTTAGACATTATAGGAAAAATAAATCTAGTTTTATCATATGGTCATAAATTTATCATAACAACAACTAAATATTTTACAAAATGGGTATAAGCCATTGCATTGACTTCTTGCACATGAACCCAAAACTCAAAATTTATTTTCAATAAAATCATCTATAGATTTGGGTTTCCATCCACACTCGTTTTTGATAATAGAACGCGCTTCAAAAATAAATATATACAAAAACTTTGTGCTAAGTATAAAATCCAACATAGATGGTCTAATCCTTACAGTTCACAAGAAAATGGACAAGCTAAAGCATCCAATAAAACTCTAATTAAAATACAAAAAATATTGGTTAATAAATCAGTATGAGATTGGCATACTCAATTATATCCTACTTTATGGGCTTATCGAACTAGTGTTTGAACCCCTACTGGCGCTTCACCTTTTGTCTTGGTATATGGCACTGAAGTTGTATTTCCTTTTGAGATTGAAGTCCCTTCTTTAGGTCTTTTACTTCAATATGCCCAAGTAGGAGATGAATATCATGATGGACGACTAATCCAATTGGAATTACTAGATGAAAATCACATAAATGCTTTAGAGCACATTCGTTCCTATCAAGATAAACTCAAAATATCATACCATAAGAAATTTCATACTCGATATTTTGTGATTGGAGATCTCATTATTAAAGAAAATAAAAAAAATACAAATGCTCTAACTGATTTAAAATGAAAGTTTCAACCAAATTGGCTAGGTCCATTCATCATCACTAAAACAATTTGGATCTAGTGCATATCATTTGGCTACCTTATATGGAAAAGACCTTAAGGAACCAATGAAAATTATGCATCTTAAAATATACTATGTATAAAATCAAGAAGTCTCACCATTGTACATAGTTGTAAATACCTTGTACATACATTTCTTGCATCTACTTCAATAATTATATTTAAATCATCTTTGACTTAGTTGCATTTATCTATGAATTTTTAAAAATAAAATCGTGGTCCAATTACATACAACATATGGTCACATCCAATTATTATTCTACTTAAAAATTAGACTGATGTCAAAATTCATAGTTAATTCTAGATTACTTCGAAAGAATTCAAAAATTATCTTGAACCACTCAAAAAAATACACATTTTAATAAAATCTTGATTCTTGGTATTGATTATAAATCTCTCTTGAACCAAAATCACTATTATTTAATTAAATAAAATTTGAAGTTTTGGGAACCGATATTGCCATTTTTTGAACCAAAATACACTTACACATCTTAAAAATGATTTTGCACAAGGGAAGATGATGCTACATAGTAGACCTAGCTCCTTAAGCAAAAGGTTTCCCTTTCTATCCTATTATGCACATGGTCTAGAATGCTAATAATTTGCAAAAGGACAAGCTCTCCTCTACCCGAATAAAATACCTTGCTCTTTGTTTAAGTTGAGCAAGTATCCTTAAAAAAGTAAAAAATAAATAAAAGCAAAAGAAGAAATTGAATTTTACTACAAAGCAAATAAAAATCCCCTTGTTCAAAAATGAACAAGAATCCTTACTCAAAGAAATCAAAATAAAATAAGGGGGTAATAAGCTTGAATATATGGAACTCCTCAGTTATTTGAACACCATGGGGTGATCCCTATTACATCAATGGGTTGAATGAATCCTGCCTGGAAATAGGGTAGCCTTATATGTGGTGACATGTTTGTCACATTAGTGATCTTCTTTTGTATAGACCAATGTCAGCTTATGGATCAACTAGCTTGTGGTAGCTTGTATTACATAGTAGTTAAGTCTAACTAAGTACACAAATCATGGTAAATGAATTCATTAGTTGCACACACATTGGTTCTTAAAAGTTGTTTTGCATCACTATCTTACTCAAAATTGGTAAATAAACTTCATAAGCACACACATTTGATCCTTGAGATATTTTATATCATAATTAAGCTCAAGATGGAAAATGAATACACAAATCACACATTGGTTCTTGATAAATTTTATTCATCCTAGAAATGATCAAAATTCTCCTTGAAGGTTGATTAGCAAACATCATTATTTCATCATGGATTTGTATGACTATTAGCATACACAATTGGTCCTAAAAAATAATTAATCTTGCATTTTCATACCTATCACTTAGCATAAATGCTTCAATTTTACTATATTGCATGATTGCTTATCATCTATAAAAATTTGCATTTGATCATACATAATCTCTTTCTCATTTAACTACGTACTGACTTTGTGATGATGGCATGAGACAACCTTAATAAAATCTTTCTATTTACCGCACACTAGGAATCTTATGCCTAGAGCAAGTCCTCTACCCAATTTTTCATGCTTAGTTGCCTTCATCTAATAATACTTCTTTTAAGATTAACTTAAAATTTATCTTAAAAATCATAAAATATTTTTCATCAAACTTATCACTTTTAAACCAACAAAATTTAAAAAAAAATTGTTGACCACAACCCTTTGATGTTAGCAATATAAAAAATCTCATACAGGATCTTCTTAATGACCATTGCAAGGGACAACCTCCATATAATATCATCTGCAAGCATAAATCCTCATGATATATTATTTTTTTTTAACATGGTGGAATCGGTAGCCACCACAAATTTGGTCAGGTTGTCTAGATTTTATGGTCGCCATAGTATTCTATGATGTCCACCCTAGAAGTCGCCACATAGATCTTCACACAATCCGCACCTATAACCACCATGCCACAATCATTTTAAACCTTTTACGCCATTGAAAGCACCAGTAAAGGGACAAGCATTCAGTTAGGTGAGGCTCGAGATTTGAACATTGGACCTCCGCCCCCCTTATGGGGTTTGGATGAACCAATTGGTCTACATATCGAACCTAAAAAGTTTTTATTTGTAACCTATTATACATAGCATATCCACAACATGTGAGGGGAGAGATTTGAACCTGGGGCCTCTCAATTTCAACTGAAGAGTTTTAACTACTCACTTGCTCTCCAAATCTCTACATGAGCGGATATCCTCGCGATATATTGTTAACTAATCAAAATCAATAGGGTTCATTTTCATTATACTTTTTTTTTATCTACAAAAAAATCCAATCACATTACTTTGCAAAAAATAATTTCATTAAATCACATATCACCTTTTCCATATATTGATTAAGAATGATAAAATAACAATTAGCCATCAAACATGATTGAAAGCATGTAGATCATAAAAACAAATCATATTTTCAATTACACATACACATAAAAATAAAAAATAGAACAATAATAGTCAGACGTATATGTATATATATATATATATATATATATATATATATATATATATATATATCTCATAAAAAATACATAGGGTACAAAAAGTCGACTGGTATGCCATAATGCATAAAATAGGCATACTCAATCACTAGGAGGTATACCACAAAATCTAACCTGGTATATCATCCCCTAGAACCCCTAGAACTTTGGGCCTCATCACCTGGAGGTGGTATGGGCTCCTATAACTAAGGATCCCTAGACACTAACCTATATCCTGACCTAGAACGAATCAGAGGAGAAAAATTTAGGGGCAAAGAAGCCCTCTAACCCTCTAGAACCAAATGATAGTACAAAGTATAATAAAAATATGCCTACTATTATGCCACGACTAACTATGCCACCACTATCATACTCCCTAAGGATTAGCCTGAAGCCATTCTCCTCATCTTATGGGACTATAACTATGTCTGGCATGATGACCCATGTCCCTACATCCAAGCTAGCTGAGCCTGATCTTGAATCAAGAGTGTTTATGCTTGTGAGAGTTGTCCCTCCAACAATTGTATATGACTCACCTGAATACCAATATGACTTCTCAAATTGAAAATATTTGACCTAAGAGCAGCTACATTTCCCATGCTACTTGACTCCCCAAACTCTATAGCAATGCCATTCTCGAGAAATTCATGATGAGAAACTGTAGGAACCTCATACTGAGGTGATAAGGAAGTCTACTCGGAGAGGGGCACATGCTAATGAGAACCTCCTGCTCGTTGTCATTGCTTATTCTCTCCCCCAATATGAAGAGCCCTATCTGTTTGAAAGGATATTTGTGGCTATCACGCTCATCTCATCTAAGGTCCCTCTCTCCTTGGTGGCCTCTGTACCTCCTGATGTCTAGCAGAGGATCATCTCGATATCTCTTGGTATGTTTGATGCACTTGCTCAACTCTACCTTTATTCCATGTAATCCTCATAGGAAGGATGGTGGCGTACTACTCATGGTACCCATCCACAACTCTTGCATCATCACTCTCTAGTAGGATGACCATTATATCATCCTCATCTACCTCTACAAATATGTTGAGATTCGATGCCCCACTAGTGGTCATCAAATATCAAACTACCCATGAGAATGTGAAGTTCTAGATCTCAGGAATCACCTACACCAATTTGAACTATCATAGCACCTGATATGCTCAGTGTAGCTCTATATCTCCCGTCTTCATACGAAGCCATCATACTTATTTCAAGTAAGATAACTCCACTTTTTCATCCTCCCATCCATGGTGTCCTCGCTAAGGTCTCCAAATAATATATGGTATGATCAAGTCATCGATCACCCGTATGGCCTCCTCTAGTCCATTCCTCCCTTGGCTTCTTGTAGGATCCTAGTGAAATACATTAGTCCATCCATCCTCTACATCCTAATGAGGAAGCCCCACTACCTCCTCATAGTAATGTGCTCCCAACACCATACCTAAATAAAGGAAGTAACAATTAAGCTACAACCCTTATTATACATGACCCTAAACAAGTTCTTGTATAAACATCATAGTATGTACGATCCCCAGGCAAAGTGCATTATGGTATCTTGCATGTAAACTACAACCCCCACCAACACCCATGGCAAGTGTCAGCCACTTTTATGACACACTATTAGCCCTACAACTATCTTTTCCAACACTACTATTAGGCAAGACACCCTATCTATCATTGTTATTCCCTCTGCTAACTCCGCTCTTCTCAATCAAAAATGATGGGTCTCTCATCAATCACCACATGGACTAACCCTAGGCCAATGACTGATACACAAACTGACCCCTAATTAGTACTCTAAGGATCCTCTACACATTCTCTATAGTAGGGGCCATCTCCCCAATAGGTAGTTGGAACGTTGATGATCTTGGATACCACTGCTCTACTAAAGCTATAAGAAAACTATAATCTACCTCTATATGTGGCATCTCAACCACGTGGTTCTGACCCATCGCTATCAGAGTATCTCTCTCATCTGTGTCGATAGTGCAAACATGATCCTCAAACCTTGTGTCACCAATCGTGACCCTTAAGTGATCCCACCAAAAAAAGTAAAAAATAAAAGCAAATTAGTTATAAAACCACAAAAATATCAAAATAATAAAGCATACATTGTAAACTTAGTTCTAATTGATAAATTCAGACTTAAAAAGTAAATTTGGACTTAAAAAGTAAATTCAGACTTAAAGTACAAATTTAGACATTTCAAAAATGAATTCGGATGTTCAAATTTGCAAATTTGGAATTTTCTTGAACAAAATCGAATGTACAAATTCATAAAAAAGCATACAAATTCATGAATTTAGACGTCTTTTTCAATGAATTTGGATGTTCGAATTTGTCAAAATAGTCTGAATTCATAACTACGACTATGTGACAATAGAATGCATCTAAAAATAAAAAAATCCTAAAAATTAACAAAAAAATTCCAAATAAGAGGTGATAAAATCACTTACCCGCATACTTCCGCTAGTTTTGTTATTCCTTGCTTGAACTCTGTCTGCCCGATGTACAACAATATCCATCCATCTATTTTTTCCTAAAGCTCAGTTTTCCAGATAGCGAAGGTAAAAATGAATTAGGGTTTTGACCTAATTTCTATTTTATATCACCTTTTTACCCTTTTTTTGCTTCAAATTTTGAGTTTTGCAATAAATTTAAATTTTTTTACAAAACTTGAAGAGGATACCCTAGAAAATAAACATAAAAAAAAAAAACTAAACAAATTTTGGTTTTTTGCAACATAATACCCATTTTTGCTACATCTTTCTTTAATGCATTTATTTTTCATAAATACACCAAATAAGGGGTAAAATGTAATGAGATTTTGACACACCTCAAAATTCTCTTTTCCTAGTAAGACATGTTGATTATCCTAACAACGTGAAATTTACCCTTAAATACCCTTACCTCAATTTTTGTGCCAAGAAAATTAAAAATGATTTAATTTCCCCCATTTTAGATAAATTTAGGCAAGCCCAATGAAATCAGATCTGTCTAATAATTTTGACTGACCCAAAATCATCCAAATACCACGTGCGTCTAATTTAGGCACTCTATTGAGATTTTGAACCTAATATGGGAGAATCTAAATTCCCAACAAATTTAGGTGATCCAAATTTGTCCAAATCAAGCAAAACCCCAAATTGGCTTAACCACCTAGCCTATTCTCACCTACCTCTCTGATTCCTTGACCTGCATCAAATATTTAAACCCTCAAATTCCCCCCCTAAATGAACTAATGGTGATAATTTTCAAGGAATATTGATTGAAGGAGATTTAGGAGCTTTATTGCAGGTTGCAGTGAATATTTTGGCCTTTTGATCATTGTTCTAGGATCCCATAAACATGGCGAAACTTACTGCATACTCAAACTTGGTTTATACTTAGCTACAATTTGAATCCTTGCATTATTTTTACAAATTTGGGTTACCCGAATTTATCACAAGCATCCAATTTTAACCACTATTTTTGCAAAACTAGTCGTTAGATGATTTTGGATCACCTAAAATAATACATATCATCCAAAATCATGCATAGAATCCAAAATTATACCAATTTCATATTGGGGGTGAGATTCTAATACCTATATTACCAGTTTGATTTAGATTTGCATTGTACTTTCTTATCTGCTTTTAGTACTTCACTGTCTATTACTATTGCTACTATATTTACTACATTTAATCTTAAAATTTTTGCTTAAATAAATCAATCCTTTAATTTATTTATGGTTTTATAAAATAACTAAGGGGATTTGACTATTACAAATCATGATCTACTATGACCTATGTAGATACCCCATCCATTATTTCAAATTTTAGTGTTACATTATGAAATTGCAGGTTTTATACATATTTGAGTCACCTAAATTCATCTGATGAATTCAAACGTATGAATTCATCCTGCAGACATCTAAATTCATCCTGTTAACCCAAGTTCATCTGAAAGCAAACATCCATATTAGGTAAGGATCTAAACTTATTTTATCATACTTCAGATTTATACTTCTCTATCTTATAGGCATTTGTATTTAATCAAAAAAATAGAAAACACCAAAAACATAGACTTTACTACATTTTCCATACTAGTCAAAATACAAAATATAAAACACAAAAAAGAAAAAAACATGTTAGCATAGATCTTCATCTCTTATTTTTTTACAAAACCATTGCATCTTAGTCAAACTTTACAAATCTTTCTAGCTAGATCTATATACTTTGTTTTCATTTGAAATTGAAGTGCATATAGTTAGGTTAGTTGCATTTTTGCCAAACCATATGAGTGTGCACATAAAAAAATACATCAAAAACTGATGGGGAGCCAAATCGCTCACGCCAATTCTATATTCTCATTCAACAAATTGGAAAATGATTACAGTAATGGCAGCAGTCTGCCATTAAAACTCCTTTATCCCGAAAGATAGTTTCTATTACAACATCTTCCGCCTGGAAGAAAAACAGCCTAACAGGTCTAGAATGGCCCTCTTGCCTTCATGTCTGCAACTCTGTCTCCATAGTTTTTTGACCCTTGTGCATGCCTTCGCTTCCCCTTTTAAAATCTCTAGTGTGACTCTCTGTTTCCCTTTTTTGACCCTTCATTTCATTTCCCGTGCCTCTTCGTTGCCTTGGCCTTCGAAACATCTTTCTTTCCGACTCTTGATCTTCGTCTGCTTTCATTGCACCTTGGTGCCACGTGCTTGTCCAATGCTGCCACTGTAGACTCTGTCCGCCTATTAACCCATGATGACATTCGGGATATCCATCGCTCGATGATTTCCTCTGTAACGGCCCCTGTAACTGCCTGCCTTTTCTTTCCTTTTGTTTTGTCGTGAAAACGTGACATGTCACGATATCGCGACATTTTTTCTTCAGTCTTCTTGCCCTTTGCGAGTCGCGAGAATGAGACATGTCGCGATATTGTGACACTTTTGCTTTTCGGCCTTCCTGCCCTTTGTGAGTCACAAAAATGTGACATGTCGCGATATCGTGACACTTTTGCTTTTCGGCCTTCCTGCCCTTTGCGAGTCGCAAAAATGCGACATGTCACGATATCATGACACTTTTGCTTTTCGGCCTTCCTGCCCTTTGCGAGTCGTGAAAATGCGACATGTCGCGATATCGCGACACTTTTTCTCTCCTGCACCTCCTCTCGCTTTTGGTCGCGATAATGCGACATGTCACGATATCGTGACACTTTTCTCTCCTGCGCCTTCCCACGCCTTTTGGTCGTGAAAATGCGACATGTCACGATATCGTGACACTTTTCTCTCCTGCGCCTTCCCACGCCTTTTGGTCACGAAAATGCGACATGTCGCGATATCGCGACACTTGTTCTCCCTTGCACTTTCTCTCGTCCCTTGGTCGTGAAAATGCGACATGTCGTGATATCGCGACATCTTTCCTTTCTGGATCCTCTTTCTCCTTTTTGGTCGTGAAATCGTGACATGTCGCGATATCGCGACATATTTCCTTTCTACCTCCTCCTTGCCTCTCGGGTCGCGATATCGCGACATGTCACGATATCGCGACAATTTTGCTCTCTGCTTTCTTTCTCTTTTTTGGGTCGTGAAATCGTGACATGTCGCGATATCACGACAATTTCCTTCCTTGCTTTATTTTTGCTCCTTCGATCGTGATTTCGCGACATGTCATGATATCGTGACATTTTCTTCTCTGGCCTTTCTCTCTTCCTTCGGTCACGATTTCATGACATGTCGTGATATCACGATATTTTTGCTCTGCACCTTCTCTCTCCTTCCTGAGTCACGAAAATGCGACATGTCGCGATATCGCGACACTTTTCCCTGTCATGATATCGCGACATCAAGGCAAACACTTAGAAAAATGCAAGATTGCTCTATCGCCACCGGATGCTCCTGCATCAGACACCCGGGTGGATTGAGAAGTGTCCTCTACTTCTGTACTATTGGAGGAAGACCCAAGCGGTCGACCTCTATTTTTGACAACCAAGTTGCATCTTCGATAGGCCTGCCTTTCCACTTGACCAAATATTCTGAATACTACATGTTCCTGGTACTTCTGCCTTCTCGAGTGTCTAGTATTTCCTCTATCTCATCTATCGCTGGCGCAGTCGCCGGAATACTCCACAAATTTATTCTTGGTGCCTCACTACTACCTCCTTCATGGTATTATACCAAGTCTGAAATATTAAAAATAGGTGATATATTCAGCTCGCTTGGCAGCTCCACTTCATAGGCATTACCTGAATCTCTTTTACCTATGATCCTGCATGGTCCAAACCTCTTCATCTTTAGTTTGTTGTAGGTTTTGTTAGGAAACCTTTCCTTTCTCAAGTGAACCATGACCTCATCTCCCACTTGGAACTCCTTGAAACGTCTCTTATGATCTACCTTGGCCTTGTACTGAGTATTCATCTTACTAATATGTTGTTTTACCTCCTCATGCAAACTCTTTAGGTGTTTAGCAAAATCTTTAGCCTCAACACTACTCTTTTCTCCTTTACCCATCGTTCTCAACTCCGAAGCATTCCTTGGGTTGTTCCCATACACAATCTGGAATGGTGATTTACCAGTACTTCTGTTGATAGAATTGTTGTAATAAAATTCTGCCTATGGCAAAATCAAATCCCATCCCTTGGGCTTATCTCCTACCAGGAATCTTAGGAGATTACCCAAAATTCTGTTCACCACCTCTGTTTGTCCATCGATCCGTGGGTGGTATGCGAACCGAACTTCAAATCCATTTTTAACTGCTTCCACAAAGTCCTCCAGAAATATCCCACAAATTTGGTATCTCTATCAGATACTATACTCTTGGGTAGACCATGAAGGCGTACCACCTCCTTGAAAAAACAAGCCCGCAATATGAACTGCATCACTCATTTTTTGACATGGAATAAAATGAGCCATCTTCGAAAACCTCTCAACCACAACAAAAATGGAGTCATTTCCTCGTTGGGTCCTTGGTAGGCCAAGAACAAAATCCATACCGATGTCCTCCCATGGTCTTTTTGGTACAGGTAATGGCTGATACAATCTTGTATTCTGTCTCACTCCCTTAGCCATCTGACACACTCTGCAACCCTGCACAAATTTCGTCACATTCTGCTGCAACTGTGGCCAATGGTAGTTCTCACTAACAAGGGCAATGGTCTTATCTCGACCAAAATGCCCGGCTAGTCCTCCACTATGCTTCTCCTTTATCATATTCTCCCTCATTGAACTTCTAGGAATGCACAATTGGTTCCTTCGGAATAGCATCCCATCTTGGATTATGAAATCCAACCATTTAGTTCTATCCAAGGTAATAGGAGACAAACATGCCTTCCAAGCCTTTCGCAAAGTCCGGATCCTCTGGATACAAACTCCTGAGTTCTTCAAACCCAACGACCTCCACCTTCATCTCCAACAACAAATTTTGCCTCCTACTCAAGGCATCTGCAACTCTATTAGACTTCCCACTCCTATGCTTCAAAACAAAGGTATAACTCTGTAGAAATTCAACCCACTTCAGATGTCTCTGATTCAGTTTTCCTTGACTATTAATATACTGCAAAGCTTGATGGTCAGTATATAAAACAAACTCTTTTGCTAACAAATAGTGTCTCCATTTCTTAAGAGCCTGAACTATAGCATAAAATTCCTGATCATAAACAGAGTATTTCTTCCTAGCATCATTTAACTTCTCACTAAAATATGCAACAGGTTTACCTTCCTGACTCAACACAGCTCCAATGGCACTGCCACTAGCATCACAATCAACCTGGAATACTTTATTGAAATTTGGAAGTATCAAAATGGGTTGTTCCGTCACCTTCCTTTTTAACATCTCAAAACTTGCACCTGCCTTTGTAGTCCACTTAAACTCCTTCTTATCCCCTCTCATGGTTTCTGTCAGGGGTGCACAAATACTGCTAAAGTTTCTAATGAACTTTCTATAGAAACTTGCAAGACCATGGAATGATCTTACCTCCGTTATGTTCCTTGGAGTAGGCCACTCAATGATAGCCTTCACCTTTTTTGGATCCATTTTTAGACCCTCATCCGAGATGACAAATCCTAGATACACCAACTCCTTCTTCACAAAACTGCACTTCTTCAAGTTAATCAGCAACTGTTCCTCCCTCAACTTTTCAAAAACTATCCGAACTTGCATCAAATGTTCTTCTAATGTCTTGCTAAAAATCAGAATATCATCCAAATAAACAATAACAAACTTCTCTAGGAATTCTCTCAACACCTCATTCATTAACCTCATGAATGTACTAGGTGCATTGGTTAAACCAAACGGCATGACCAACCACTCGTACAAACCCTCTTTGGTTTTGAAGGCAGTCTTCCACTCATCACCTTCTCTGATGCGAATCTGATGATACCCACTCTTTAAATCAATCTTTGTGAAGTATTTAGCTCCACTCAAACAGTCCATTATATCATCCATTCTAGGCAATGGAAATCTATACTTAATGGTAATCTTATTTATGGTTCTGGAATCAGTACACATTCTCCATTCTCCATCCTTCTTTGGTGCTAGTACTGTAGGTACTGCATAGGGACTCAAACTTTCTCTAATCAATCCCTTCCTCAACAACTCTTGAACCTGTCTGTTCAACTCCTCGTTCTCCATGGGAGACATTCTATGGGCTACTTTATTGGGTAAACTGGCCCCTAGAATCAAGTCAATTTGATGGCTAATATTTCTCACTGGTGGCAAACCCTCAGGCACATTATCTGACACAATATCAGGAAATTCTTCTAATAGACTTTCAACCTCTACTGGAATATCCATACATTGTTCCTTCTTAACGGTAGGAATTAATGCGTAACACATAGACTCCCTCTTCAGGCCATCCAAAAATTTTCTACCATCTACCAGACAGATTCTTGCACTACTGCATACCTTTTCATCCACTTCCTTCGATGGCTTCAACTTGTGATGCCTTCCACCTTTGGTCAGAGAGTAAGTATTCGCATGTCCATCATGCACCGCACGTCTGTCAAATTGCCATGGCCTCCCCAACAACAAATGACAAGCATCCATAGGCAAAACATCACATAGAACCTCATCTTGATAAGTTCCAATATGAAATTTAACCAAACACTGCTCACTGACTAATGCCCTATGATCTTTCTGCAACCATGCAATCCGATATGGATGCGGGTGCGCCCTCTTCTCCAGTTTCAACTTAGTCACCATTTCTCCTGAAACCAAATTGTCTGTGCTACCATTATCTATGATAACATTACAGGTCTTACCTGCACATTTGCATCTCATGCAAAATAAGCTCTTCCTTTGATCCACATCTTTCCCTCCATTCATCAATGCTCTTCTTGTCATCAACACTTCTCCTTCTTCTGCTTCTTCAGAATGTTCTAATTCAGCACCTTCATCTGCTACAGTAGCTCTGGCATGATCCTCAGGTCTCTTATTCGTCCTCTCTTGGTGTTGGGGACACTCATATGCCCGATGTCCCTCTTCCCCACAATGGAAACAGGTTCCACGAAATCCACCTCTTCCATACCCACGTCCAGATCTACCTCTTCCCCTTTGGTAACCATTGTTCTGATTATGGGGGCGGTAAGTATTCTCCTCTTTCTGATCTTGGTTAGTACTCGTTTCACCAGTCTTATTTCGATCATCAAATTTTCCTCCACTGGTCCTTCCACCAGTTCTTCCACCTCGACCTCTTCCTCTTTGTTTGCCTTCAAATCTTCTGTTCAGCTTCTCTTCAACCTTCAAGGCAAACTGATATGTATCCTCAATGGTGGTAATTCTGACCAAACTGAGTTCTTCTTGGATATTCATTCTTAACCCATTTATGTAACGAGCTACTTTCTCCTTACTATCCTCTGAATGTCCAGCTCTTATTAAAATCTGGTAAAACTCCTCGGTATATTCCTTGACAGATTTGCTTGACTGTCTCAAGCTCTGCATTTTCCTCAACAGCTCTAATTCGTAATCTGCAGGAATAAACTGCCTCTTCAACTTCTCAACCATTCGATCCCATCTGGTTATCCTTTCCTTTCCTCTCCTATTTCTTTCTAGCTGTACTTCTTTCCACCATATGCTAGCATGGCCTTTCAACTTTGTTTTTGCCAATTTGATCCGATCTGGATCTACAACCTCCTCATACTCAAAATACTCCTCCATATCATTGATCCAATCAATCAACTCCTCTGGATTGAGTTTCCTAGAGTACGTGGAGACATCAAACTTTGGCTTCTTCCCGATCTGAGTTATGGCCTTAACTAATCTGACTTCTACAGGATTCATTGCTTCCTCTTCCTCTGATGGATTATCAACCTCCCAAGCTTCATCTTCACTATGGTCTTCTCCCCTTGGTTCAACCCCTCTTCGCAACTCCTCTTGCAAGGCTTGCACTTGCCTCTACAAAGCTCTGAAATCTTCCTCAGGTACCACATTCCTCCCACCACCATGGTTTCTTCGTGGAGGCATTCTTCCTCACTCTCTTCTCCACAGATCCTGGTGCAAACTGCCTCACTTTCGATGATCTGCTCACACACTCAGGAACTCCTACTCTGATACCACTTGATCGAGAGCCAACTCGCTCATGCCAAATCTATAATCACATTCAACAAATTAGAAAAAGATTACAGTCATGGCAACAGTCTGCCAAATAAACTCCTTTATCCCGAAAGATAGTTTCTATTACAACATCTTCCGCCTGGAAGAAAAATGGCCTAACAGGTCCAGAATGGCCCTCTTGCCTTCACGTCTGCAACTCTGTCTCCACAGTTTTTTGACCCTTTCCATGCCTTTGCTTCCCCTTTTAAAATCTCTGGCGTGACTCTCCGTTTCCCTTTTTTGACCCTTCGTTTCCATTCCCGTGCCTCTTCGTTGCCTTGGCTTTCGAAACGTCTTCCTTTCTGACTCTTGGTCTTCATCTGCTTTCATTGCACCTTGGTGCCACGTGCTTGTCCAATGTTGCCACTGTAGACTCTGTCCGCTTGTTAACCCATGATGACGTTTGGGATACCCATCGCTCGATGATTTCCTTTGTAACGACCCCTATAACTGCCTGCCTTTTCTTTCCTTTTGTTTGGTCACGAAAACATGACATGTCGTGATATCATGACATTTTTGCTTCATTGCCTTCCTGCCCTTTATGAGTCACGAAAATGCGACATGTCGCGATATCGCGACACTTTTGCTTTTTGGCCTTCCTGCCCTTTGCGAGTCACGAAAATGCGACATGTCGCGATATCGTGACACTTTTGCTTTTTGGCCTTCCTGCCCTTTGCGAGTCGTGAAAATGCGACATGTCGCGATATCACGACACTTTTGCTTTTCAGCCTTCCTGCCCTTTGCGAGTCGCAAAAATGCGACATGTCGCGATATCGTGACACTTTTTCTCTCCTGCGCCTCCTCTCGCCTGTTGGTCGCGATAATGCGACATGTCGTGATATCGTGACACTTTTCTCTCCAGCGCCTTCCCATGCCTTTTGGTCATGAAAATGCGACATGTCACGATATCACGACACTTTTCTCTCCAACGCCTTCCCACGCCTTTTGGTCGCGAAAATGCGACATGTCGCGATATCGCGACACTTGTTCTCCCTTGCACTTTCTCTCATCCCTTGGTCACAAAAATGCGACATGTCACGATATCATGACATCTTTCATTTCTATATCCTCTTTCTCCTTTTCTGTCATGAAATCATGACATGTCACGATATCGCGACATCTTTCCTTTCTGCCTCCTCCTCGCCTCTCGGGTCACAAAATTACGACATGTCGTGATATCACGACAACTTGGCTCTCTGCTTTCTTTCTCTATTTTGGGTGGCGATATCATGACATGTCACGATATCACAAAAATTTCCTTCCTTGCTTTCTTTATGCTCCTTCGGTCGTGATTTTGTGACATGTCGTGAGATCGCGACATTTTCTTCTCTGGCCTTTCCTGTCTTCCTTCGGTCGCGATTTTGCGACATGTTGCAAAATCATGACATTTTTGCTCCGCACCTTCTCTCTCCTTCTTGAGTCACAAAAATGCGACATGTCATGATATCACGACACTTTTCCCTGTCACGATATCATGACATCAAGGCAAACACTTAGAAAATTTCTTTATTGATGCAAGATTGCTCTCCAGCCATCGGATGCTCCTGCATCAAAAACCCACTTCGCCTAGGTGTGGAAACTGTCACAAAAAGTGTTTCCTGGTGAACCCTCACCCTATTCATAAACAAACACTAAAGAGAGCATGAATCGGGTGCTTATCACCCAAGGTGCAAATATATCATTTTCCCTCCCCCTTTCAGGTGTGGATCCATTAGACCAAGATAAAGGGATGTGAAATTTTTGGGTGTACATTTGTGTGCTTTGCAATGAGCTTCTCCTCTATAAGTTGTGCATGATTTAAAACAACATCAAGCAAGGATTATATTTCAAATCATGATAAAAGTGTGCGAGAAGTCTACTTTTACGTTTAACAATGAGGTAAGCTACAAGATTATAAATGCGAAGTAAAACACATAAATGGTTAAATTGATGAACATAATCCTGGATATATTGATGCTTTCCTTATCAAAGGTAGAGCCATTGATTAAGAAAGCCATCATCATAATTGGACAACTATAAAGTGGCCTTCAAAGAGATAACCAAATCATCCCAAGTGAGGATGGAGTTTTGAGTTCCATGGCATTTGATAATGAGAACATTAGCCATGCTAGAAAGTTTGAGTTTAGCAAAAGAAACTTTATCATCATTTGATGTTTGAATAAAGGTAAACTGGGTCTCCATATTGAGGATCAAGCTATTAAGAACATCAAAATACTGAGAGCCTTCATAAATTTTAACTTCACTCATTGCATGAGAAGTATGAGGGAAGGAGGATTGCAATTTGATATCCTTAATAGTGTCATCCAAGGAAGTGACATGGGCAGTGACTTCAGCCAATTTTATGGCTAAGGCCATATTGGTGGCCATATGTTGAGTTTGAGCCAGGGAAAAAACAAGGAAGGGGCAGTCAGAACCAAAAGGTATGCTTGTTTGACAAGGTGGTCTTTGAGACACAATAAGTAAGATCAAACAATGGTAAAAAGAAAAATAGTCACTGCAAATATATGAGGCTCAAAATGAGCATTCCAATGACTATAAATAGTGCTATGTTGGAGTGGGAAAAGACTCACTATTAACAAGAAAAATAGGAGGTTGCATTGGAGAAAAATAAAAGATGTAGAGAGCCCTCAAGTGGGAAAAGAGGAAAAAAATTTGGGTCATAGAAGGCAACACCAATGGGGTAGAGTCACAGGTTGATGTCAATGTTGTGGGTCAATGTGGAGGGCAACAATTAAGCCACAGGGTAGACAGTCAGTGGGTGTGGAAGCTAGGGATTAGGGGCAATGTGGGTAGAATGAGTGGCTAGTGTAGGAAATAGGGGTGATAGCATCCAAAACATGGGTAGGAGGTAGCGGGATAGGGAGGGGACACATGGTGGGAGGTAGCTAAGACGATGAACAATGGTCAAATATTGTGTAGTTAAAAATGAGCCAACGTGTGTTGGCTATCTAACTAAGGGGTTGTTTACCCTTATAAAATATGCTCATTATGGGTGTGTGAGCAATGTAAGATTATTCCCATAAGTATTTGAAAAACAAGGTAATGCAATCTATGCAAAAACCAATCGACGAAAAAGTGAAAACAACCAAAAAAAAGGAAAATGTCATCAAAATGTGTGTGAACCACTAAAAATGCATGGATGCCACCAAAAATAGGTTTGAGTGGCTAAAAATAGGGTTGAATGGTTGAAAACACGGGGGAAGTTGTCAAAAATAGGAAAAAAATGTGCTAGAATGTAAAACTTCATTGAAAATGATGATTGGGTACCAAAACACATAGATCATAGTGCCAAAAAAAGAGCACCATAAAGAGTTTGTAAGTGTGCTTGTTGAGTCAAAAATATGAATGGACCACCAAAAAGTGCTAAAATATGGTAAATCAGGCTAGGAACACAATATTACAACACCAAAAGTGGAATATCATGAACAAAAAATTGATGGAGCTATTAGCAGGTAGGGCTACGAAGATATTTGGTAGCAAACATCATAGAGCAAGGTCATCAAGACCTAATGGTAGGTTGTGGCCGAAACATCAGATCATGGCCAAAAAAATAATGACCATGCATGATATTAGTGGGTAACAGGTGAAGGTTTAGGTAGAAAAGGTGATCAGAAAGGACATCGAGCATCGCCATGAAATGCAACAATGGCAAGGTGGCTTCAGGTATAGGGTATATGGGATGGAATGGCCTCCTACCAATGGTCCAAATAGATGATTTTAGATATATAAGAGGATGATATCATTGAGGTTAATCCACCTAAGGCTGATCCAAGTAATTGGAGATAGCACCACATTGAGCTACAACATCAACACGACATGGAGTACATTAGTCTAGAGAATGCACAAATTGGTGGTGGTAGTGAGTTGCGACTGAGAGTGAGAACACATAGAATATTGTGATATTGGCCTGGGTAGGATGACCTTCATTGTTTGAATGCATTGTATCATATACCAATAATCACAAATATGGCAAAGGAACGTGGGTCAAACCGATCATAGAGAGTGCAGAGCACAATGTCTTCAAAGTAGGAATTGGTGTTAGTGCATAAGGGAATGACAGTGAGTGAAAGGTAGTGAGGCAAGGTAAAATGACAACATAGAAAAACTATAGTGTTCTACCAAGGAACCAGCTTCAAAAAATAAGCTAAAGGTATCCAAACACAAAGGGTTCCAGAGAGAAATCAAGGAACCACCAAAGAACAAAGTAAAATGCAAATCATGGGTGTGAAACAAAAGAATGCTTTAGAAGAGCACAATCTTAAAAAAAATTCAAGATTCACCAGGAAAATATTGTCAAACCTAGTGGTTGGCTCTAAATACCAACTGATATGGTAACACCCACAAAAAATTCATGATAATATTTGACGATGAAGAACTGATAATTTTATTGCTAAAAACATCTATAAATAGGGTTTACAATGCTTCAGATAAGATATCATTTAATTATTATGGTCAACAATATTATCCATAAAAGTTCTTGCAAAAAAATATTAAATAATGGATTAAAACATATAACAAGTGTGAACAATATGATTAATCCCTATCAACAATGATAATTCCAAGAATTTCAATCATGCAAATAGTATCCCCTTTTAGATGGTTTTACTTTGCACTATAGTATATGCACTCTATGCTTTAAAATAGAGTATATTTTTGCTTTCAATAGAAGGGAGGATGTTGATATTTTTATTGCTTTCAAAATATATCTAAATCCTCTTTCTTATGTGTAGGTTTTAACCCTTGTAGTAACTTTCTTCTGTAGTTCCTTGAAGACTATAATATGAAACCTTCTCCTTTGTAATTTTAAACTCTAATTTTGTGCTTAATGAAACTTAGTAATGAACTTAATATAAGTGTTCAAATAATTAACCTTTTGCACCTAATTTTCATACATTTTTAACCTCTATAGATGATGTATTTATTAGTTATTTGGATCACCTAATTTCTGCCCTATGTGATGAAATCATAGATCTTTATTTGATGTCCAAAATAAATCTTTAAATCACCAAGTTGTAGCTTTGAAACTCCTCTAACCTGCTTCCTAAAAATATCGTTTGGTAAATATAACTCTCTTTTAGAATGCACTCTAAAAATCTGAAACCTATCAGCTATTAATATTGCCCAAATTGCTGTCGTTTTGCTGTCCTCAAATATGAAATTTTTGAATTGTAATGTAGTCAATTTATTCTCTGATATGCTGTCCTCAAATCTCAAATATTTGGTAGGAAACCCTTCCAAATTTCAACTAATACTTATCTCCTATATACCTTCAAATTTTTGATATAAATAAGCAAAATCCTTTCTTTGAATTAGCCTTAAAAACCTTTAAGGTAATCTTCCTCAGATTTGGAGATTTATTTTAACTCCTATATCCTTCAACCTCATTGTCAAAATATGGCTTCAATATTGACCTCCTTCTCGAGAATCTGAATGTCTTGAGGTCTTCACTATTCTCATCCCAAATTTGGCAAACTCCTTGCCAAATCCTTCTCCTTTTGGGCTTGTTGTTGGATGGTGATAATTGTTCCAAAATATCCTTTATCAAGAATATTTCCTTGCTAGTAAATTTCTCCAATGAGTTCTCTTGAAATTCTCCTATAATGGCTTTCTCCAAATATCGTTCAATGGCCTTAACCAAAATATACAATGAGGCTTTCGTAGTCTTCTCCATATTTCTCCTTTCAATTTTTACTTGAGATCTCTTCTCTTGGGACTTAAATTTTTGCAACCTCTAGTATTCTCAAAACTTCAATGATACTTTCCTTGATATCTCTAATATTCAACTATGAAAGTTTTGCAATGATATCTCCTTCTTAGATCTCTAAAATCTATAGATTTTGAAATCTGTAATAGGATATTTTCTAGTCCTTAATCTCCAATATTCCAAATATAGAAGTTCTTCAATGATACCTTTTGTGGGTCTCTTCAACTTCTTCAATGTGAAGTTTTCAATATTCAATGGAGATATCCAATATCCAATATTCTCTAGGACTCTTTTCCTCGAGTCTCTTCTTCCTTCAATGGGGTCTTATTTCTAGGACCTCCTTCTTAATCTACAATATTCAATGTGGCTTCTTTGGCCTCCTCCTTTATTCTCAATATTTAGCTATGGAGTCTTCAATCTGCAAATCCTGCAATGGGACCTTTTCCTTAGGCCTCCAAATTTTTAATCTCCAACTTGTTGCTTCAGGTACTGGATTGATTCCAAAGAATATATTCTTCCTAGTTCTTGTAGAAGGCTTCCTAAATTTCTTTGAATATCATCTTTATCCAACAAAGTATTAGATAAACTATAATGGAAAAAATCTAAATCTTGAGATAACAAATATTCACTAGTTGATTTGTCAATCTAGGGGAATCAATATTAAGTTTTTTTGCAACTCTGTGGAAAGACTCTAGCCAAATGCAATTTTAGAAATTCTAAAAATAAGATTTCCTATCTCCTCTCAATATCTTTTTTGGCTCTCCCTATTTCCTACTAATCTATCGTGTGCTCTAATACCACTGTTAGATTTTTATGATATATATTAAAGGAATTGCAACCACTTAAGAGAAATAATACCCCAATAAAAAAATTCTAGAAATAAATAGTAATGCAGAATCAAAGGAAAAGCAAAGAAGAAGAACACATTACACAATAATTTATCTTGGGAAACCCTTTTAGGAAAATCCCTAGTAAGAATATTTATTTATTGTATAAAATTTATTGTCTTTAGTACAATAATATCCTTTTGCTTGCTTTTCTCTTGCAATTACATTTCTTGTAGATTCATTACCAAACCTTAATGCAAGTGTTGTTTTATATACCAACAAAACAATAAAGTATTTTACAATACCATGGGCACAAAACCATGGGTTGATAATACATTAACCCAAAAAAACCCATATGGGTCTAAAAATAGATTAACCCCCTCAAAAATTTTCTTGAAGGCTAATGCCCCTGGACCCCTATACCCCAAACAAGGGTTACCATCCTCGTACCCCTACTCGAGGCTTGGCCTGACCTCGAACCCCAATGAAGAAAATTTTACAAAGTGTAAAGTCCTTTCAGATTTAACCCCTCCTAAATAACATGGAAAATATTCAACATAATTCCAACATTCTTCCACTTGTTGAATACTTTCCATAGGGGCTAATAACTACCATTGTCAACTGTTAAGGGAAACTATACCCATAGATATTCTACACCAAGAAATATTTTGAGCAGGTATAGCCTTTATTAACTAATCAACAATATTCTTCTCTATATCAACTTTATTAGATATCACCTGTTTCTCTTCAACCATCTCTCTAAAAAAATGGTACTTGATATCAATATATTTTGATCGATCATGAATAGCAAGATTATTTGCCAAAAATATTGTGCTCTAAATGCCACTATCAATTCTCACAACGTTTTGATTAATTACAATGATTGAACACAACCTCTATAGCCACACTACTTCTTTATAGGTATGAGTTGTTGCAATGTACTCTACTTCTATAGTGGAAAAAGCAAATATTGATTACTTTTTACTCATCCAATTTATTGCCCCTCCAAAAAGTCTAAACACATAAGCAGTCATGGATCTTCTCTTATCAAGATCTCCAGCCGAGTCAACATACACAAAAACTTATAGATTTACAATATCGTCTCTAGATTTTCCTTCATAACATATATCATAATATCTTTCCATGCAAGTATCTTAAGATCCTCTTCACAACAATCCAATATTCCTTTCTTGGATTGGATATATATCTACTAACTACTCCCACTACATGTGCAATATCAGGTCTAGTAAATACCATTGTATACATCAGACTACCCACAAAACTAGCATAAGAAACATGATGCATTTATTCAATTTTCTTATCTATTTTAGGACTCTTTACATCAGATAAATTTTGACCAACCACATATGGAGTACATAATAGTTTATAATCATGCATATTAAACATCTATAGTATCAAATCAACATATTTTATTTAATTTAACCATAAATTTTATTTTGCACAATCCCTTATTAGTTCCATACCCCAAATTAATTTTGTAGTACCCAAATCCTTCATGTCAAATTTAGAAGATAACTGAGATTTTAGTAACTTTATCATCTTCTTATTGTTACAAATTAACATGTCATCCACATACGATAAAATGATAACAAAATTTTCAACTTCCTTTTTGAAATAAACACATGGATCTGCTCTACTTTTTCCAAGCCCAAGTATCAAAATAAACTTGTCAAATTTTTGGTTCCACATCCTTGGAGACTGCTTCAACCTATAAAGAGACTTCTTCAACTTGCATACCAAGTCCTCCTTACCTTTTACCCTGAAGCATTCTGGTTGTGATATATATATATCTCTTCATCGATTTCACCATGTAGAAAAGTTGTCTTTACATCCATCTATTTTATTTTAAAATCAAAAGCAACATAAATAGCCAAAAAAAATGTATGTAGACACGAAAAATTGACCCACTAAGGTGAGTAATTTTCCCTAGATCCCTTGTTTTCTCCTTGGAAAAGTAGGGTCATATTTGAGCCTATTTTCCCCTACCAAATCTTATCCATTCCTCCTAAATCCTATACCATTGGATCGGGCTTGAAAAGAGCTTTCCAACGGTATATGATATGACCCATTTTGACTCCATTTGACCCTCCAAAATGCATTAAAACCGCACGGGGGTCTAGCTGGTGCGAGGTCGCGCCCCGTTTTTATGGAGCGCGATTTTGCATTTTAGGGTTTTCTCTTAAGAAAACCCTAATTTTCAAAGTTGATATTTTTAGGGTCGGCTGTGCTTAGTTTTTCCCACCCATTCTTGTTTCAAATCCACTATATAAGGAGGGTTTGAAATTCATTTTCTCCCCAGTTTCAAGCCAAGCAATAATAACATTTTTATTCAAGCTCTATTTTCTTGAGGTCTTCTTCTTCTTCTTCAAGCAAGCTAACTCACAAGTGTGAAGTGTGATCTATTGAAGCTTTTTTTATACATTGGATTGTGTGTTGCTACTCTTGGTGGACAAGTGTTGAAGCCCTAAGGAGGAATCTACTACTTGGAGGTCTCCATCCCTTTTGCTTGCTTCTTCACTACCGCCAAGTTGTTTTTGCTCTTCTATACTTTGCATATTAGTTAGATTTTTTATTACGCATCCATTTAATTCATATTTTCTAAGTTTTCTCCTAGCTTCTACGAAATCGTGCCCAGGTTCTATGGGGTGCGATTTCATCGTGCGATATCACGATCGCTCCATACGGGGCATGATTTTACATAGACCATATTTGGGGGTAATATGCTACCCCCAAACCCTAGATATATGTTATAGACTACATTTAGACCATATTAGGGCATTTTGTACTCTATTTTTCTATTCTATTTTGCTATATTCTGTTATGCTTATTCATCTTCCAAAGGTCAATTTTTACTTCTATTTTCAAAGGTCATCTAAAAGGACCTAGGGGGCTTGACTGCTACACCTCCAAGCATTATTGTACAATGGCCTAAGTAGGCCCCCTAACGCTAATCATATTTTCAAGTGTTTCTTAAGTTATCTTGCAGGAACAAGGATTATTGATAGCATTGGATCAAAGGATAAAAGCAAGGATCAACCACCGGATAAGCTAAGTGTTCTGATTAATATTTAGGTTATTTGTTGAGTGCTTTATATTTTTATTGTAAACCCTAGATCTGATTTAAAAGGAAATATATTTAATTAATTTTTAGGTATTGAAAGATAAACAACATATAGTGTGCACTTAGGGTTTATTATGTTTGTGCATTCTCTCTTGAGCCCTTGCTTAAAATGTTTTCTATTTAAAACCCTAGGTTAGAAAGCATTCAAAGAAAGAATCATTCTAGGGTTAGCTCTTGTATTCTTGCATTCTATATTTTTGCATTGTCCTTTATCTTTTATAGCATAGATCTAGAAAGGCCAAACTTAGGTGATTGCTTGAAACTGAATACATCAAACAATCCTAAAATCCTGAGGACTTGGAGCGAGTCCTTAAACCATTCCTAGTGAACCCTTCCCCTAGCACCGAGTGTAGAGAACAACATACCCCCATGGTTCACCCCATAAGGCTTTCTATCTCTTGTGGATCCAACCTTTTGGGAATTGTACGTGGTAGGGCAGTTTTCCCCTCTACATCTTTGGTGAACCCGACGTGAACACCTCCTTTTCTTTTAAAACTTTAATCAAGATCATTAATTTATGTGTTAGATCAAAAAACATTAAAAACATACATTCTTGTGCTTGTTTTTGTCTTTAGTTCCTTCCTTTTTTCCCTAGTCCTTTTCTCCTTCTCCTAATGGCTTCCAACCTTGGGAGTGAGCAAAGGCCTCTAAGGTTTGATGAGATTTTTCAAGAGAATGATCAAATTGATAGAGAAAATCATAATCTTGAAGAAGAAAAGGTTGATAATAGTCTTGATCCCCTTGAAGACCCTAATGGTCACTATATTTTTAAATCATTTGATCATGTTTTAGGTTTCATGAAACGCCATAAGGAGGCTTTACTTAAGGCTATGGAATAGAAAGCTCAACTCGAAAGAGGTGAGACTCTTCTTCCTCCTCCAATCATCTCTCCTAGGCATGTTCATGATAACCCTTTGTTTGAATATTTGAATCATGGTAATCCTACCCATCAACCAACCTATGCCACTACTGTAACCACCAATGTTGGAAGAAGTCCACAAGTTCATCCAACCAATAGTGTCACTCAAAATTATTTTCAATTTCCTCCTCAATCTACTAATCTCAACACTTTTTCCTCTATTCCACCAAATGTTAGTTATCCTCTCCAGCAAGGTATCACATATCACAATAGTATCAATACCTCCAACTTAAGCCAAGTGCCTTTTCAACAACCTACCTATACCCCTCCCTTAGGGAATCTGGGGGCATTGCACAATAGTAATCCAAAAGTTCAAAATTTGACAAATATGGTAAAATAATTGGTTTCAAAAATGGAGATGATTCAGCCTTCTAGTTTTACTTACAATTATAAAGAGATGTGCAATCAACCCCTAGACCCTATGGTTGCTGCTAGGCCTTATCCTAAGCATTTTTCCATGCCTTTTACCTATATATAAGGGTACAAAAGATCCGATTGAGCATCTAAGAAGATTTAGAACAGCTTGTCATGATCTCATCTATGATGATATGTTATTACTAAAGATGTTTCCTAAGAGTCTTGTTGGCATGGCATTAGAATGGTATTATCGGTTACCTAATTATTCTTTGAAGAATTTTGGAGAGACATAGAATTATTTGTTCATCAATTTAGTGCATATATTGAAAAGGAAGTGACAATGAAAGATCTTTATAATTTAAAGTAAAGTAAAGAAGAAAGTTTTTCAGAATTCTTAGCTCATTGGAGAAGTTTAGTGGGTCGGTTAAGACATCCTGTACCTCAGAAATATATGCTTGAGATATTTATTAGCAATTTACAAGAACAATTATCTTATGAATTAGAAACTACAATTATCACATCTTTTGATCAAGCAATTGAGTTAGCAAGAAAAGTAGAACAAGATCTTATCAGAAGAGGACAACTCAAAGTGAAAGAAGATAAAACCATTAAGTCATAGTATAAGAATAAGGATGTGGTAGGTGATGGTGTAATGGATAGTAGGCCTATTAATAATGTTGTTAACAACCTACAAAAGATAATACTTCAAAAACCTCCACAAAGGAATTTTACAAGACTTGGCATACCTATGGAAGAAGTCCTAAAGCAACTTTTAGAAGCCAATGCAATTGAGTTACCTCCTATAAGGCAACCAGATACTACAACTAGTTGGTACAAGGTAGGACAACATTGTGCATATCATAGAGTAGAAGGACATTGGACAAATTCTTGTAAGAAGTTGAAACATGTGGTTCAAGATTTAATTGATGCAGGACGTCTTGATGTAAGAAATTCTCAATCTTCAAATAGTCAACAAAAGTCCACTACTAACCAGAATATACCTAAGCAAGGACAACAGGTAGTTAATCAAGTATCTTGTAAAAATGTACCACATCATTATGATAACCAAATGGTTGGTATGGTAACAACTACTTCAGAACAACAGGTGCAGAATCGACAGATCCAACGGTCTCAATAGGAGATGAGTTTTTCAGCAAATATTTCCCTCTTAGAACTTTTGCAAAATTCTCCTACTCATGGAGAAGCCTTAATAAATGTTCTAAAACAACAATCTATCCCTCCAGATATTTCCCTAGTGATATGGCCAATGTTGTAAGCTTTCTTGGGACACATCACATCACATTCTCGGATGATGATATTTCTTCCTCAGACCTACGTAGGGATTCTTCTCTCTACATTACTGCATTTATTGGGGAAACCCTTATCAAAAGGGTTATGATTGATAATGGTTCTTCCCTCAATTTATGCACATATCAATTTATCCAAAATTTTGGATTAAAAGAGGAAGATTTAACTAAATCTGATGCAATCATCAAAACATTCAACAATGAGTCCCAAGAAGCTTGTGGCACTATATCACTTCCCCTTAAAGTTGGACCTAAAATTTTAGATACATTGTTCTATGTGGTACCTTGCCTTGCATATTTTAATCTACTTCTTGGACGTCCTTGGATCCATGCAATGAAGGTCATCCCTTCTACTCTTCATCAATGTTTGAAGTTTAAATTTAAAGATCAACTTATTACCATTCCAGGTGACCTTCATCCATTCGAATATTGTTCAATGGTTGAACAAGCTCAGTTTGGTCTCAATGTTTGTCCTTCAGTTTCATCATCTATTTCTCCAAGTTCCTCATCTCAAAAATCTGAACAATCCAACAATCTAAAAGTGAGTGAGGAACCTCTAATCAAAGTTTCATCATGGGATCAAGACAATCAGTTTCTTCAAGAACCTCTTCTGGATATATCTCATCAAGGTTTGGAGCAGAGTAATGAGGATAAGGATCCCCCTTATCCCTCTAACATCTTATTTTATAATATGATAAATTATGTGTGTTCTAATGGTAAATCTTTTGCTTCTCATAAAGATCTTGCAAAGTTAGGGATTTCTCCTCCTTATGTTAAGAATGATGGTTTTGTTCAAGAATGTATAGATTATCATGTTATGGCTGCCAAAGAAAGAGCTATGAAGGAGCCTCTCCATGATTATAATCATCGAGATGGCTTGCCTTCTAGATTTTTCTTTGATGAAGTAGTCCCTTGAATGCATGTTCTTTTTGTTAAGATAGGAGGTACAATTAGAATATGTGTTGACTATCATTCTGATTGCTTGTTTAATAAAACATAAAATAAAATAAAATCAATCATTAATTAGGTATGCATTTGCATTCTCATTCCATCATACCTGTTTGCTTGCTCATACTGCATGATTTCCTATCATACTTTGCATGGTTGCCTGACATTCTATTCCTCTTGCACTTTTGCTTGTCATAATTGCATTGTTGCTTGCTCATGATTGCTTGTTCATATAGCTTTTAGGGATTCATGACAATGGCATGTGATGATACCTAGTTAGGTCATAGCTCACATGCATTGCACTTTTCACTAGGGTTCTGATGCCTAGCGAAGCCCCAACCTAGGGCCCATGCATTTTCATCCCTTCTTCTCTTCTTGTCTTCCTTTGTTCTTTTCTTCTCTTCTCTCTTCTTCTTGTATTCCTTGACTTTGAAAGTTTTTACAATGATCATCATTTCTCTCCAAAGTCAAGGAATGCAATCCTCTTTTGGTATATCCTTGTCCTTTGCATGATTCTTATTTCTCCTTTGTCTTCTTTGTTCAGATAAGGATATACATTCTTCTCTTCTTTGATTGCACATTTCCTCCCTCTTGACTTTTCAATAGTTGAAACTTCAAGCTGGGGGCACACACGCACAATTCATTGCTTCTCATTTTCTTCCTCTCTTTTCTTCTAGCACATGCACACACTCACATTGTGTTATGCTCATATGACTTGGTCTATATACATATTCTTACACACCCCTATCGGGTAGTACTTGCTAATACATCATTCACATCAATAATAGCATATTTCCCCTATCGGGTTACGCTTCTTTTGACTCAGGGCTCAACACCCCATTACAGGATAAGCTCCTTGGCCATTTCAGTAGGCCTCGACATACATCCTAGTGGGTAATCACCCCACAATAGTCACTAGCGAGCAATCATCCATAGCGGGTTACGCTCCATCATTTGATCATTTGAGCAATCACCCATAGCAGGTTACGCTCCATATTTTTCCCATCTATCCATCTTAGTGAGTACTACACCCATAATGGGTTTTCACTCCACATATAGACCTTCTCTTTGGGCATAACACCCTTCATTCAGGGTTCTTGATCAACTTCTCTCAATTTCTATGGTTGACCTTTGGATTCTTCTTGTTCTTCTTGTTCTTCTTCTTCTCTTCTCTTCCCTTCTTATTTCTTTCCCTTTCTTCTATTCATCCATGCATTTCATACTAGCTACATTAGATTCATGTTGTACCCAGTGATCTTTGCTCTATTATTTGTTTGCTTGCTTTGTTCTCTATGTTTCTATGTTTTGCTTTTTCTTTCTTTACCTTTTTTGAGTTTCTTAAGGAATTTTCATTCCTTTCAAAACTCGAGGGGGCACCCTAGCCATAGAGGCATTAATGGTAGTAATATCTCACCCTTTTGCCCAAACCTGGCCACCCCTTTTCTATGTTTGTTGTCTTCTTTCCCATAGGAGTCTACATATTTCTTTGATGCATTTACTTGGCCTTAAATACATCAAAGAGGGGGTAAAATGTAGACACAAAAAATTGACCCACTAAGGTGAGTAATTTTCCCTAGATCCCTTGTTTTCTCCTTGGAAAAGTAGGGTCATATTTGAGCCTAATTTTCCCCTACCAAATCTTATCCATTCCTCCTAAATCCTATACCATTAGATCAAGCTCAAAAATAGCTTTCCAACGGTATATGATATGACCCATTTTGACTCTATTTGACCCTCCAAAATGCATTAAAACCACATAGGGGTCTAGCTGGTGCGAGGTCGTACCCCGTTTTTATGGAGCGCGATTTTGCATTTTAGGGTTTTCTCTTAAGAAAACCCTAATTTTCAAAGTTGATATTTTTAGGGTCAATTATGCTTAGTTTTTCCCACCCATTCTTATTTCAAATCCACTATATAAGGAGGGTTTGAAATTCATTTCTTCCAAAAATTTTTTTTATTCAAGCTCTATTTTCTTGAGGTCTTCTTCTTCTTCTTTTCACAAGCAAGCTAACTCACAAGTGTGAAGTGTGATCTATTGAAGCTTTATTTTCTATTGCATTGGATTGTGTGTTGCTACTCTTGGTGGACAAGTGTTGAAGCCCTAAGGAGGAATCTACTACTTGGAGGTCTCCATCCCTTTTGCTTGCTTCTTCACTACCACCAAGTTGTTTTCACTCTTTTATACTTTGCATATTAGTTATATTTTTTATTACGCATCAATTAATTCATATTTTTTAAGTTTTCTCCTAGCTTCTACAAAATCTGCACTGGTTCTATGGGGTACGATTTCACCGTGCGATATCGCGATCACTCCATACGAGGTATGATTTTGCATAGACCACATTTAGGGGTAATATTGCTACCCCCAAAACCTAGATCTATATTATAGACTACATTTAGACCATATTAGGGCATTCTATACTCTATTTTATTATTATTTTATTCTATATTCTGTTATGCTTATTCATCTTCCAAAGGTCAATTTTCACTTCTATTTTCAAAGGTCATCTAAAAGGACCTAGGGGGCTTGAATATTGTACCTCCAAGCATTATTGTACAATGGCCTAAGTAGGCCCCCTAATGCTAATCATATTTTCAAGTGTTTCTTAAGTTATCTTGTAGGAACAAGGATTATTGATAGCATTGGATCAAAGGATAAAAGCAAGGATCAACCACCGGATAAGCTAAGTGTTCTGATTAATATTTAGGTTATTTGTTGAGTGCTTTATATTTCTATTGTAAACCCTAGATCTAATTTAAAAGGAAATATATTTAATTAATTTTTAGGCATTGAAATATAAACAACATATAGTGTGCACTTAGGGTTTATTTTGTTTGTGCATTCTCTCTTGAGCCCTTGCTTAAAAGGTTTTTTATTTAAAACCCTAGGTTAGAAAGCATTCAAAGAAAGAATCATTCTAGGGTTAGCTCTTGTATTCTTGCATTTTATATTTTTGCATTGTCCTTTATCTTTCATAGCATAGATCTAGAAAGGCCAAACTTAGGTGATTGTCTTGAAACTGAATACATCAAACTATCCCAAAATCTTGAGGACTTGGAGTGAGTCCTTAAACCATTCCTGGTGAACCCTTCCCCCTAGCACTGAGTGTAGAGAACAACATACCCCCGTGGTTCACCCCATAACAGGGTTATGCATAAGCATGAAATATTGTAAATTGGCTCTATTTAGGATTTCCAAAATTTTAAATTGGCTAATTTTGGATCCTTTCACTAGGGCCCATTCACTCAAAATTTATGGGGTGGAATTTTTTTTGGGGTAAATTCACCCGCCATTGATAATAATAATCTTATTTTTATTTTTATTCACCGACCACTTTTGCTTTATTCCATGGGCAATTTGCCTTCAAATTATAAATAATTTTGTTTTTCTTGCCCAATTCACCTCATATACTACTCATATATATATTGTAGGGGGTATCGATAAACATACATCTAAAATACTCTAACTCAAAAATAGCTCTGAAACAACGAAAAACTTGACAAGGTTGCAAATAAATGTCTATCGACATAAGTCGATCAGTTGCAAAGGAGTGTCGATCATCATCGGTATATGAGCATCAATTGTAGAGAAGTTTTGATCAGCTTAAGACAATCGACATAAGCTGATCGATTATAGAGGAGTTTTTATTAGCATATTCCTATCGATTGCAAATAAGTGTCGATTAGCATAAGTTGATTGATTGTAGAGATGTATCTTTCAGTATAAGTTGATCGATTATAGAGTGTCTGTCGATATAAGTTGATCAGTTGTAGAGACGTATTTATCAGCTTAAGTCTATCGTTTACAGAGGAGAAACTATCAGCATAATCTGATTGGTTGCAGAGGAGAGTATGTCAGCATAAGTATATCAATTGTATATAAGTGTTGGTCGGTATAAGCCAATCGGTTGCAAAGACGTGCCTATCATTATAAGCTTATCGGTTGTAGAGTAGTGTTTATCGGTATAAGTCGATCGATTGTAGAGATGTATTTATCAATCTAAGCTGATCGGTTGTAGAGGAGAAACTATCAACATAAGTTGATTGGTTGTAGAGAAGTGTCTATCAGCATAAGTTGATTGGTTGTAGAGGAGAGTATATCAATAAAATTCGATAGGTCGTAGAGGTGTGTCTGTGGTCCTAAGATGATCCATTGCAGAAGCGTGTTGATCAACATAGGCTGATCGATTACAAGGGATTCACGACTATAAAAATAGGTAGAGTATTCTTCTTCCATTGTTCTTTTATCCAAATCTCATTTTATTCAATTTCATAGGCACTGTAGGTGTACTATATGCAACTGTGGTAGACAACTATCAATATCATCTGGTTGTGTATCAGGAGCATTTTTCTTGTTAGAGACTACTTATTATCTCTTAGAGTATGTTTCATAGGCAGTGTTGAAGCACTATATGCAATTATGGTCAATAAGTATCCATGTCATGTTTTATGTCAGGAGTATTTTCTTGTCAGATACTACTTCTAATCTGTCAAATATCATTTTATAGGGCATCATAGGTTTATCTTGAGGTATGTATGCTATTTTCCTTCAATTTCATATTAATTTCTTAACATCTAAAGGTTTTTTATTTACAGATACAATTTCACCTACTAAATATGGAAAGAAGGAGGTCAATCTTCTTCTAAAAAAACAATTCTAAAATATTTTACATAAATATCAAAATGCAGTGAGGCATCAATATCTATAGATTCTACAAAATATGTAGGTATTGTACCGATCTAAAAAGCATACACCTAACTAGTGCATCAATTAACATCAAGCATTAAAGCAATAAAGAATGGACAACAATGAATTTAACAAGAAAGTAAGGTTTCTTTTATTAAAAATTTGCCAAATCCTGATTACAAATACGTCCCTCTTAGGGATACCCAAATCCTTGATACAATTGATACAATATTTTGAGGCCCCTAAACGGGGATTGGTGTAATCCGTAGACTCTCTAGAATGGACACGAACTGCTCAAGGCCAAAGATAGCCTTCTTCTCACGTGATTGGAGGAATATGTTGCCAAGAATACCTTGAAATGCTCAGATCCTATAAACCTACATTCAAGAAACAACATAAAAGGGGTTAATAGCAAAGGAGGCCTCTCTTGATGAGGCACTTGATGGGAAATTGCATAAATGATGAAAAATATAGCAAGAAAGCATGTAAACTAGTAAAGATATGCATGAAATCTCTAGATTGTTGTAAATATTATAAAGAAAGTAGGAAATCTAGCAATTAGGCAACCTAATTAACCATTAAAACTTGAAATGCATCAAATTCAATGAAACTAGTCTAGATTGACAAATGCAAGGAAAATGGAAGCAAATCTACCTCTAATTCCTAAATTTAACCATACAAATGCATGAAGGAAAGCTAATCTAAGTCAGATCTACCTAAATACATGTTTGAAAGGGGAAATATATGGCTAAAACAAAGGAAATCAGAGATCAAACCCTCATCGCGGGTCTAAGGCGTAGCTGGCACTGTTAGCCATGGCTGACAGCCATGACTGAGCGAAAAAATCCTCTTGCTCTTGTAATCAGGGCTTGGATCTTCAATTTCCTCTATGGAATTGATGATCAAGGGTCGCCTTTGTGTCCTTTGATGGATTGGTGGTTGAATTTGATAAGATTCACATTGGAGTGGCTTGAATTGGGATGATTTGTGCTCCTTAGTCTCTTTGGAATCCTCGATATCACTTGAATGGATTCATGATTATCACTCCACAATTGGCTAGCAATTAGACTCTCCTCAAGGGGTTGTCACTTCAATGACTCCATAATTTGGTAGAGCTTCATTGCATTCAATTCAAAACTCTTCCAGACTTTTCCCCAATTTGAAGGGGGGTCTTATAGCCTTCTCAAGTCCTTGGTCTAGCTTCATGGAGAAGCCAAGATCAAGAACCAAGAGGTTGGAACAGTTGGGAGGAAGGTTCTAGATGCTTCCTCACCTAAAACCACTTGAAATCCATTGCCATGGCCATTATAACTACATTTGGCTTAGCTCAGGAATTCAAAATAGTTTTAGGGCTAGCCATGGCTCTAAGGCATAGCTAGCTCTATTAGTCATGGGTGTCAACCACGGCTAAGGTTGAGTAGGCCAACTCTACCCAAATTGAGTGGTTAAAACCATTACTTTATCTTGGAATGGTCCAAGATCATTCATATGGTCTATTAGGATACCCATATGAGTAGTCCCCTACACATGACATATTTTAGGTGTCTACAGATGCCCCTTTTGGGATGCATTGTGAGAATGAACAATGTTGAGAAAAAATAGACCTCCTAAAACCATGTTGTAGGTCGAATGATGATCATTGATCTGATCAACATTAGATGCCCAGTCCTGCAAAAGGATGTGCATCTTAGAATCATTGCTTCCAACTGAGGGAAGGCTTAATTTGCAAAGCATTTGCAAGCTCCACGATGATCGGGTAGTCGATGCTACAATCATTTTGATAGGTGGAGAGCTACTAGCTTAACTATCATAGTTGCTTTTTGCCCTAGTAGAGGGTAAGCTTATGATAGTTGTTGGCAATGATTCATAAGATGAATGCAATTTGACAAGATCGAGTGATCTCTTATTGAATTTGATTATGATTATTGATATTATGACTACCCCCTCAAGCGACGAGTCGATGAGGGTAGGACAATTAATGAAGTGATGAGTCACTTGACCAACATGATTGATTTGAACAATTGAAGACTTTTGCACTTTGTTATTACTTGACAAGGCCTAATTCAGCCATGATTTCAACTATTAATAGTAATTGTACATCTCTATCCCATGGAGCAGTCCAACCATAATGGCCTTCTTAGGGAATCAAGATGATAACAATTCCAATTATGCTTGTGTTGAATCACTATGTTCGATGATCTACTAAAAATATCATAGAAGAATTGAGATAAATCCTCACTCCCATGGGGCAATTCGACCATTATGGCCTTCTTCGAGATTGAAGTTTTAATGCTAGGAATTATGGTGTTAAAGAGAGAATTGGCTCTCCACCATGGCATGTGACATCCTTTCAATGCCATTCCACATGCATGTGGAATGATGTACTAGACTAAAGCATCTCAATTCGATCAATGACTAATTTTACCCCAAATGTCCTTATGGTGATTTATTCATCTTGTCAGATTGCATGGATCACAAGTCACTACAACCACCAAGTGTATAGAATAAATGACTGAATACGAGGCACATTTGAATTTTGAATTATATTAATGTTTTTGTTATTTTCTAAAAATTTTGAAGGTTTTGAACCATTGAATATTTTTTATTTTGCATTTTGAAGCCCCTCATGGTGAAATTTTGAGGGTATTTATGGTTGGATGCTAGCCATGGGTGTCAATAATAGCCAATTTTGGCAAATTCCTTAGTCATAGCTCTGACCCACGATCAGAAAACCCTAATTCTGTGCCCATGGTTACCAACCACAATGACGGGTAAAATTGAAAATATAAAATAAAAATATAAAATAAAAATCTATCATTTTCAATTCATTATTTTCCAATTCGCTATAGTTATCAAGAGAGCTCTAAGAGGTGAGTTTGAAAACTTGACATGAAATGCTGTTAAACTTGACACAAACTACCCTGACCTATGGTTGACCGACCAGAAGCTTCCACCAGTGGTGGAGTCGATGCTGCCAAGGTAGCATCCCAAACCTCACTCATTGAATTACCAACTTAAAATGAACAAAATTAATTAATGAGAAAAATGAACTCACTAAACTATTGGCAATGAACCTCACCCTAGTTAGGATTAGACTAGGCTAGCTTAGTTGGGGAGGGTTATTTTTTTGGGTTTCGAGGTTGCATGGGATGGGAAATGACCCTAAAAAAGGTCTTTCCCATAGCCATGGGTGGCAGCCATGGTTCCCAATTGGTAAATTGGGGGCCATGACTATCAACCATAGCTGACTTCAAATTCAAATGGTCAAAAAAATGACCATTGCCGTTGATCGCGGGTCGAAGCCGTGGTTGAGCAACCTTAGAAAAATTTTCAAATTTTTTTTATTTTTTTGTTATTTTAATTGAATTAATTGATTTTTTTGAATTATTTGAAGTGATATTTTGATTTTTTTGAATATTTTGAATGCATTTATGATTGTTTTTCCCTTTTTGAAGGATTTTTTGATTTTTTTGCATTTTTAAGTGCATTTTTGATGTTTTTGGAATTTTGAATGATTTTATTATCTCCCTTTAGACCTTGACTGCTAGAGTGAGGGAGTCAGATCTCCTTCACCAGCTCCATGATGGACTGACTGATGTCGATCGATACTGGTTTAGTGCCATAGGCTTTAGCTATGTACTATGACTACCATCCATCCGAGTTGATCAAGCCTACATGATTACCTTGGCCCATCATTGGGATGCATAGACCAACACCTTTCACCTACTCATAGGTGAGATTATAGTGACCTTGGAGGATGTCTACCACATCTTCTATATCCCCATTGATGGTGAGGCCATCACATATTTACCCACCTTGATGAAGGATGCAATATTTGAGAGGATATTCTATGCCAGGAGTGATGAGGTATAGCTGGATTCTGAGCATGATGAGGTACACATTGAGTATTGGTACCATGAGCATGTCTTCTCTCAGTGAGAAACCATGTTGATGTAGTTGATTATTCAGATTGTGCTACCAGACACTTCAAGAGTGAGGTTCCCTTAGAACCTCCTAGCTAGGACTTAGGACCTACTTGCTAGCACTACATGAGAGCCATTGATTCTCTCCTAGGGGAGTGCTCTACTTGCATAGCTCTATGATGAGTTATACTAGATCACACAATGGAGTTGCATGGGAGTCAACTATAGCATACTACTCTAGATATGGGCGTGGGAGCACATTACCATTGATCACCCTAGAGGACTACCACTAGAGATTGGAGATATTGATGATGCATCTCAGTGTTACACAACATGCTAGCCTAGGGAGGCTGAGAGCTTCAAGAGTAGGTCTCATGCAAGGGACCTCCAATACTACATGGATCAGCTGACTAGACTACGACTAGAGCAGGTTGTATGGTGCCCATACATGGATTGTCCTACATGGGGGGAGGTGGACCACTATCTGAGGTAGACATGATGTGAGAGATGGCTTCTCAAGTGTAAGCCTAAGATACATGAGTTCTTCCACTTCTCCTACATGTCCAGGTAGTTTGGGATCTACTAGGACATCCTAGATGAGCTAATCATTTACCATCACCTTAAGGTAGAGAGAGACTTGGCCTAGCCTAAAGTTACTCCACTGAGGGATGAGGATGATACCTTCCAAGATTCAAGACTCATTGATATAGGGATGATAGCAGATTATGATACCTAGTGGACTACCAGGTTATGGTAGGGTGGTAGCCCACTAGGTAGAGCTAGAGCTAGAGCCATCATAGAGGTAACAATTGAGGACCTATATGGGCGATGAGTTCACCAGAGGATAGAGGGTGGATGGGGAGAGGCTCTAGAAGTAGAGGAGGAGCCCTAAGTAGAGGAGGAGGGTGAGGAGGAGCCAGATGATGAGGTGTCATAGCTCCAAGCCCAGGTGGCTAGCTTGGAGTCATAGCTATAGATTATGGGTACTCAGATCCTAGAGAGAGATACATCTATGGCTACTCTACAGGCATAGTTGAGGGTAGTACAGACCCAACTAGTAGAGGGATAGTGGTGCAGTTGAGGAGGAGAGGGCAGCTCTCCAAGCATAGATTACCACTATCAAGATAGAGATAGAGAAGGTCACTAGACAATGTGATCTTCTCTAGGCTCAACTAGATGTTATGACCACAGAGTGAGACTTGCTTTGATCTATGAGGGGAGGACCCTCGACTTCTTAGGTTGCTCCTACCACTCTAGATATATCAAGATTGACAGGTTTGGATGTGGGTGTAGATATTCAGATATTGTATACCCTCATCCAAGAGGGTAATACACAACACTCCTCAGATGTGGCCCACATCGCTCTCCTAGAGGGAGAGATCAGACTGCTTGGGGATGAGGTGCTAGAGAGGACTACTACTATAAGGACACAACAGACCAGGACATGGGAGATAGGGTAGTCATCAACATGACCTAGTCATAGGACTCATAGGTCAGAGAGGTCCATAGGTACCAGCTCGAGGTGGACTCATAGGGAGGGTAGATAGTGGAGGAGACTCCTAGACAGGGGTGTAGGCCCTAGCTAGTACAGATCTTATCAGATTGTATGTACCATTTTTGAGTGTAAGGTTTGAGGACCTACACAGTTGTAGCCTACAGAATTTTGGACACATGCCTATGTACTCTACTTTTGACACATATATTTATATGATATGACATTATGAGACTCATTATATGTGTACATTTATTTTTATTTTATGTTTATGAGATGCATATGGATGCAATGATTATATGTTATATTGATTTGATGCTATATGATGTGATGTATGGATGACATGCACTAGCTAGATGATGGATGTATGACTAGATATTATGATCTAGATGTGTAGATGGACTACTATGATATATGCATATGGATGCAATGTTAGATGTTTAAATGCATGTTTAATTTGATTTACTTGTATGCATTTAATTTATGATGTTATGAATGCAATGTATGTACTGCATTATCTAATGTAAATGAACCTGTATGCTTTAATCACTTAAAACATAAGGAATGAATGCAATATGAGTTAACAATCTAATGGATGACACCATAGAATGTATAACAATCATGAATGTAATTGATAAATCTTATCATAAGAATTAATCAATTAGACACCCATATGTGAGATGAGATGATGATATTGTTTCTCTTCATAAGATTTTGTAAGTTAAAAGATATGCACAAAATAGTCAGTGGTCATCTAAATATCATTGTTGATATCCATCCAGTATCTATTCTATTTTATGAACACCCCTTAATAAACAAAATCTCATAAAAATAAATTGATGATTGATGGCTTGATTTGATTTGTTGCTATTTGGGAATTTTTGAGGTTTTCCATGAAACTCAAACACCCTAGTTGACTTATCAAAAGTTGTATAATGACTATACTAGACTTCTAAAAGATAAATTTTTCATTATGAAAGACCAAGCTATTCATTACCCCTATGTGTGCAAATGAATATATTAGATGAGACATAAGACTACCTCATTTCCAGGAGGGATTCATTCAGCCCATTGTTGTAATGAGGATCACCACATGCTCACCCGATCCTAGGTTTGGACTTAGTTGGACTAGACCACTAGGCAATACAGGGCACCTAAAGCTAGCTCATTTGTGAATTGCTAGACCTACCCCAATGTCAGGAGGGATTCATTCAGCCCATTGTTGTATTGGGGATCACTCTATGAGTTTTGAGTATTGACCATTCCAGGGATTCAAGCTCTTCACCCCCTTATTTTCTTCAATTTTATTGGGATACTTGCTCATATATAGTGATAAAAATCATTGTTTATTTTGTATTTTATTTTTCTTTTTTTTGAGCAAGGGATTTGATTTGACTTTGGGATTTTTGCTCCTTTTTGTAAGCAAGGGATTTCTTGGGTAGGGGGGAACTTGTCCTTTTGCCAATGACCACTACTCTAGACCATTGCGCCTCACAAATGAGCAAGTAACAAAACCTTTCACTTAAGGTGACTAGGACCACTTCGTAGTGTTCATCTTTCCTTGCCCTAATTAGGATTGTTAATGTGTTTGATTAGTGATGGGATTCTGATATGCTAAGTGCTATCAAAACTAGACCTCATCTACAAAAGCAAAGCAAGCTTTCTACAAAATTTTGAGAAGACCACTAGGTATGGCTGAATGACCGAAAAACCCTAGTATATTCTTCATAGCAATAGGAGGGGTTGTGTTGAGAAACACAATTACTCACAAGGGTGATGGATGATGATGATGCATAGATGCATGATTGAAATACAAACGTGGTGTCATTTGTAAGATTGCAAACACAACCTATCCTAATGCAAGTGCGATGGATGGAAATGCCTAATGCAATGCAATTAAATGAATGCAAGTGCAAAATGAAATGCATGATGCAAATGTTTTTGAAGTTTTGAATGTTTTGCAATATTTTTAGATTTTATTGCTTTTTTATTTTTATGGATTTTGAAATTTTCCATGTTTTTAAATTTTTGAATTATTATGTATGGAATGCCTTAATATGAAGGATATTGAGAGGTTCAAGCTCTTCAACACCTTCAAGCGATGTTAGGTGATACGTTCCAGGTCCAATCTGCTCAGAGATGATATATGGACCTAACCAATTAGCCATAAATTTATCTCGCAAGTGCGGTGGTAGGTTTGAGTTCTGTTGGTTCTCCTTCAACACAAGATCACCAACTTTAAAGTCTCTCAGATGGAATTTATTATTATAAGCTCATTTTAAGTACTCTTGATAAACATGGAGATGCTCAAGGGCATTCATATGATGTTCATCAAGAAGCATCAATTGATCGAGGTGAGCTTATTGCATAGTGTCATCATCGATGAACTCTTTCAATGTAACATGCAACATTGGAATTTCCAACTCTAAGGGCATAATGGCCTCAACACCATATACTAGTGAAAATGGGGTTGCCCTAATGGGCATCCGTATACTAGTCCTGTAAGCCCATAATGCAAGGGGCAGCTGGATGTGCCAATATTTATGGTTTTCTTGTACCATATTTTTCAAGATGGCTACCACTATCTTGTTTGAAGCCTCAACTTACCCATTTGCCTACGGATAGTATGGAGTCACAAAACTATGTTGTATATTGTACTTGGATATTAAAGCCCTTACAATTTTGTTCTTAAATGATGTTCCATTATCCAAGATTATTTTGGATGGTATCCCAAAATGACTTATGATATTGTGAAGTATGAACTCCACAATACGTGCTCCAATTGTCATTGTTAGAGGGATTGCTTCCACCCACTTTGTAAAATACTTAGTAGCCATTATAATAAATGTATGTCAACCCAATGATGGGGGAGAGATATTATCGATTAGATCCAAACCCCACTGAGAAAATGGCCAAGCCACTTGAATGGGTTATAAGGCCTATGATGGCAAGTGCATAAGATTAGCATGATGCTAACATTTAACGCATTTCTTGACATACGTGATGCAATCCTTCTCCATAGTGGGCCAATAATAACCCATTCGAAGGATGCGCTTGATGATGGCCATGCCGCTGAAATGACCACCGCATGTACCATCATGAGCCTACAAAATTACCCAAGCTGACTCTTGGGGCTCAAGACAATGAAGGAGAACTCCATCATAGCTTTGATGGTACAAGATGTCTCCTAGCAAGACATACTTTATCACTTTCTATCTAAATGTGCACTTTATGACATGCGAAAATCCTTGAGGGATTAAACCAAGCTTAAGGAAGTCATGTAATTATGACATCCAATCTTGATAAGCTTCTACCTCAACTGACAAGATGACTTGTTCCCCTAGTATTTCATTATGCATGAATGTAGACTAGGATACAACCTTATGGTGAATGGTGGTGCCATTCCCCATAGGACCTTGCGAGATCAAAGACCCCTAGGGTGCCTTCTTGAGAAAGTCTCTGGCTTTATAGAACCACTCATGGTTTGGTTCTATATGAATCATGTTGACTGATTCCTTATTATCGAGAGCCTCATATTGCATCATGGCATGTGATAGCATCTTTACATGAATGGTAGTAAAATTGGTAGACAGATTCTGAGGGATTAAAGATCCCAAATATGCCATAGTGTCTACAAATATGTTTAATGAATGAGGGATTGCCTCGATGTCGTACCACTCTAGCTAGGCTAGATAAGTGTCAACAAGATCCTTATAAGATTTCAAGATAGGACACCTACATTGAAAAAGTCCCTTCACTTGATTGACAATGAGAAGGGAGTCACCAAAGATGTTTAACCTTTTAATCTTCATGGTGATAGTTGTTTGGAGGCCCAAGATTAAAGCCTCATATTCAACATTATTATTGGTACAAGGGAAGTCTAGCTTAAATGACAAGGGTATTGGAGCACCTTGTGGCATGAAGAAGATAATTCCTACACCACCCCCTTGCTCACACTTTGAACCATCAAAGAACAAAGTCATGTCAACTTTGTTATCTGGTTCTTTGAGTTTGGGAGATTCTGATAATGTAAAGACTGCATCATCAGGAAGCTCTATGACAAGAGGCCTACTATCTTCGAGAGGTGCCTCTACCAAATGATCAACTATGACCTATCCCTTGATGGAATTTTGGCTGATGAATTCCAAATCAAATTCTATCAATAGCATGATCCACTTTGCAGTACATGTATTATGATATGTCTTGCTCATCATATACTACAAAGGATTTTGTTTGGATATCACATACGTCGTATGACTTAGCATGTAATGATGCAACTTCTTCATTGCAAACACTACTACTAAACACAACTTCTCCACGTATGCATACCCTAGCTCATAACTCACCAAGGTGCGATTGATGTAATATATCACTTGCTCTTTATCTTACACATTCTTTTGGGCCAACATGGTTCCCAATGCAAAGTCAGTAGTTGATATATATAGCAGGAAAGGCACATCTGGTCTTGGTGGAGCTAACACTAGTGGTGTTGCTAGGTATTGCTTAATTTTAGCAAAGGTCACTTGATAGTCCTCATCCCAATTGAATGGGACCCCCTTGTGTAGCAACCGATTCATGGGTCGGCATTTATCTGATAATTGTGTGATAAATCACTTTATGGATGCTACTTTGCCCTGTAGGCTTCTTAGCTCTTTGATATTTGTGGGAGGATGCATTTCTAGTATGGCCTTGACCTTCATTGGGTCAACTTCGATCCCTCACTTAGAAATGATGAATCCCAAGAGCTTTCCTAAAGTTATGCCAAATACACACTTCTTGGGATTCAACTTGACATTATGCTCTATCAGGTGATCGAAGACCTTCCTCAGGACCTCTGCATGCTCTAAATGCAGCAATGACTTTGCCAATAAGTCATCGATATAATCTTCTAATATTTTGTGCATGTAGTCATGGAAAATGTATGTCATGGCTCGTTGATATGTGGCACCAACATTTTTAAGGCCGAATGGCATAACTTTATAACAGAATGTTCCCCATGGCATTGTGAACATGGTTTTGTGCTGGTCTTCGACTTTAATCTGAATTTGATTGTAACCAAAAAAATCATCCATAAGGGAGAGCATCTCATGACCTACAGTTGCATCTACAAGAGCATCTATGTTGGGAAATGGGAATGAATCCTTTGGTGTTGCCTTGTTGAGGTCTCTAAAATTCATACAGATATAGATCCTTCCATCAGGTTTTCCTATAGGTACCATGTTTGATACCCATTTTAGATAGTCGATGGAGATAATAAAATCTACATCCAACAACTTCTACAACTCATATTTAACCATTAAAGTGATGGTTGGATGCATCTTCCTGAGATTCTACTTGATAGGCCTTTTAGAGGGGTCTAGCGAAAGGTTATGAGTAACCATTTTTGGATCTAGTCCTGACATATCCTTGTATGTCCAAGCAAAGATATCAGGTCTCTCTTTCAATAGAGGGATGAGGTTGGCACACTCATCAGGAGATAGACTCTCTCCAAATTTAACCTTCTTAGGATTAGTGGGATCATCACTGATATCCACATCGAAGGTTTCCTCTACTAACATATGTGATCCCTCCTCAAGCTGGTGAGGCATAGGAATCAAGTGGATGTCATCAGCTAGGTTTAAAGGTCCTGCATCAGAATTTCCCTCAATATGATAAACATCATGTGCATATCCTAGCACAAAATGGAAAGGTTGCAACATTTCTTCATTAGGGAAGAAATATTCAGGCTCTAGTGGTGAATCAACATGATCCCAATCAATAGCATCTAGATTAAGACACAATGGTTTGGAAGGATAGGTTGGATTGTGAAGTGGAGTGGTCAGATCAATGGAGATCATATTGATGGAATGGATTAGATCTCTAGGACCACATGTGTGTAATTCTACCTTATCTATGCTATTCGCATACCCAAGATGTGGCTCTAGGGGTATGGGGATCTCTGGATCCAATCTATGAATAGACTAGAAAGTGGGATCACTTGGCTCAAGGAGCTGCATGTATGTCGATGGATCAGGGAAGACTATATGATAAATCATATCTAAATTGGGTGGTCTCCCTCTGAGGCATGGGCCAGGATAGACTCTCCGATACATCTCATCGATGTCAATTGGTTCATGATGATGATATAAATAGTGAGGCCCAAGATAGGCTCTCTCGGTCTCATCCTCATCATCACTATCATATATGAGTCCTTCACCTCGATCGACTAGAATCAGGTGATTAGCAAGATGAGGCCCAAGGTAGGCCCACTCTTCATAGCCATTATCATCAATGAGGGATCCCTCATTCTCACCCACTATCTCCATGGGTAATAGATGATGTAAATGTAGAGGGCCTAAGTAGGCCAACTCAGTTTCATCCTCACATCATTCATTGTTTGAGGATTGCTCATTATCATCTATTCCAGAATCACATTCTGGTCCATCACTTTCTACAATGGATTCTGCTTGAACTTCCTCAGAAGCAACTTCTGATTCAGTGTCTATTGCTATACCCAGATTTTGGATCTGCATGCCAATGTCATCGATAGCTTCATAACTTTCAATATCCAAGTCAGCTCTTGGAATATCTACTAGATTGACCTCTACCATGATGTTATCATGATAGATCTTAGGTGGCTCAATAGAGATGTAGGTCACCAACCTATTACCCCTTTGCATGTAGGAAGGGTTAGGGTGATAAGGATTCCAATCCACATCATCCCCCAAACTGAGGTTCAGATGATCGAGAGATGTTGCTAAAAGCTCATCCTATCCTCTTATATGGTAGCCTAACCCAAACCTATCAATTGGCAACTGATATTGTGGTTCATAGGGAGTTCGATACCCTTGCTCGAATAAGCCTAGACCATAACCATGCCAATGGTAACGTTCAAAATAGTACAAGGTGAACTCATGGTTAGACAAATAATGAACATTCATCGAGAATGGTTCATCATCATCCTCATCTATGGGCGTGTGATTTGCAAGTTGGTCAAGCCCTCCATAGATAAAATTTGTTTGGTTGGGTGGCACCCCTAGTGGTACCACCATCCCTATGGGAAAGTGATGGGCTTGAGGTCAGCCCATGTCCTATGCAATTTTGATAAAAGGTGTGAATGTCATATTCTACACTATATACTCTGCTAATCTAGGATTAACCAAATGTATGGTCACCTACGGTGCAGATGACCCTACTAAAGAAGTAGGTGAGGTAGGCTGAGGTGCCTCCTCGACTTGATTTTGAGCATCCCCTTCATCCATGGGACTAGGAACCTCGATAGTTGCTACCTTGGGTGCTTGCTTTGGCTCTTTTTCACCCATAACTACCTTAAGCTTCTTGTCATTCCTAAGCATCTTGGATGTCGTAGGCTTTGTTGAAGTTGTTGTTGTGTGCTCTGATAGTTGTGGTGCTATCGTGGAAGGTCTTGCACACACTTCTTTTAATTTACCTTCTAGATGTTTGATGGGTGATATTGGTCGTATATCCAGGTGCATTGAGGGGAGAATGAAATCTCTAGGTAAATCTGCTAGGTTCACATATTTAAATGGCTCCTCATCGAAAGGAACCATGTGAACTTGTCCCTCATGTATATATTTAATACATTGATGTAAAATTGAGGGAATGCAATGCATTTCTCTAATCCAAGGCCTCCCCAGGAGGATGTTATATTGCATGGCACCTTCTATTACATGACACATCACAGGGATGGTCTTCAGTCCAACCTAAATCGGAAGAACTATAGTACCTACCATTGAGCATAGTGCATCGTTAAATGCTCTCAAAGTGAAGGTAGAAGGTACAATGTGTGATTTTGGCAACTTTAGATATGTCAATGCCTTGGTAGTAATAATGTTGATTGACGACCCTATGTCAATAAAAACCTTTTTAAATGGTATGTGGTTAACACTTGCAATTATATGTAGCAGCAGGTCCGCTATAGCAGTAGAGACCATTTTAATCTCATGATCATGGAATTGAATCACCGACTCACTACACTATTGCACATGTCCCACAAAATTTATAAATGCTTCAAGGTCCTGGGACTGAACTTCAATAGACCTTAGGATGTCCATGAGCATCTCCCTATGCTTAGGAGACTGTTGAATCAGTTCATATATCGACAACTTTGTTGGAGTTATCTGTAGGCTTTGAACTAGCCTACTCCTGATGGTCACCACCGGTCTAGTTGGTGGGCCTAGCATATTTTATGCTAGCCTTTGAGGGGGCACAGCTTGAACCCTGATGGGAGCTGGAGGTAGATTTAGTCGCTCATACCTCCCTTGTCTTGTGACAACATTGACCATGTCGATGAATCCTTGAGTTGGTGGTTCCACCCGCACTTGATTCACATGACCAACATTGTTCCTCGATGGCTCATGATTCGATAAGGGGTTCTTGAAGATCCCCATATTTTGGTTATCTAAAGCCTAAGGGTTGTCCAAAATTAGCTCACCTTTTTTTATCATGTTTTGCACCACGTGTTTGAAACTATAACATCCTTCGATGTCATGTCCCTTCATTCTATGGTAAGGGCAATACAGATCATCCCTATACCCTTTTGGCTTGGGTTGGTTAGGGTCTTGTAATTTGATCTCTAGTAAGTTAAGGGCCTTGGCCTCGCATAGTTGATGGAATATCGATGTCATCGACTTTGAAAATGGTGTGAACTAGCGAGGTGAGGGCTGCTCTTTATTCTTACCCTTATTGTTATTATTGCATTGATCATATCATGCAGGAGGAGGTTGGGCTTGATAATTCTATTATTATCCCTTATCCCCTTTTTAAAGGTTTAACACCACTTGATTCACATGGGCTAGCTTGGCTTGGTGATTTTGATTTTGGGTGTTCTTCTTGTTCCATTCCTTCTTATTTCAGAGCTTCAAGTTACCCTCCTATAACTTGATGTCCTCAATTACCTTGGCTTGCACCAAGGCCTCCTCAAATGTTTGATACTATTGCAACTACAACAGTAACGAGATGTGCTTCACACAACTCTTTGTAAACATTCAAGTCAGTTCTATGGTTGGAATGGAAAATGGTAACTTTGCCATCAACTTTCTCCATATTTTCCCATAATCCATGATCGGCTCATCATCATGTTGCATTAAAGCAGCTAGATCGGATAGGTTTACCTTCTTCTTGACATCGAAGGAGAAGCATTCAAGAAATGCATTAGCCAATTTCTTCAAAGTTGGTTATGTTGTGCCTCTTAAGTTGATTGAACCACTCTCGAGTAGGGCCTAAAAGGGTTGTGATGAAGGTTCTCAACAATAGAGCATCATTGCTTTCTATCTGAAAGCACATATCCATAAATCTCGTGACATGTTCTTGAGCATCCTCCTCTCCTTGAAATTTCTCTAGCTTTGGCATCTCGAAGTGATCGAGATACGCTGGAATGGGCACTGAAGGGCATAAAGGCTCATTGTGTATTTTGTTCAAGGTTGGATTTTGATAAGTCATCCCTTGTTTCTCTATTGCTCTAACCTTGTCTACCAAGGCCTTATAGGCCTTCGAAGATAGAATTTCCTCTTCTCTGAGAGGTCTTTGAGGAGCCTTTGGAGGTAAATTCTTCTTCGATCGAGGTGGAGGACTAGGCTCATCCTCCATGTCCACTAAGGAGATCTCAAGATATTCCTATTCTTGTTCATCTCCTACTACTTCCTCATACTACGTACGCCCATGATGTTCAAGTGCTTGGTGCTGCATCATATTTTGGGCCATGTGGTGAGTACGAGTTTCAATGTGTTTAGGGTGCAATTCAGGCTACGAAGTAGCTCATCTATGAGTGTGCTCCCTATATTCACTCTGAGGGGGTAAATTGGTGTGAGCCAATCGATCCTCTCTCTCAACATACTCCTTTTGGTCAAGGATGCATTGCTCATGCATGCATTGCTCAAAAATATATTGCCTTAGCAACCTCTATCTCTGAGTATCCTCATTTTTGAGGTGCTCATGCTCTATGCATACATCTTCCAATTGATCTTGGAAGATCTGCTATCATTGTTCTGACACCAATTTTTGTGATCGATCTATAAGATCGGTCGTATGTGGTCTCTGGTGGATTTTTTCTATTCGGGTAGCTTTGTTGGTGTGACCCCCAATAGACTTGTTTGCCATGCTCTTGCCTTTGTCTGTATAGATGGCATTTGCATTCTGGTGTTGTCTGTGATCTATGCCCACGTGGGTCGATGGGGCAAGTATACTATGAGAATGCTTAGAGCATTCTCCTAGTTCTCTAATAGTCCTACGTGTGCTCTCACTATGAGAACTCATGGAATGAGAGTGAGCAACCGAGGGTTTATACCCTAACTACCCTAGGACTCTATCAAGACCATCAAGTTGCCTAGTGCACCATGACTCATGTGGTGGCATACCATTGACTCCAACTTTAGACATATCAAATGTGAACTTACCAAGTTCATTATTGTTTGGAGTCTGTGTGGGCCTATGCTTTGAAGCAACCCTCTCTTCCTACCCCTGAATGGGTGGATTTTCTACTTGTCTATTTTGAACTGGCGGGGGCCTTGAGCCACCCTTAGCTCGAGTATGGATGGGAACCAACTTGGTTATAGTTCCTTCCTCCATGATGTACTCTTTAGTGGATCCAGTAGATCCATGAGGTGTACGATCATGATATATGCTCCCATGCTTGAATACCCCATGTTGGGATCTTCCATACTCGGATCTATCTCATGAGGAGTGTACATTACCTCCTCTAGGTGGGGTATTCTGATGAGAACCCCTACGCATAGAGTTATCCCCTCTAATGCTCATCGAACATCATTTAAGAGGATCTTGTGATTGAGGGTTTGATGTATTGTGTTATGCATTAGGTGGAGCTTTAGACTCAACCTCGGTTCTACATCGATATTGGCCTCTCCATGTTCTAACCATGATATGTATTATCTCGTATGTAGATTTTAAAGAAAACAAAGCAAACAAGGATGATTATCTCTTTTAAAATTTCTTTGTGAGCCCTACACTAGTTTGATGTGTTTGAAATTTGTTGAAAATATAAACTACTCTCATCATGTTTGAAATTGTTGATGTAATGCTCAAATAGTTTAAGGTTTTCACCTATATGCTCACAGCTCGACAACCGGCAATGAAAGTCACGATCACGTAAACCCCCCAAAATGTGGAGATGAAATCCACACCCAAGTAGGGAGCACAGGTCCTATCGATCCTCACCCAACACCTCATGCACAATGATACACCCCTCTAAAGAGGAATGCATGCTATTTTGCATGGTTAGGATAGATCTTGGAGTTAGTATTGGCCAATAGAACAAGGTTCATAGGAGTTGAGCCAATGGATGGAAATAACTACCATCATCATTGAGCTCTACTAGTGGTTGGATATGACTTCCAACTCACTAGCATTTAGATGTTGCATGGTGTGTGTGTTCATTTTAACCTTATATGAAAAGAAAATGCATCACCAAGCAAACATGATCTTTCCTACATGCCTAATGATAAAAGTATTTTAGATTCAAAAAGATGCATGTATTTGACTAAATGAGATTCAGAGAATGCATTTACATGATAAAATTAGCCACTAATTGGACCCCAAGCAAGCAAACTCTACAAACATAACCCAAACCATTGGAGACTAGGGTGGATTGCAATCAAAATTCTGATGTTCCTAGCAATGACTGGAAGAAAACCTAAGAGAATCTAAAATTTTACTTTTAATATTTCTCTATGTTTTCTACTTAGACCAACTTCATCTACTACACTCAGTAAATAAAACATAGATAGACACAAGAAAACATAGGGAATTGTCTCCTACCTAAGATCCAAGTCTGATGTAGATTCGATTGTCTACTATTTTTTATTCTCTATTAGCCTGTTGAGACTATTCATCATGGTTGTCAAGCATGGCTGAGACTATTCACTTTTAACTATTCAATAAAAACATAGCAAATCAGTCATCTATAGTATAATTTATGGGGTTCCCATCATGATCACCATCTATACCGATCTAAAAAGCATACACCTAACTAGTGCATCAATTAACATCAAGCATTAAAGCAATAAATAATGGACAACAATGAATTTAACAAGAAAGTAAGGTTTATTTTATTAAATATTTTCCAAATCTTGATTACAAATACATCCCTCTTAGGGATACCCAAATCCTTGATACAATTGATACAATATTTTGAGGCCCCTAAACGGGGATTGGTGTAATCCATAGACTCTTCAGAATGGACACGAACTGCTCAAGGCCAAAGATAGCCTTCTTCTCACATGATTGGAGGAATATGTTGCCAAGAATACCTTGAAATTCTTAGATCCTATAAACCTACATTCAAGAAACAACATAAAAGGGGTTAATAGCAAAGGAGGCCTCTCTTGATGAGGCACTTGATAGACAATTGCATAAATGATGAAAAAGATAGCAAGAAAGCATGTAAACTAGTAAATATATGCATGAAATCTCTAGATTATTATAAATCTTATAAATAAAGTAGGAAATCTAGCAATTAGGTAACCTAATTAACCATTAAAACTTGAAATGCATCAAATTCAATGAAACTAGTCTATATTGACAAATGCAAGGAAAATGGAAGCAAATCTACCTCTAATTCCTAAATTTAACCATACAAATGCATGAAGGAAAGCTAATCTAAGTCAGATCTACCTAAATACATGTTTGAAAGAGGAAATCTATAGCTAAAACAAAGGAAATCAGAGATCAAACCCTCATCATGGGTCTGAGGTACAGCTAGCACTATTAGCCATGATTGACAGCCATGTAGCTGAGGTGAAAGTATTCTTGCTCTTGTAATCAGGGCTTGGATCTTCAATTTCCTCCATGGAATTGATGATCAAGGGTCACCTTTGTGTCCCAAGATGGATTGGTGGTTGAATTTGATAAGATTCACATTTGATTGGCTTGAATTTGTGATTGATGCTTCTTAGTCCTTTGGAAGCTTCATTGATGAATTCATGCTTGTCACTCCATAATTGGCTAGCACTTTAACTCTCCTCAAGGGGTTGTCACTTCACTATCCATTTTGGTAGAGCTTCACTGCATTCCAACTCAAGATCAATTTATACTTCTCCCCAATTTGAAGGGGGGTCTTATAGCCTTCTCAAGTCCTTGGTCTAGCTTCATGGAGAAGCCAAGATCAAGAACCAGGAGGTTGGGATAGTTGGGAGGAAGGTTCTGGATGCTTCCTCACCCAAAACCACTTGAAAATCCATTGCCATGGCCATTGTAACTACATTTGGCTTGGCTCAAGAATTCAAAATAGTTTTAGGGCTAGCCATGGCTCTGAGGCGTAGCTAGCTCTGTTAGCCATGGGTGTCAGCCATGGCTAAGGCTGAGTAGGCCAACTCTACCCAAATTGAGTGGTTAGAACCACTTCTTTGTCTTGGAATGGTCCAAGATCATTCATATGGTCTGTTAGGATGCCCATATGAGTAGTCCCCTACACATGACATATTTTAGGTGTCTACAGGTACAAACACCTTTTATCATAAATTTTTTAATATTTCTCTATTATTCTTAAATATGAAGCCTTTATTTATTAATAGATAAATGGTTGTCTACTTATCTACATATTTTTAAATGCTTTGTAAAACTATATTATGTTAATTATTTAAAATAGTTTATTTTACATCAAAAAATGATAGAGAACACCAAACGTTGAATGCAGTAAATATTGTCGACCCTGATGTGCGTTCACTCGAAGATATTCCAACAAATGATATGGGACCACATGATAATTTTCCTAATAATGACATTCAACAACCACTTCAGGAGATGTTAAATTCAAACACATCAACTAGAAAATAAAATGATAGTACAATTAAAATGCAGACCTCTGGAGAGTCTTGTGGTCAAAAATCTAAACATCAAAAGATAAGAGAATGGACTATTGGAAGGGATTTTAAAAATGAATGGGCACAATTATACCCCTTTATTGAGCGAGATGAGACACATAATGTGTGTAAATGCATTATTTGTACATGGAAGTTGGGAAAGGATCATTTATTGCAAAATAAGAAAGACACAATAGAAAAACACTGTGGGAAATTTTACATCAAAGAAATACGAAGTGATGGAACAATTAACAGATTTCATAGGTGGAAGGATGCATCGAAATGTGTGCATGTGAGATATGCACTTGAATACGAAAAAGCAATGAAACAACAACAAACTCTCATTGAGAAGGGTGGAACAATTGAGGTACAATTTCAAAAAATTAATAAGACTATATTAGCCTCAAAGAAATTGCAGTTTGCTATTGTATACAATATTCTAAAAAAGGTCGACCCATGTCTGATTTTGCTGATTTTAAGCAAATACTTCAACTAGCCGATGTACAAAACCTTACCAGTTCACATTGGTCAGATCGAAGTGGTTGGGAAATGGTAAAATTTCTATCATTGGTTGAGAAGGAAGACCTGAGAGAGAATGTGAAACAAGCCAAATTTATTTCACTTTCCATTGATGAGGTAACAGTTGTTGACAACACATCTTGGATTTGCATACATGTTTACACATTCAAAAATCATTTGAGACAACCTCATTTACTAGAACTACATAAGATGATTGAAAATTGTAATGCAGAAAATATTTATAATGTTGTTGTAACTAGTTTAAAGGATATTTCCGAAATGGATGAAAAGGAAATTGCCACAAAGTTAATTTGTGTTGGAGTTGATGGTGCGACTACAATGCAAGGACAAAGGAATGGTCTTTGTGTTAGGCTTCAAACATCAATTTCCCCATATGTGATTCCCATTCATTGCATGGCTCATCGAATGAATCTTGCATACAAAATTGTGAGAAAATTTGATAATGTAGCTAGAGTGGAAGATCTCATCCGTGAAATACACTCATACTTTTCATGCAGTCCAAAAAGGTTTGTAGAGTTTCAACAGTTTTCTCTAGGTGTAACCGAAGGCAAAAAAATGTTAAAATATGTGGACACTAGGTGGATTTCACTATTTCTTCCTGCAAAAAGGGTTTTTCATAATATCAATCCTTGGTTGGGTTTATGTATGCACATCGTAGGGATGTTGACAAGGCAAAATATTTGCTATTTTGTATGAATGACTTGGAAACTCTTCTCACATTATGTGGTATTCTTCCATTGTTGCAAGAAATGAATTCTTTGATTAAAATCGCACAGGAAAGGGCAATTTATATTGTTGATTTCATCAGGATGAGAAAAAAATATGTATGATTATTGATAGGATTTACTTATCTGAAAAACATTTTGAGGATCCCAAGTTTGATAGTTGGAATACGTTAGTTGATGTCAATGATCCTAACAACTTTTTAAAGTTCAACATCAACGATAATATTTGTATTTCTATCCATGGAAAGATGATTCCTTTATATTATTATGAAAAGTGGTTAGATACACTAACAGATGATGTTGAACAAGTGCCCATAACACATTTCAGATTCGATGAGGTTTTGGATAGCACTAAGAATAAATTGAAAAGAATTGCAAATACATTAACAAGTGAAATAAGAGATCATTTTCAGAGAGATGAGACACTTGAGGCCATGGTTGTTGTTAATCCCATCTTCTGGAATCCTTGTGTTGACCACAGTAGTAGAAGTGAGTTGTTTGTAAAATATATGGGTATTCTTATGACACATTTCTCTAAAAGTGTGGAAGTAAATGGTATTGAAATCAATGGTATTCTAAACAAAGATCTTCTGAGACAACAATCAACCAATTTTGGAATAACAATGGATAATCAAATTGCACATTTCAAAAATCCACATGTGATTGGTTCAATCATGCATTTCTGGAAAAAATTGTATCGAAGTAGTGTCTTACAAGAAACTATGAGTGAATACTTTATTTTATATGAATTATGTTAGACAATGATTTTGGGATCTGTTGAAGATGAAAGGGTTTTAAGTGCATTATATTTTGTTAAATCAAAAGTTCATAATAAGTTGGACAAAAATTTGGAAAATTTTTTGAGAATGTATGTGTCATCGTACGAGGTGGGTAAGTTTCCCTATGATAGAGCTATGACATATTGGAAGTCCCTAGCGGAAAGGAGAGGTCTCACTAATACTGTTGATAATGATGAAAATGATTCATCTTGGAGTGATGATGAGATTATGGAAATGTAGAATTCACAAATGATTCTCGGTTCTTTTGGAGAAGTTGATAAAGCTTTGTATCATCTTCCATAAATGTAAAAATTTCAATGATTATATGACAAATTCATATAATCAATGATTTTCCAGATTTGAAATCATTTGTAAAATTTTAGTGATTTGAAAAAATTCATATTATCAATGATTTTTCGTATTTGATATCATTTCTAAATGTCAATTATTTGAAAAAATTCATATTATCAATGATTTTCCGTATTTGATCAGTTGTAAAATTTCAATGAAAAAATCATATAATCATTCTATTTTCAATGATTACACGTATTTACTTTTTAGTTTTTATTGATTGTCTATGTTGTCAAAATTTATGATCTATGCTTTAGCTTTGAGTAAACTAGAAATTTGAAAACCATGCCTACGTAATGATGCTATGTTATTGAATTAATTTTCTATGTTAAAAAAATATAATGATTTATGCTTTGACTTTGAATGTATGTATGCATGTATCATTAGTATCATTAGTATGTATGCTATGACTCTAGAAGTGTTATTGACTTTCTATGTTGACAAAATTTTATGATTTATGCTTTATCATTGAGTAAACCATGCATGCATACATAACTAGTAAATATTTCTTAGTATCATTAGTATGTATGATTTGACTCTAGAAGGAAAAATGCAAGTAGCATATTACTCTAGATATGGAAAATGAAAATTTAAACCCATTCATAGATATATCCATCATAAACTCACTTTGAAATATAAAAACAATATAGCATAATACAAAAGACCATACTAATCTTTATACAACAAAAAGAATGACTATGAATAAAATGAAAATTTAAACCCATGCATAGATATATCCTTCGTAAAATCACTTGAAAATTGAAATATAAAAACAACAAAACATAACACAGGGAAAAAAAAAATTAAACCCCACCCATAAACTCACTTTGAAATATAAAAACAATATAGCATAATACAAAAGACAATACTCATTTTTATACAACAACAAGAATGACTATGAATAAAATGAAAATTTAAACCCATGCATAGATATATCCTTCATAAACTCACTTGAAAATTGAAATATAAAAACAACATAGCATAATACATGGAAATTGAAAATTTAAACCCATTCATAGATATATCCATCGTAAACTCACTTTGAAATATAAAAATAATATAGCATAATACAAAAGACAAAACACATTTTTATACAACAAGAATGACTATGAATAAACTAAAAATTTAAACCCATGCATAGATATATCCTTCATAAAATCATTTGAAAATTGAAATATAAAAGCAACATAGCATAATACACAATACAATACTCATTTTTATATTACAACAATAATAACAATGTTAAAATGAAAATCTAAACCTATGCATACATATATTCTTCGTAAACTCAAGCATATTTGAAACACCATAATACTCAAGAGATGAAAATAACACACAATTATAAATGTAAATAGTATAATAGTAAAGTAATAAAAGCAAGTATCTTGTTTTCAAATGAAAACATATGAATGTCATAAAAAAGTCTTTTTGAAATATCAAATTTTCAAATTCAGTTTCATGCCTCAGAATATTTTCCCTGTTCCACCACTCCTTTTTCCTTTTCCACGACTTCCACATTCTACATTCGAATGACTCCTCCCTCATATTTTCTCCATTCCATACCTTTTTCCTCTTCCACTACTTCCACATTCTGCATTCCAACGACTCCTCCCTCGGGCTGGGTAACAATACTCTCAATTGCTCCAGAACTGACAAGGATCTTCTCAACACTTTTCAATCCTTCGAGCAGGGTGTTTTCCTCTTTTCCAACATCTTCAGATATTGGTCCATGAACTTCTTTACCCTTATCCTTTAGCATAACATCAGGATCCAATCCATTTCGGATAATGATTCTCCACAAAATGTTGTTTTGATGAACTACTTCTTGAGCTCTTTTTTTCATTGCCATAGAAGCATTTAAGAACTCCTTTGCCATCTTGAGATAGTCTTGTAGGTTTTGAACCTGCTTCTTGAGATTATCATACTTTACCTACAAAAAGGAAAAATAATTAGTCAACAGATATTTACATTTGAAAAAAGAGAACAATTTTTTTTAACACATAAGTCAAACCTCAACAACATTCTTTGCAGCTACAACAACAACAACCTTTTTCTTATCACACGCCCATTCATTATAATAAGCTTGGGCCTCACCGTTTATGTTCTCCAATATTTTCAACATAAACCTTAAAGTTTCATCTGTGTAAGATGTATTAACCTTCACAATGCTATATTTTACTTGTTGTAGTAGAGCCTCCATATTTTTAGGTTCATTTTCAACAACAGAAAAAATGTTTTCTCTTTTTGAAAAATTATTGAATCGGGCATTAATTTCCTTTATCAACACTTTGGCCCGATACTCCCATTTTTTCATTTTTGTTATATCTGGAAGTAGTAAATCCTTAATGGTTGCTTCAACGTTGTCAAAAACTAAATATTTTTCAAAAATATTTAATCTTTCATCCTCTAGTCGAGGATGAGCCTGAGGGGTGTTGGTTTCCCTAGGAGGAGATTTGCTTGAACATTATGCTCCTTCATTTTGATTATCTCAAAGCAGTTCTGATACTTGAAAAGTAGTGGGTGTGTTTCCTTGAAAAAATAAATCTTGATCAAGTGGAACTTCATCCAACCCAACACCAGAAGCTTTTGGTACACCAGTAAAATTAAAATTACCAAGAGAAATACGTTCGAATCCTTGAAATATTTTTGATGCTTCTTTCTCTAAAAATTGCTTTGTTGCTTCTCTCTATGGTCTATATGGAAGAATATGTTTTCCAACTAGGAAGCATTGACCTCGCATCTGAGGTTGGCATGGTGGAGGAGGGGGCGACATCGATTATTGATTTTGATGATGGAATTGTTGTATAGGAACTTAAAACATCAAAATAAAAATTAGTTACAAAATTTGTGAAGGTAGATTATGAAAATTGCTTATAAAATTGGTTATAACACTTACCAATAAAAGAAGAGACATCTTGCATAGGTGCAGATGCAAATGGAATGTGGGCACACCGTACATCTGAAAACACAAAATAAAATTTAATAAAAAATAGTAAAAATTTTGTAACAAATTTTGTTTCGGCAGTCAGTAAAACTTACTTCTCGAAGATGAGATCTCTTGCACAACTATGCTCATTGGCAGTGGACATGCAGTCATAGGTGGAGGTTCTCGAGGATCAAGAGAACTAGATCTTATACATTTCCTTGTTGAGCTTCTTCTTAGCGGTGGCGTTGTTTCCTCCATAGGTGTTTCGAAGTCTCTTGATTCCTCTAGATTATAACCTCTGAAAGCAACATCCCGCTTTGAAGAGGAATATGATGCCATTTTCTATGTTTTTTATAAAATGTAAAAATTATAAAAAACAAACATATGAAAAATAAAAATTTTTACTTCAATATTAACTAAAAATTACCTAAACTTGTTGTTCTCTCATGGTTGCATTGGTTAGTGTTGAGTGCCAAGAAGTCGGTACTTGAGTGTTCTATAAATGATAAAAAGATTCATAAAAAAAATAAGAATATAGTTACATGTGCTTATTGTCGATGAAGGTGAAGCATGGGTTATCACGTTCTGGATATCCATTCGGATCCGATGTGAGACATAGGTGGACCAATCAAATTATTGGTGTGCAACACAACGAACCAAATATGCTAAGGCCCACATCAGAATTTCTATCGGTCTTCCTTGCAGAACGAGTTTGGCAAGGAAGAATTCACAACATGCCCAAAGAAATTTATTCTCAATAGATGGTACAGTCAAACCCCTTCTAGACTTGGTGGCCATAACTGCAAAAAAAACAAAATCAATAATTGTAGACACTAGTGACTAGAATTTAAATTCAATTAAATAAAAAAAATAGTTATACCTTGAAAAGATTTTGGCTGCACTTTGAAGTTGGTCTCCAGGTAGAGTTTGTCATCATCAATTAATGCATATTTGGATGTGATTGGCTCACAACCGGTGTGGGGCAATGTTGTCAATCTAGCGACGTCAGAGGCTATGAAAGAAAAAATGATATTTTTGTTGTCAATGACAACATTTACCTTGCACGAATTATAACCTACAATTATCTTCTCTAGTATTTTAGTGTTTGTGTCAAATTTTGGCATCGAAACTAGACCCCGAAGACCATATTCCATTACCCATGACATGTCGTAACCCAATGTTGATAAAATTTCAAAAATTAGGGGGTAAACAAGGTTTTTAAAATTAATTTTTGACATTCCAAGGGTGATAGGGGATGCCATAGGGTTATTTCGTTGTGTACGAGAGAATATGGATCAGAAGATACGGTGGAAGGTATTCAAAACTTGATGAAAAAGGGTTCAAACGGGAGGAAAAGGGTTAAAAATCTCTTAAAAATTAAGGTAAATGGTTAAAACTAAGTTAAAACGGGAGGAAGAGGGTTAAAACTACATTAAAATGGGAGGAAAAGGGTTAAAACTATGATAGAAAAGGTAAAAAATGATTGTTTATCCCTTTATATAGACTTTTCTACATGCAATCAGCTCATGGATGGGTGACACGTGGCATCTACATGTAATCATTTCATGGATGGTTGACACATGGTACAGATGCACTGCATTATCAATGCAAATGATCGGGTGTGCTACAACTTATTGGGTGCTCTGCAACCGATCGACTTTGGTGCAAACTATCATCTTTGTTGCACCCGATCATCATTCTTGTAGCCCATCGATACTATTGCAACCAATCAACTTTGTAGCAATCGATCATATTTGTTGTAATCGATTGACATTGTTTCAATCGATTGTCATTCCTACAACCAATTAGTATTCTTGCAGCCGATCATCATTCTTGCAGTCGATCAACATTGTTACAACTGATCAACATGGTTGCAACCCATCATAATAGTTGCAATCGATTGTATAGATGCGAATGATCGATATGGTTGCAACACATTGGTATTGTTGCAACACATTAGCATATTTGTAGTTGATTGTCATACCTAAAACCGATTGACATTCCTACAACCAATTGATATGGTTGTAACACATCAACATAGTTACAACTGATCATTATAGTTTCAACCAATTGATATTGTTGCAACACATTGGTATATCTGCATCTAATCGTCATGCCTGCAACCGATCGGTATAGTTGCAACCAATCAACATAGATGTAACTAATAAACATAGATGCAACCAATCAGTCATGCATATAGCCAATCATTATACCTATAATTAATCATCATGTCTGCAGTCGATCGTCATACTAGCAGTTGATCATCATGCCTACAGTCGATCGTCATGTCTACATCTGATTGTCATACCTACAACTAATTGATATTCTTGTAATAGATCGGCATGGTTGCAACACATCGGTATAGTTACAACTGGTTGGCATAGATGCAACATATCGCTATTTTTACAACACATCAACATAGTTGCAACTGATTTTCATATCTACAGTATATCATCATGTCTGCAATCAATTTGTTTTCCTGATCGACATGTCTTTAACCGATCAATATTTTTTGACCACCATGTCTACATCCAATCATCTTAGATCGATCGTCATAAAGCATAAAGGCTTAAATCCTTTCATGTCAACCTAATACCTTTAAGTTTATCATACATTCCTAGAATTTGCAAACCAATATTCATAGCCCCCAACATAGAAAAATTCACCACAATTTGAAAATTTTTGGTGAAAAATGAATGCAATTTGCCATGTATCCTTGGACATAATTCACTAGAATTTCGAGACAATTCACCTTGATTTTATAAATATATTTTAGGAGTGACCCCTTATGCATAAACCTTCACCATAGCTTTATATCTTTGTGGATCCATCCTTGTTATGAATTGTCCATAGTAGAGCAGTTTTCCCCCTCTACACTGTAATTGATGCTAGTTTAGCCATAGGATAAAAAATCTCACCAAAGTCAATTCCATCAACTTGAGAAATCCTTTTGCTACTAGGTGAGCTTTGTACTTCTCCAAATTTCCTTCTACATTGTACATTTTCATGAATGACCACTTACAACCAATAGGTTTTCTACCAAGGGGTGATTTCACCAAGTTCTATGTCTTATTTTTATCCAAGGCCTCCATTTATTATTCCATAGCCTTTTTCCAAGACTTACAGTCTTGGGTTCTTCATCAGTAACTGATAAATTAAATACAAAACAAAAATGTGAAGGACTACCTTTCTGGGAATCTTCTCACCCGATCTAATCTCCTAAAAATTAGAGTTCTAAATTCTACATCTTCAGCTTCCTCATCACCTTATTCTAAATATTCCTCTCCAGACTCTTTCTATATTTTAGGTTCTACCATAGGTTTTTCCTCTTATTCCAATTTTACCTAAACTTCTTTTGGTTCTTTACTTGGTTGCATCTCCTATTTTGGAACGCATTTTATTTCTCTAAAGATCACATTACGATTGTAAGTAATCTTCTATGTTTATGTATTTCACAACTTATATCCTTTCACACCAGCACTATAACCTAGAAATATGCATTTCTCAAATTTATAGTCTAGCTTAGTCATTTTCTCTTTTGGGACATACATATAAGCTTCACAACCAAAAACTCTTATATGACTAAGAGAGGGTTTCTTACCAGTTCACACTTCCTATGGAGTTTTATCCACCAAAGCTTAGGTAGGATATCTATTTATGAGGTAGCAAGCAGTTAACACGATTTTTGCTCAAAATTTCATTTCTAACCCTACACCGCTTAGCATGCTTCTAGCCTTATCCATAAATATTTTATTCATTCGTTATACAAATTCATTATGTTGTGGAGTATACGAAGTTTTTTTATAATTTTCTATTTCATGATCCATGTAAAACTTCTCAAATTCATTAGAGCAATACTCACCACCATTATCACTTCTCAGAACCTTTATCTTTATATTTATTTGATTTTCTACAAGAGCCTTGAACTCTTTAAATTTATTGAAAATATCAGATTTGTACCATAAAAAGTATACCCATGTATTTATTGAGAAATCATCTATAAATGTAATAAAATAGATGAATTTACCTAATGATGGTACTTTCGTAGGTCCAAACACATCTCTATGAACTAGATGGAAAACTCCTTCAGATCTCGTAGCACTACTTGGAAACTTAACTCTTGTTTGCTTTTCAAAAACATAGTGCTCACAAAAATTAAAATTAATGGGTAATCATAAATTCCTTCAACTATACCTTTGATTTTAAATGTTTGGAGGTCTTTCTCGCCAATGTACCCCATGTGTTGATGCCACAATATTGTCTTCACTATAGGAATAATTGAAGCTTCTTCTACCATATTAATTTCCTTTACAACTGAAGAGTTATTGCAATCAATACTTATAATGCTAGCCTTAAGTTTGAACAAAGTTCCTATATGAACTCCCCTTGCCAAAACTAAGCATCCACAAATATTATTGTAGCTATCCTTATTGAATTACATAGCCACACCTCCATCATTCATATTACTAATGGGTATCATATTCCTTGCCAAATATGGAATATGCAACACACCAGGAAGGGTTTTAACTCTTCCATATTTTAACCTTAATTTACCTCTCCCTTGAACTATTATTTTTTGTGTTGAATTGTATCCCAGGAAGACTTCACCTCCATTTATATTTTCATATTCACAAAACCCCTCCTCATGAATATTCATATGAAAAGAAGAACATGATTCAATCAACCATGAGTCATGGTGTTTAATTGAGCATATTGCAACTATGAATAGGTCCCCTAAATCTTCATTTGTGGTCTTCATTTTTACAAATATTTCTTCATCAACCTTTTTAGATCTGCAATATCCTTTATAATGCCCTTTTTTACCACACTTCTAGCATTTCCATTTTCTTAGGAATAATTTATTTTTCTCTAGATTTTGAGATCCTTCCTCCTGATTTCTTTTTGCTTCTTTCTTGAGAATGGTATCTCACAACCAAGGCATCCTTCTGATAATAATACTTAGAAATATTTTGTATTATTTCCTCAAATAGAAATGTTCCTACTATATCCTCTACTTTCAATGTAGAAGTAGTATTGGAGATAGTCATAACTAGATTATCCTAGGAGTCAAGTAATGAACAAAGTAAAGTAATACATTTTTCCTCTTCATCCATTTTTACATATACAAAATTTAATTGACTTACCACAATGTTAAAATTATTCAGATGTTCAGTCGCAGAGTCACCATCATTCATCCAAAGAGAATTTAACTTATTTCAAAGAAATATTTTATTTACCAGTGACTTTTTCTAATACAGTGCTCCCAAATTTTCCCATAATAACTATGTTATGGCCTCTATCGATACATTCAACAATACTAAATCATATAAGCACAATATAATAGAGCTCTTTGACTTCCTATCAATATTTATTCATTACTCATCTATCGTTCATATTGGTTTTACTCTCGAGAATAGGACCCACATATATTTATCCACCAACAGATCCTCTATCTTGAGTTTCCATAACTCAAAATTTTATCCATTAATTTTTGGATCTCTACCTGTGTGCTTCCCATAATTTTTATTTACCTAGATTATTTTATGCACTACTCCCACTCAAGAAATAATTGATCCCAAGGTTGAAACCCTTATTACTTGAACAAAGCTAAAACCTAACTCTGAAACCAAATGAAGAGAAATAATACCCTAATAAACAAATTCTAGAAAAAATAGTAATTGCAAAATCAAAGGAAAAATAGAGAAGAAGAACACATTACACAAGAATTTATCTTGGGAAACCCTTTCAAGAAAATCCCCAACAAGAATATTTCCTTATTATATAAACTTGACCATCTTCAATACAATAATATCCTTTCACTCGCTTTTCGCTTGCAATTACATTTCTTGCAAATTCATTACCAAACCCTCATGCAAGTGTTGTTTTATATACCAAAAACACAAAAAAGGGTTTTACAATACCATGGGCCAACATTACATTAACCCAAAAACATCCATATGGGTCTAAAAATAGATTAAATCCCCAAAATAATTTCTTTGATGAGGAAATTTTTACAGAGTGTAAAGTCCTTTCAGATTTAACCCCTCTTGAATAACATGGAAAATATTCAACATAATTCCAACAACCACAAGATGCAAAATAAGAATGTAATGATAACTATATGATAATGACACTATAATATGCAAGAAAAATATATGAGACTTTTGCAATAACTCAAAAATATACCATTAATGAAAACTTACAAAAATAGTACAATGTAATATAATGGAGGACATGAACACTCCAAAAAATACATGAAGGATCTACATTGTACTCACTATACTAACTAGCTACTAATGCTACTTCATTAAACTACACTCAACTCTCTCAAAGGCATATATATAGAGAGATAAGTACCTTGGCCTTTCATATAACTATGAATCTTCATATACCTAACCTATGACTCATGTACATGCGGACTACATATACATTTACATCATTGCACATTCTAACACTTGTGCATTTGTTACATTGCATTAAGTAACTACTCAAACCTTACTCTAAGGTAAACTCCTACACTAATTATGTACCTAAGGTGGTACATTAGCATGTACCAAATAGTGTAATATACTCCAACAATTTGAATTTGTAACAAGTAGATCTAGAAAAATAATTGTAGGTCATGTTTAAATTAGCATAGCAAAAAAATATTTAATACATCTAATGAGATTCTATGCTAATTTGCATATAATAAAAAAAAAATAGGGACAATGAACTAAACTTTATTCTCATAGAAATAAATCCTTGATCCCATTAGACATACAAAAAATTGTTGAACTTAGGTAAAAGTATACACTTGTGAGGTCATGCTTCAACAATTGTTGAAAGAATGTATCCTCTCTATCCTCTATATTCAAGTTGACTCATGACTAATCGTAGTTAACTAAACTAATTTAAATACATAAAATCAATTTTAGAAGGAAAAGAGTGAGAAATTTAAAGTAATTGAAATAAAATAAATATATTCATAGCCATAACAAGATTAGTGTTGATAAATCATCATATTTAGAGGAAAAAGAATTATATTAATGTGATTGAACATGTAAATAATTTATGGTAATAGGAGAAAGGACTAGCAAAAATTAAAAAGGTATTTCCATAATCACTATACATTAATAAATTAATAGCTTAGTGACACAATTAATAACTAAATGTTATACACAATCTTTAAATTATTCAAAGAATAATTTCATAAGTATAATTTATGTTCATGAAGTGTATCCCTCACTTTATAAATGGTAAAAATATGTTTAAAATGGATCTTGTAGCTCCCAATTGTAATAAATTATTCGTCCAAGAGTTGCTTGAGATAAAGGCTTTCTATTTCTAGTATATTCTCTAGTTTATTAACATCTTTAGCAAAATGATATATCACTAAAATTTGCATACCTCTAAATTTCATCTATATCATTTAGAAGGCTCCTAAATTCTTATTAGTTCCATATGAAGATAACATATTGATTTCTATATGGATTCCTTAGGTCTCATGCTAACCTTGTTAGATTTTTATTGTTGAATTATGATTCACAATCATGAATAAGAGATTCACATTGTAAAAAAAAAATTGATTAACCTTTTTTCCTAAGTGAACCACACTTTGGAGTGGGTTGCACATTTGGGACTTGGCTATGTTTTTTTTTTTTTCTAAATTTCTTATTTCCATTACTTCATCTATGGATTCAAAACTCTTTCCTTTTTACTTTTTATAACTAATTTATTATGGGAACCTAAATGTAGTAGCCAATCTACTATATCGTTGAAGTCTAAAGTTTGATGTTCTAAAGATTCAAATCCTATGTTTTGAAGTACCATTTCCAAATTTATGAAAATCAAGGTATAAAGAACAAAGGATTAAAGTTTAATGTACTAAAGATCAAAACTAAGGATAAGTGTGAGAATACCAAAGTTCAAAGTATTGAATGAAAAAAACTAAATATCAAATTTTAAATCACCAAAATCTATGAGGACTAAAGATTGAAAATCAAATATTTTTAATGATACTGAAGTTTGGGAGTTGGGAATAAAATGTGATGGGAACCCTTAAATATTATCTCTAAATATTGTTAAGGTTCCATATTTCAAAGTTTGAAGAAATCCCAAACATCACCTTAAGGATATTTTGTGCCACATTTTGATACATGTAGCTTTAGATTCTCACAAAAACAAAAAAATTTCAAAAGTGATAATAATGGTCATATATAAATTTTATAAAGGTTATGTTTTATATACTTAGAGTCTAAAATCAACAAGGAATCCTCAAGTGAAAATTTTCTCTAGGTTGGATCTCAAGCTAGACCTAATATATATTTCCATTTCTTATTAAAAGGATATTAATTATGTTCCAAAAAAAAAAGATATTAGTAGTTTCTCTTTCAATTTAAATATCCAAGCTTTAATAAAATACAAATTATAAAATAATTCCCAATTTAGTTTAATAATAACATTTAATTCTTTCCTTTTTATACAAATAACTTTTTATCAATGAATAAAATAACCATTTTAATGAAGTTTCTATTATAAGGTAATGAAAAATTAAATTTGATTAATATCATTATACATGTATGATGCAAGGATTAATTTATTTATTTATTTTATTTTAGGTTAAGTTATTGAGTGTACAAAGGGTAAATACAAGCTTTATTTTTCACAACTATGCATAATTCTAAAGACAACATACATTCTCATATTAACTTAGAACATAAGATTCCATATTAATGGATCACTTGTCATGATAATACTTTATTGGAATTAGTAGATGATACAAATATTATCATTTAAATATAATTATATTCACTTGACTATAAAAAAAAAATCCAGTGGTAACTTTAAATAAATTCTTAATGCACTTTGCAACATTATTTCTAGATCCTTAGAAATCCTTACATTCATCTTGGCTTATTTAGCAAGCATATGTTAGAAATATAGTATATTACATCATTTTGGTCATGTAAATGTATCTTCCAAAATACATAATTAGGACATTAGATTACTTTAGGGGAAAGTTATCTAGTTACTGCATGCAATGTAACTTAAGTGTCAATGTGCAAGTTGTATATGTGCAAGTTATCCCTTGCACAGATACGTAGAGTGTTGGCCAAGGAACCTATTTTCCTATATAATAAAGGTCTCATTTTAATACAAATATAGAGTCAGGGGATATGGTCAGATAGTGTAGCCTAGAGCATAGTACAGTTCTATGTAGATCATCATCCATTGGTGATGGGTGCAATGTAGTTCAGTAGCTTTATTAATGGAGTGTTCATTTCCTCCATAGCTACATTGTATTATTTTATGTCATTTTTATTTACAACATATTTTAGTCATCTAGTAGATTTACTTTCTTTCATATTATTTTGCATCTTGTGATTGATATCTCCCATTGCTCATTACATTAAAATCTAACAGTGGTATCAGAGCCACAGTAGATCTAGCCATAGTAGGTCAATAGGAAAACCACCATTATTATTGAGCCTAAGTTTTTTGTCACCTAACGCACTTCTAGACCAACCACTATCAAAGACTCTTAGAAGAATCTAGGCGGTAGAATTAGGAAGATCCCAAGTGAGGACTGAAAGAAATATTAGTTCTAGAAATACTAAGATTAAATTTGACTAGAGTCTTTTCCACAGAGTTGTAATAAAAACTCATGAAGACTAGGACTCAACATTCAATCCACTAGATTGACAAATCATCTAGTGAATATCATCCAGGATATATAGAATTTGCTAACTATTGCCTAAAGTTTATTTTGTTGCAGAAAATTAATTCTTAAAGGATTGAGACTCCTCCTACAATATAAAGCTAAGATACTCCAACTGCATTTCCTGAAGGTTGGCATGCCTTCATAGTGTAGAGATTAGTTCCTTTTACAAGAGAAGAATACTATGAAAGAAGACTTTTGGTGAAGAGTCCTGGTGAAGTCAGAAGATTGAAGATCTCCATTGCTAGATTGAAAAACTTCATAGTTGAATAAAATGCCATAGAAGCCTTGATACAAAAAATTCCATAGGAACCTTGAATAAAAAACCATAGAAGCCTTTAAGAAGAATATAGAAAAGTCTTGATACTAAAAAGGCCATAGAAGCCTTGATACTGAAAATGCTATAGAAGCCTTGATACTAAAAAGGTTGTAGAAGCCTTAATTCTAAAAAGGTCATATAAATATAGTAACTAAAAATACTCCCAAAGCCTTGATACTGAAGAAAAATTCAAAAAGAATATTTGATTCAGAAGTAGATTAAGATTTTAGTACTAATATTTTTGTTGCAGGGAAAGAAAATTCAGTGAGTTGGAAAACTTCCTACAAGAAAGTTAGGAAGAGTATCTTCTTTAGAATCAGCTCAACTCCTAAAGAAAAAATGAAGAGATCAGGAGAAGATCTCATTTAAGAAATTTCAATATTGGAAGAAAAAGAAGGACTAGAAGAGTCTTGATCGGATTCAAAAGCATAAAAATTAGAGATCCAGAACATTTCACCACAAACACTTCCAGGAGTAGAAGGTTGAAGAGAAGATCTCAAGGAAGACCAATAGAAGTTGTAAGATCAAATACCTTGGGAAGGTCTCAATGAGCATCCCATAAAAGGCTATGAGAGCCTTATTGAAGAAATCATCAAAGGATAACTCGTTGGAGAAATACACTACCAAGGAGAAGCTCCTAATAGCAAAGGACTTGGGATAATTGTCACCATTTGACAACAAGCCCAAGAGAAGGAGAATTTTGTAAGGAGTGCCAAATATGAGAAGGAGAATATGGCAAGGAGTACCAAATATAAGAAGAAGAATTTGGCAAGGAGTGCCAAATACCAGAAGAAGAATCCAGTGAAGACCTCAAGATGTTCAAAATTTTGAGAAGAAAATCCTACTTGAAGTCAGAATTTGACAAGAAGACTTGAAGATAGAATAAGCTCACCAAATATAGGAGATTTGAATATTACTTCTCACAGTAAGAAGACATATCTTCAAAGACAAATAATTCTCCAAATCTATAGTAGAAGGAGGAGACCACAAGAGGCGAAAAAGCCACCAAATATTAGGCTCATGAAAGAAATTTTGAGACCATATTTTGGTGAAGGAGTTTTTCAAGACAGTCTACAAAAAAGCTACAAGATCCTACTCGAAGCAGCAACTTGGTGATCTTAGACACCAAGATTCACATCCTCTACAGAAGTGGTAAAAGAATTATGAAAGCTTTAAAAAGGTAAGCAATTTTTGGTGAAAATAAACTTGTTAATTGGATTGCTTAACATATTTGTTATAGGATCTTAATTTAGATTAAAGTTGTAAGAAGAAGAAAAATTGGATTATAGTCTTAAAAAAATGGAAAAAAAGAAAAGTTATTTTTAAGGTTTATTTGCACATTAATTAGGATTTGATTAGATTTCAGTACTACATGTATCAACTGCCTATCATCTATTTTGGAAAAAGAAAAAGAAGACTAAGTCCTACAATATTGATTGTAGTGAAATTGCAGAATAATTATTGAAGGTTCATTTCAAATTATTATTGATTAGTTGTAGTAAATTGATTAAGTGAATTATATTAAGAGTTGATTGGAGTGATAAGGTGAAATTTTTAGTGCATTTAAAGTGAAATATTATTATATTATTTTGCACTATTATATTTATCTAAAAAGGATTAGTTTTGTGTACTTGAGAAGTGCACAAAATATGATTTGAATCAAGTGTTTAAAGAAACTATTAAAGCACATAAATATGCAACACATAGTGGCCAAGAGAAGCCACCAAAATAGGTTAGTACAATCCAAATAGCAATTAACTAAAGGCAGAAAAAAAAGCTTTAAATATTGAGACTTGGTGAGTCTCAAATCCAAAGCATTACAGGGTTAATTGCATGGAACAAAGGGAAGAAAATTATGGATACAAAGAAGCTTCTATCTACATAATTAAGGGCTTGGATTTATCATAAAATTATCCAAGAAAATGGGTAAGGAGTATAGCCAAAGAGACATCCTCAAAACCCCCATATTTGCATATAAAAATCTGCTACAAAACCAGAATTTTAGACCTACAAAAGAGTGCAAGAAAAGGTGCAATAAAGAAGGTTTTATATACATATAAGGTTACATGGTATTGCACTTCTATAATATGTTATATGTAGGAAGAGAGCAGATTTTAAGGTGCCTCAAAAGGCACAATATCTATAGGGTAAGCTAGCCAAGGAAGGCCGAACGTTAGCACTCTTCTTCCATAGAAAAATGAGCCACTCAAAGGGCTCACTCTCCGCATATCTTGGATGGATGAACCTAAAAAATCAAAGCCCACATAAGGCTATTATCAAGATGCATTTACATAGACAAAAAGAGTTCTCATATACAAAGAGAAGGTATCAAAATATACTTCTACCAACATGGGACACATAGCATAACAAGAGGTTACGTACACTACAAAGAAGCACAGGAATCAACACATTGAAGGCATATAAGACAAGGAGAAAAGGTGCTACATTCAAGGTATTAAACTTGGAGAATATTGTCCACCAAAGGAAGCACCAAAATTGCCATTCAAAGCTCCATAACACCTCATCAATTCACCTACAAAAGAAAATATTACTTTCTATCCAAGAAATAAAACAAGCTAAGGAAATGCATACAAAAGGAGTTATAATATTCTCCTTGGAAGAGTTATAGCAAAGGACTTCATGTGTGCAACCCCGGGAAGAACACACCACAACCTTGCTTGCAATATTCTACTAAAATGAAATAAAAGACCATGAAATGCATATAACATGGAAATAACAAAGAAATATCCTTTTATTTATATTGAAACCTGGTTACATGTCGGTCCCTATGAGGGATACCCAATTCGATACAGTGGATTACAAGCGAGAACAATTGTGGAATAAATATCCCCTTGCAAAGGGGTGGTGTGCTTTCATAGGCTTCCTGATATCGCACATGAACTTGTTTAAGGGCTTACACATGCCTCCTTCTCCTAATCTCATCCTGGAGGGATCTCATGCTCTGAATACTTTGAACTGATCTTGTGAACCTGTATCTATGTGCATGGAAACAACAAAGCATAGTAAGTAGTATGATTCACCTCTCCAAAAGAGGCTCTTGTTAGAAAATATGATAATCTGGATAAATAAGCATAATGTGCACTGAAATATAGCATATTTAAGCAATATGCATATGAAAATAAAAAAATATTAATCTAAATGCAATGAAAGATTCAAATCTATGCTAAATCCATGTAAATAAAATAATGATAAATAAATATCTATTACTTAGAACAAAGGAATCGACCATTTTAAAACCTGGATATGACTATGGGTTGCTATGAAAGATAGCAACCTCTAACTTAAAGGTTATATCAGGTCTTATGGGTTGTAATTAATCACTCCTTGGCTCAAATTTATGTTCAAGGGTCACCAGGTGTGTCTCCTACACTGATTGGTGGTTGGAAATGATGGATATAAATGCTAATGCATGGACGTGGCTTAGATGAATGATGTTCCAATGCTCCTCAAAGGGTCATAGATTGGCTCTCTGTTTCAACAGGGCTCTGTTGCACACAATTGAAACTTTTTTTTCCTTTTTTGCCTTCCTCGAAGTTTGCATATGTAGCCTTCTTGGTTTCAGGTCTATATCTAGGTCTTGGCTTATTGGGGAAGTCAAAATATAGATCTGCATGCCAACTAACTATTCCAGAGGGATGGTTTAGTATCGTATTGGCATGGAAGGGGCAGTCAAGAGGAACTTTGGGAGTTCCTCATCGATATCCCTTAGAAATGCATGTAAAATTTTGTTACTACCTATGATTTGGGCAATCCCTCATGAAATTTTGTGTTTCAGTTCTTTCCACTATCATCAATAGTGGCTAGCTATGGCCACTCTCAGCTTGGGCAACCAGGATTGGTGGCCACTTTGGTCAATAGCGACTAAGCCTAAATGGGCTAGAACTACCCCTTTTGAGTGGTTATGACCATTGTTGCTCTTGCAAAGGTCCAAGATTGATCATATGGTCTGTGTATGTGCCCATATGAGTAGTATCCTAAACATGACATATTTTAGGTGTCTACAGATTCCCCTTTTTGGGATGCATTGTGGAAAAAAATAGCGTGGAGTAAAAACAGATCACCTAAGGTCACATTGTAGGTTGGATGATGATCATTGGTATGATCAACATTAGATACCCCAGTCATGTAGGATGTGTGAATTCTAGAATCATTGCTTTAAAAAATGTGGAAGACTCAAATTTGTGGAATTTTGCACTCGTTCATCAAGTGATCGAGTAGCTTTAGTACTACTATAGGTCCAAAAGGAGGAGAGCTACAAACTTAAATGTCATGTTTTATTTTTCCCCAGAAAAGGGTAAGCTTATGATAGTTGTTGGCAATGATTCATAAGACGAATGCAATTTGACATGATCGAGTGATCTTTTTTTTTACTTTGATTATGATTGTTGAAAATTTTGACTACCCCCTCAAACGATGAGTCAATGAGGAAAGGACAATGAATAAAGTGACGAGTTGCTTGAACAATGATTTGAATTTTTTTAGAGGTTTTCTTTGATGATTTTTTTAATGTTAGATATACCAATCATAGAAAGAGCATACATCATTGAATAATTACCTTTGATGAGTTGAAGAACTTGATTTTTGTAATCTTAATTCAAAATCCTAGCCTTGGTGGCAATTAGGAGATAAGCTTAAGTCTAATCCTAGCCTTGGTGGCAATTAGGATACAAGATCAAGTCTAATCCTAGCCTTGGTAGTAATTAGAAGACAATATTATGTCTAATCCTAGCCTTCGTGGCAATTAGGAGACAAGCTTAAGTCTAATCCTAGCCTTGGTGGTAATTAGGAGACAAGCTCAAGTCTAATACTAGCCTTGGAAGCAATTAGGAAATAAGCTCAAGTCTAATCCTAGCCTTAGTAGCAATTAGGAGACAAGCTCAAGTCTAATCCTAGCCTTGGTGGCAATTAGGAGACAAGCTTAAGTCTAATCCTAGCCTTGGAGGCAATTAGGAGATAAGCTTAAGTCTAATCCTAGCCTTGGTGGAAATTAGGATATAAGCTTAAGTCTAATCCTATCCTTGGTGGCAATTAGGAGATAAGATTAATTCTATTAGGAGATACGCTTAAGTCAAATCCTAGCCTTGGCAACAATTAGGAGACAAGTTGAAGTCTAATCCTAGCCTTGGAAAAAATTAGGAGATTAGCTCAAGTCTAATCCTAGCCTTGGCAGCAATTAGGAGACAAGCTTAAGTCTAATCCTAGCCTTAGCAGCAATTAGGAGACAATCTTAAGTCTAATCCTAGCCTTGGCGACAATTAGGAGATAAGATTAAGTCTAATCCTAGCCTTGGTAGCAATTAGGAGACAAGCTTAAGTCTAATCCTAGCCTTGGCGGTAATTAGGAGACAAGCTTAAGTCTAATCATAGCCTTGGAGACAATTAGGAGATAAGCTCAAGTCTAATCCTAGCCTTGGCATAAATTAAGTGATAAGCTCAAGTCTAATCCTAGCCTTGGTGACAATTAGGAGACAAGCTCAAGTCTAATCCTAGCCTTGGAAGCAATTAGGAGACAAGCTCAAGTCTAATCCTAGCCTTGGAGGTAATTAGGAGATAAGATTAAGTCTAATCCTAGGCTTGGTGGTAATTAGGAGATAAGCTTAAGTCTATTAGGCAAGATTATGCTTAAGGGGTCGACCTCGAAATCTATTTATAAAATCAAGGTGAATTATTTTGGAATCCCGATGATATTTGTAGAAGTATACATGGCGAATTACATTTATTTGTTTCCAAAAATTTTCAAACCATGGCAAATTTCATTAATTTATCTCCAAAAATTTTCAAACCGTGGCAATTTTTTTTGTGTTGGGGGCTATGAATATCGGTTTACAAAATCTAAAAAATGTACGATATGAAATACTTTAGGCTAACATGATGACCGATAGTATGCTGATCAGCTGTAGGAATGTTGGTCGACTGTATGCATGTCAATCAGCTGTAGGCATGATGATCGGCTGCAAGAATGATGATCGACTATAGGTATGATGAGTGGATGCAGGCATGTCGATCGGTTGTAGGTATGATGATCAGCTATAGGCATGATGATCAGCTACAAGCATGATGATTGAATGTAGGAATGATGAGCGACTATAGATATGACAAGCAGATGTAGGCATGATGATCAGCTGCAGGTATGATGATCGGCTGCAAGCATGATGATCAGCTATAGGCATGATGATTGGCTATAGGAATTCCTATTGGCTACAGATATGATGAGCAACTACAAGCATGATGATCTACTGTAGACATGATGATCGGCTGCAGGTATGATGATCAACTATAGGAATGATGATTGACTATAGGCATGAAAGACGACTATAGGCATGATGATAGGTTGCAGGTATGAAGATCAGTTACAAGAATATCAATCGGTTGTAGGTATGAAAATCGGTTGCATGCAGATCAGTTGCAAGTGTGTTGATGTGCTGCAATAGTGTCGAGTTCCTAGTCGGTAGCAGCGATGCATCTATGCCATATGTCATCCATCCGTTGAATGATTGCATGTAGAGGACACATGTCACCCATACAGGAGATTATTGCATGCAAAAAAGTCTATATAAATGGATTAACATTCATTTTTCATCTTTTTTATCGTAGTTTTAACCATTTTCCTCCCGTTTTAATGCATTCTCACCCATTTTCCTCTTTATTTTAATGCAATTTTAACCATTTTTCTTCCATTTGAACCCTTTTCCACTGTATCTTCTTATCCATACCCGTACACCCTATGGTGTCCCCTACAACCCCTATAATATTTAAAGTTAATTATAAAAACCTAGTTTACCCCATGATTTCAAAATTTTTATCAACACCAGGTTACGACATGTCTTGGGTCACATATTGTGGTCTTTGGGGTCTAGTTTCAATGTCGCATTTTAACACGGACATTAAACTAGTGGAGAGGATCATTGCAACTTATAATATGGATTCGGGCAAGGTAAATCTTGTCATTGATAACAAAAACATTGTTCTTTCTTTCACAGCCACAGATATCACGAAATTGACAACATTGCCCCACGTTGGTGTTGAGCCTATCACTTCCAAATACCAATTAACTAATGATGACAAAATCTACTTGGAAACCAAATTCAAAGTGTAGTCATAATATTTTCAAGGTATAACTATTTTTTATTTAATTGAATTTAAATTCTTATCACTGGTGTACAATTACTGATTTTATATTTTTGCAGTTACGTCCACTAAGTCCAGAAGGGGTTTGACCATACCAACGATTGAAAACAAATTTCTTCAGGCATGTTGCGAATTCTTCTTTTCCAGACTCGTTCTACAAAGAAGACCGACAAAATTTTTGATGTGGGCCTTAGCATATTTGGTCCGTTGTATTGCACACCAAAAATTTGACTGGTCCACCTATGTCTCACATCGGATCATATTGGAAATTGAGAATGTGAAAACCCACACTTCACCCTCGTCGATAATTAGCACATGAAATTATATTATTGCTTTTTTATGAATATTTTTATAATTTGCAGAACACTCCTGTACCAACATCTTGGCACTCAACCCTAGTAAATTTAGCCATGACAGAACAATAGGTTCAGGTAATTTTATTGTTAATATTTAAGTAAATTTTTTTATTTTTCCATTGTTTGTCTTTTTGTAATTTTGATATTTTATACCAAACACTAAAAATGGCATCCTCTTCCTATTCAAAGTGGGATGCTGCTATCAGAGGTTATAATCTAAAGGAATCAAGAGACTCCAAAACACCTATGGAGGAAACAACACCCTCGCTAAGGAGAATATAAACAAGGAAACATAGAAGATCTAGTTCTCCTGATCATCGACAACCTGCAGCTTCACGTTTTGTGCCATCGGGCATAGTTGCACACGAGGTTTCATCTTCGGGGAGTAAGTTTTAATTATTGCCAAAACAATATTTTCACAAAACTGTTTTTAATTAATTTTGTTTTTTTTTTCATATGTACAACATGCCCACATTCCATTTGCAGCAACAGCTATGCAAGATGTTTTTTATTCTTCCGGTAAGTGTTATAACAAAGTTTGCAACCAATTTTCATAATTTAATTTTATAACTAGTTTTTATTTTCTACCTTCACAAATTTTATAACTAATTTTTATTTTTATGTTTCAAGGTCCCTTACAACAATTTCGTCAACAAAATCAAAAAATGTCGCCCCCTCATCCACAATGCCAAACTCAAATGTGAGGTTAATGCTTCCCAGTTGGAAAACACATTCTTCCATCTAGGCCACAAAGAGAAGCAACACAACAATTATCAGAGAAGGAAGCATCAAATTAGGATTCAACCATATTTCTATTGCTAATTTTAATTTTAAGGATATACCAAAAGCTTCTGGTGTTGGGCTGGATGAAGTTCCACTTGATAAAGATTTATTTTTGTAAGATAACACACCTAATACTTTTCAACTATCATAATTACTTCAAGACAAAGGAAATGAAGGTGCCAAATGTTAAAGAAAATCTCCTTCAAGGGAAATAAGCACCCGTCAGGCTCTTCCTCAACAAGAGGATGAAAGATTAAAAATTTTAGAAAAAAATTGGTTTCTGATAATGTTGAATCTACAATTAAGGGTTTAATACTTCCAGATATAACATAATTGAAAAAATGGGAGTATCGGGCAAAGGTGTTGATAAAGAAAATTAATGCCCGATACAATAATTTTTCAAAAAGAGAAAAACAAAATTTTTTTGTTGAAAATGAACCTGAAAATATGGAGGCTCTGCTACAACAAGTAAATCTTACATTTTTAATGTGAATACATCATACACAGATGAAATTTTAAAGTTTATGATGAACAGATTAGAGAACATAAATAGTGAGGCCCAAGATTATTACAATGAATGGGCAAGTGATAAGAAAAAGGTTGTTGTTGTTGTAGCTGCAAAGAATGTTGCTGAGGTTTAACTTAATCACTTTTGTGTTCAATTTTTTTTTGTTCTAATTATCTTTTCATGTTGATTAACTATTTTTTATTTTTTCAGGTAAAGTATGAAAATCTCAATAAGTAGGTTCAAAACTTGCATGACTATCTCAGTATGGCAAAGGAGTTCTTAAACACTTCCATGGCAATGAAAAAATAGCACAGGAATCAGTTCGACAAAACAAAATTTTATGCAAAATCATTATCCGCAACAGATTGGATCCTAATGTTCTGCTAAAAGAGAAAGGTAAAGAAGTTCAAGGACCAACATCTGAAGATTTTGACACAGAAGAAAGCACCCTTCTCGATGGAATGTAAAATATTGAGAAGATCCTTATCAATTTTGGAGCAATTGATAGTACTATTACCCAACCCAAGAAAAGAGTCATTGGAATTGAGAATGTGGTAATCGTGGAAGTTGGATGAGAAAAAAGGATCTGAACATGAGAAAGAAGAGGGAGGAGCCATTGCTATGGATACTATTGAAGCCATTGAGAAGACAAAATGAGTGGAGGAAGAGGGAAATGATTCTGAAGTGAGAAATTGAATTTTAAAACTTGATATTTCGAAAGACAATTTTAAGACATTTCATATGTTTTCATTTTTTCTTTTTTTGTGAAAAACATCCCAAAAGGGATACCACTTTCGGGTAAGACCCAAGGAGGCAGGGGTATCCATTCTACCAAAAATGCCTAGGACTCGGACTTGGACTACCACCTTTGACGTACTCAAGGAGCAAACAAACACACAAAACAAAATTAAAAAAAGTAAATAACAACAAAAATAATAAAATAAAATAAAAAACATGCTCCTTTTGGTCATAAAATCTGCATAGGAAAGGATTTTGGGTAAATGTATGCGCCCTAGACCTGGACCAACATTGAAAAGCCGAAGGGAAGAGATACCCCTCATGCCAATCTCTAGAGAAAGGTCGGCTCCTATGCTAAACCACTTTGGTGTTTTGAGATAAGGGTGCAGGAAAGAGATAAAAAGTGTTAGCATTAGAGAAAGAAATAAAAAGGGGTAATGGGAGAGAGATCAATGATTTAAAGTGGGAGATAATAGGAAGCACTATCACTAAATAACAACTTGAATAGCAGTAAAGAACACCAAGAATAAACGAAAGAAATGCCACATTAACCTTCCTATGTATCCTCTAGGAGAGCTCCATGATTCTCCTTCTCCCTTTCATCAAAATTTAGGGTTCAGAGTAACGACGATTAGGACAAGTGAATATAACAAAAACCACAACCCACCAGGCAACATAAAAGAAAACCAATATAGCATTTTTCCTCTCCTATGTATCTTTCGGGTAAATTTTAGGGTACAGTCCCCAATCGCACATCAAATTTAGGATTCAGAGTCACAGTATACAAATGAAGAAAGACAAAAGAAATAAACACAGAAGGCAGCATACAAGAGAGAAATTGAGCCCAAAGCTCTTTAGTATTAATCGTAGGACATCAAGTTACAACAGCTTTCTAGCAGAAAGTTCCCCCCACTTCTTACATTACAATGCCTAGGTTTTTATAGAGGACCCGACCCTTTGAATCATTATTACATAGAATGGCGAATTATACTCTTGAGATCTGAGAAGTTGGCTCCTCACGGCCCTCGTGACTGAGCTTTCAAATCCATTACCAGAACTGGCAATTGTGATCGAGTCAACCGTGAAAACATGTATTGATGAGTCGTCTGAGTGTCTTTGGTTTCTGGGTGCAATGCTCGAGTGGTCGCCATGCTTGCCAGGCTCTCCTTCAGAGACTGATACTTTGCTTCCAATTGCCAAAAAAGAGCAACGAGCTTATCGAGCAAGTAAAAATGCATTTATGAGGCACTTGATCATCTCAAGAAAATACTCTACTTGGAGTGTGTGCCCCTTTTGAGTCACAAAAAAGCAACATGTCGCGATATCATTACATTTCTATGTCTTCAACTTGGTTCTTCTTATTGCATCACGAAAATACGACATGTCATGAAATCGTGACATTTCTATGTCTTTATCCTCTTTTGTTGCTTTTGGCCACAAAAATGCAACATTTCGCGATATCACGACACTTTTCCTCCTTTGGTCGTGAGAATGCAACATGTCGCGATATCGTGACACTTTTCCTCTTTTGGTCGTGAGAATGCAACATGTCGTGATATCATGACACTTTTTCCTTCTTGCTCTTTCTCCTTGCTTTGAGCCGCAAAAATGCAACATGTCACGATATCGCGACACTTTTTCTTTCTTGCTCCTTCTTGTCGCTCTCAGTCGTGAAAATGCAACATGTCGTGATATCGTGACACTTTTTCCTTCTTACTCCTTCTCCTTGCTCTTAGCCACGAAAATGCAACATGTCGTGATATCGCGACACTTTTCTCCTCCTTTGGTCGCGAGAATGTAACATGTCGCGATATCGTGACACTTTTCCTCCTTTGGTCGCAAGAATACAACATGTCGCGATATCGCGACACTTTTTCCTTCTTTTGGTCGTGAGAATGCAACATGTCATGATATCGCGATGCTTTTCCTCTTTTGGTAGTGAGAATGCAAAATATCGCGATATCGTGACACTTTTCCTCTTTGCTCTTTCTCCTTGCTTTCGGCAGTGAAAATGCAACATGTCACGATATCGCGATACTTTTTCTTTCTTGCTCCCTCTTGTCGCTCTGAGCCACGAAAATGCAACATGTCACAATATCGTGACACTTTTTCTTTCTTGCTCCCTCTTGTCGCTCTGAGCCGCAAAAATGCAACATGTCGCGATATCGCGACACTTTTTCCTTCTTTTTGGTGAGGCTATCTTCTTTGGCTTGCTCGGCAGCGAAGCTCTTCTTCTTCATTTTATGTACAAGGGGGTGGCATTGAAAGCCAAAATTGCTGCAACACTTACAAAAACTTTCGAAGCAACAAAAAACACTTTACAAAGAGAGATTTTTTGATTTTTTTCTACCCCTCTATGCAATGTGACAAAATTGTCAACATTCTTGGTGGCTCGCAGGGAATTTAGCTCGTCTGAATGTAGAGATCCCAGGCCTTTATCCATTGGGCAACAGAGTGATTCCCATTGTCCTCTTCTCTGACTATCCACTGACGACATTTTTTTTTTATTTTTTTTTTATTTTTTTGTGCCTAGGCTCCTAAGCAACACTTAGTGCCTTCGAAACTTATTTACTAGTCGGGCTATTTACAGTATTTTCACAAAATTTTGTGACATGATTGGCATACCGCCACCATAAACCCAGCTTCGGGTGCCTATATGGTGAACCTGCAATGTCTGGACTAGATCTGATTGAACTTCAGTTGATATTTAAAGTTTGAATGGCCTCTTCTCGAAGTTGTCCATGTTGCGAACAGGGAGCAATGCAGTGATTTGTCACTCCTGCCAGTACCCGTACTGTTGATGAAATATGTGGTGAAGAAGTTTGCCACATGAGGGTATTTTGTGGGTACTGGTTGTGGTGATGGCTGGAACCAATACCAGAATACTAAAGAATCTACTAACTGTGGGCTGGGTACAGGTTCTTCCATCCTCTTGATGTGGTAACAGGGTTCCTCCAGCAAAGAGTAATATTCTAGGATCTCTTTAGGTTCAGCTTGATAAGACATGCTTAATGGATTCTGGCTGAGTACTTGCGTGCCGTCCCTTGGGATACAAAAAGGGTGCAAAAATGTGCCCTCTTCATTCTCAGGCTCTACCACTTGAGCCTGTTCTTCTCCTCGGCCCATCTTCTGATGGGAACTGCAAGCAACCATATTGTTCATTACTGGATCATGGCTTGCATATTCCCATTTTTAGACTTGGATGAAACTCGCCTCTTGAGCTTCAAACGACTACATCTCAGGCCTTTGCTCAGTATGAGGAGTCTGCCATGATGAATACTACATTGGATAAATAGGAGCAGTAATTACCAGGTAGGGTGATGGGGTTGCTCCCCATTGCCACTTTCCCTATAAGAGAAGAAGTTGTTCTACTCATATTACTTCCTCAAATATTTGAGGGAATCTTCGCTCACCTGATTGCAGTAAGAGGAGGCCCATGTTTGGGTGAAAGGCCCGAACATAGAAGAGGTGGGCTTGGGCGGGTGTCGGTTGGATCTCTCCTAGAATTCTCTTCCAACTTCTACAGAATTGAACATTAAAGTCTGTAATGCTCTCCAAAGGTGCTCTCCTGATGGTGGAGAGGTACGTCAAAAGATGGAAGGGGTCTTGAGAGCCATCAAATGTTCTAAATAGTGCTCCCGCTAAGTCATCCCATGAGCAGATGCTTTTACGTCCGAGCATTTTGTACCACTGCAGTGCCCTTCCTTCCAAAGATAGAACCAGGAGTCTGATCATGACATCTTCATGGATTATGTGATGGAGGAACGCTAAAGCCACAACATCTTCAAGGTGCTCTCGGGCCATTCTCTTAGTGCCATTGTATTTCATCACTATCTTCAAGGCACTTTTAGGAATTTCATGGTAACTTTGGATATTTAGAGGGCCATGATCATCCCAGCTAGGATAGCATACCTTCTCCATTATAGCAGTGGCCTACAGAGATCATGGTTCTCACCACTAAGTCAGAGTCACCAGGTGAACATACTTTTCTTCGCTTGTGAGGTCAAGGTTGCTCACCGAACCTTGATTCCTCCGGGATGTTCTTCTTTCAGCTTTAAAAGGTGCCTACGATCAAGAAATCTGGATCTTTAGCTCAGTCAGAGTCACCAGGTGATTTTTCCAGATGGTGGCAAGCCAGAGATTCACCAAACTCGGGCTTCCTTAGAACATGGGACCAGAGTCCCACCGGGCGTGCCAAAAACTGTTGGTCATAAAATCTACCTAGGAAAGGATTTTGGGTAAATGTATGTGCCCTAGACCTAGACCAACATTGAACGGCTAAAGGGAAGAGATACCCCTCGTGTCAATATCTGGAGAAAGGTCGACTCCTATGCTAAACTACTTTGGTGTTTTGAGATAAGGGTGTAGGAAAGAGATAAAAAGAGTTAGGGTTAGAGAAAGAAATAAAAAGGGGTAAGGAGAGAGAGATCAATGATTTAAAATGGGAGAGAACAGGAAGCATGATCACTAACTAATAACTTGAATAGCAGCAAAGAACACCAAGAATAATAGAAAGAAACGCCACATTAACCTTCCTATGTATCCTCTAGGAGAGCTCTAGGATTCTCCTTCTCCCTTTCATCAAAATTCAAGGTTTAGAGTAACGACGATTAGGACAAGTGAATTTAATAGAAACCACAACCCACCAAGAAACATAAAAGAAAACCAATATAGCATTATTCCTCTCATATGTATCCTTCAAGAAAATTTTAGGGTATAGTCCCCAATCACACACCGGATTCAAGATTCAGAGTCACAGTATACAAATGAAGAAAGACAAAAGAAATAAACACATAAGGTAGCATACAAGAGAGAAATTGAGCCCAAAGCTCTTTAGTATTAATCGCAGGACATCAAGTTACAACAACTTTCTAGCAAAAAGTTCCCCCCACTTCTTACATTACAATGCCTAGGTTTTTATAGAGGACCCAACCCTCTGAATCATTATTACATAGAATGGCGAAGTATACTCTTGAGATCTGAGAAGTTGGCTCCTCGCGGCCCTCATGACTGAGCTTTCAAATCCATTACCATAACTGGAAACTGTGATCGAGTCAACTACGAAAACATGTATTGATGAGTCATTTGAGTGTCCTTGGTTTTTGGGTGTAATTCTTGAGTGGCCGCCATGCTTGTCGGGCTCTCCTTCAGAGACTGATACTTCTCTTCCAATTGCCAAAAATGAGCAGCGAGCTTATCGGGCAAGTAAAAATGCATTTATGAGGCACTTGATCATCTCGAGAAAATACCCGGCTTGGAGTGCGTGCCCCTTTTGAGTCACAAAAAAGCAACATGTCACGATATCACGACATTTCTATGTCTTCAGCTTGGTTCTTCTTCTTGCATTGCAAAAATACGACATGTCATGAAATCATGACATTTCTATGTCTTTGTCCTCTTTTTTTGCTTTTGGCCACAAAAATGCAACATGTCGCGATATCACGACACTTTTCCTCCTTTGGTCGTGAGAATGCAACATGTCACGATATCGCGATACTTTTCCTCTTTTGGTCGCGAGAATGCAGCATGTCGCGATATCGCAACACTTTTTCCTTCTTGCTCGTTCTCCTTGCTTTGAGTCACAAAAATGCAACATGTCACGATATCGCGACACTTTTTCTTTCTTGCTCCTTCTCTTTCACTCTCAGCCACGAAAATGCAACATGTCGCGATATCGCGACACTTTTTCCTTCTTGCTCCTTCTCCTTGCTCTCAGCCGTGAAAATGCAACATGTCACGATATCACGACACTTTTCCTCCTTTGGTCGCGAGAATACAACATGTCACGATATCGTGACACTTTTCCTCCTTTGGTCATGAGAATGCAACATGTCACGATATCGCGACACTTTTTCCTTCTTTTGGTCACGAGAATGCAACATGTCACGATATCGCAATGCTTTTCCTCTTTTGGTCGCGAGAATGCAACATGTCACGATATCGCGACACTTTTCCTCTTTGCTCTTTCTCCTTGCTTTCGGCCATGAAAATGCAACATGTCGCGATATCATGACACTTTTTATTTCTTGCTCCCTCTTGTCGCTCTGAGCCGTGAAAATGCAACATGTCGCGATATCGCGACACTTTTTATTTCTTGCTCCCTCTTGTTGCTCTGAGCCGCGAAAATGCTACATGTCGCGATATCATGACACTTTTTCCTTCTTTTTGGTGAGGCTATCTTCTTTGGCTTGCTTGGCAGCGAAGCTCTTCTTCTTCATTTTATGTACAAGGGGGTGGCATTGAAAGCCAAAATTGCTGCAACACTTACAAAAACTTTCGAAGCAACAAAAAACACTTTACAAAGAGAAATTTTTTTATTTTTTTCTACCCCTCTATGCAATGTGACAAAATTGTCAACAACTCCTTGAGTTTGTCAAAACCAAAAGCACAACCAAACATGCACAATAAGATAAAAGAAACCACAACACAAACCACATAGAAAAACACAAGAACCACATAACAAAACACAAACAAGACAAAAACAACAGAACACTACAAAGACATAACCCAAAAAAACATGAAAAATAAACACAAACAAAACCTAAAAAATAAAATAAAAATAAAAACAACCAACAATAGACAATAAAAAAAAACAAAAAACATAGAAAACACTCACACATAAAAAAATGAAATAACACAAACAAAGAGAAACCCAAGAACAAGAACGGAAAAAACACAAGAACAATAACAAAAAACATAAAAAAAAAAAAAAACAAAACAACAAAAACACAAGAACAACAAAAAAACAACACAAAGAACACAAAAACAAAACAAAACAAAAGAACCCACCCACCTTAAAAAACTAAACAAAAAAACAAAGAAGACAAAAAAAAAAAATGAACAAAACAATGACCTATCTAGACCAGAAGACTATTAATGCAAGAATCAATAGAGGAAGCAAAATAAAGAATAGAATGAGCTAGGGAACTAAAAAAACTGAATGAACCAAAGAGAAGAAAAAAAAAACAAGAAGAAACTAGGTACCTTCAAAACTGGAGCCATCCAAAGAAATGATAGAAAGAAGAGCTTCCCTAATTTGAGAAGCCCACCATATAGGAGGGTGGCCATAACAAGTAAGATCACCTTTGTCCAAAGCCCAATTAGCTAAAGCATCAGCACTCTTGTTTTGATCTCTGACCACATGATTGTAATCAACTTTCAAAAATCCCATATGGATTAACTGAATCTTCTCAATAATTCTTTTTATTCTCCAATCCACCTTATGATTCTTAGAAGGAGTCTTCAAGAGATTAATCATAAGTTGAGATTCAGACTCAACTAACACCTTTTCCCATCCAAACTTAGTAGCCTCCTGAAGGCCTCTAAGGATACCATACCTCTCAACAAGGTTATTGGAAAGAATACCCAAATTCTTAGCAAAAGTAAAAACCAGGGAGCCATTTGAAAGTCTACCAATTCCTCCCACACTGGCTTTTCCAGGGTTCCCTCTAGAGGCTCCATCAGTATTGACTTTTTCAAAATCCTTAGGAGGAGGTTGCCAATTTATAGTCCTATCCATCTTACTAATACTCACATTCCATTTAAGTTGGTTTCCCTTAGAAGGTTTAATCTTCAATATTTGCATCACTTGATCCCATATTTGGTGGGAGTTTTTGGGGTGATTAAGGAGTTGATGGACTGATTCAACTAAGTTGGCTATGGTATTTTGCCAAATATAGTGAATATCCTTCCTATCTTTATTAAAATTTTGGCTATTCCTTTCATTCCAAATATTCCAAAGAAGAATGGTAGAACCCATCCAAACTAACTGCCTAATAAAATGATCAACACCCTCTTGATTAGGCCAATCCCTCAAAAGCTGTTCAAAAGTGAAAAAATTGGACCACTGTAAGCCAAGTAAATTTGCCATTCTCCTCCATAGCTCAGAGGCTAAAGTACACTTAATAAAAAGATGGTTGATATTTTCTACATTCTCTTCATACATTTCACATCTAAAAGGGCCATGAAAACCATGCTTCATAAGTTGCTCACCAGTAAGCACCCTACGATGCAATAAAAGCCAATTAAAGAACCTCACCTTAGGCCAGAGCTTTTGATCCCACAATTGAGAAAATATGTCAGAAGAATGGTTGGGATTATTATGGCATAAGGTCAAATAACCTTGAGCAACTGAATACTCACCCTTAGTAGTGTTGTTCCATCCAAAACAATCTTTTTCATGGGACCAAGAGAGGGATCTCATATGAAGGATGCCTTGGATATCTTGTCTTTGCCTTTATGGTATTTGAATAGGCTAGTCCTCAATAGGGATCCAATATCTACCAACCTTTGAATTACCAGTATGGTACCAATAGTAATTAGCCACCTTTATCCAATTAGCTCGATGAAGCTCCTCCATCCAAGGCCTCCAATTGGGAAACTGAGTTATCAAAGGCTAGTGACCATCCCAAGAATCTTCATTTGTTTTCATTTGAAAACAAGATACTTGCTTTTATTATTTTACTATTGCACTATTTACATTTATAATTGTGTGTTATTTTCATCTTGTCTTTTTTATTATGCTATATTGTTTTCATATTCAATGTTAGTTTACGATGGAGATATTAATGAAAGGGTTAAATTTCAATTTCCATATATTATGCTATGTTGTTTTATATTTCAATTTTCAAATGAGTTTACAAATGATATATCTATGCATGTGTTTAAATTTTAGTTTATTAATATTCATTCTTGTTGTAATATAAAAGTGAGTATTTTCATTTCTATTATGCTAGATTGTTTTTATATTTAAAGTGATTTTACAAAGGATATATCTATGCATGGGTTTCAATTTTCAATGCATTCATAGTCATTCTAGTTGTATAAAAATGTGTATGGTCATTTGTATTATGCTATATTGTTAATCTATGCATAGGTATAGATTTACATGTTATTCAAAGTTATTCATATTGTGATATAAAAATGAGTATTGTCTTGTGGATTCTACTATGGTGTTTTTATATTTCAATTTTCAAATAAGTTTACGAAGGATATATCTTTGCATGGGTTTAAATTTTTAGTTTATTCAAAGTCATTCTTGTTGTTGTATAGAAAAGTGTGTTGTCTTTTTTATTATGCTATATTGTTTTCATATTCAATGTTAGTTTACGATGGAGATATTAATGAAAGGGTTAAATTTCAATTTCCATATATTATGCTATGTTGTTTTATATTTCAATTTTTAAATGAGTTTACGAATGATATATCTATTCATTCAGTGCATTCATAGTCATTATTTGTTGTATAAAAATGAATATAATCATTTGTATTATGCTATACTTTTTTTTGGTAATATTAAGATATGGGGGTTTTGACCAGGAATATCCCAACCTGTTACAAAAACTCCACCAGGGAGACACACACCCCATTTGTATTATGCTATATTGTTTTATATTTCAAAGTGAGTTTACAAAGGATATATCTATGCATGGGTTTCAATTTTTAGTGCATTCATAGTTAGTCATTATAGTTGTATAAAAATGAATATGATAATTTATATTATGCTATATTGTTTTTATATTTCAAAGTGAGTTTACAATGGATATATATATGAATGGGTTTAAATTTTAATTTACCATATCTAGAGTAATATACTACATGCATTTTTCATACATATGTAGAGAAATGTTTACTAGTTATGTATGTATACAAGGTTTACTCAATGATAAAGCATAAACCATACAAAATCACTATATTTTGTCACATCATACAACTTATGATACTAATGATACATACATACATACATTTAAAGTCAAAGGAAAAATAACTATGTTTTGTCAACATATTCAAATAGTTCAATAACATAGCATCATTACGTATACATGGTTTTCAAATTTTCAACTTACTCAAATTTATAGCTTAAATCATTAATATTGAAAACATAGACCTATCCATATCATTTAAAAGCAAACATGAATAATAATTGAAAATTGAATTATTATATGATTTTTTCATATCACTGAAATTTTACAACAAATCAAATACAAAAAATATTTGATAATATGAAATTTTTCAAATCATTGACATTTATAAATGATATCAAATACGGAAAATCACTGATAATATGAATTTATTCAAATCACTAAAATTTTACAAAATGATTTCAAATATGAAAAATATTAGATTAGATGAATTTATCATATAATCATTGCAATTTTTAAATTTTTGAAAGCTGATACAAAACTTTATCGACTTCTCTAGAAGAACCGAGAATCATTTACGAATTCTACATTTCCATAATCTCATCATCACTCCTAGCTGAATCATTTTCATCATTATAAACCATATTAGAGAGACCTCTTCTTTCTACTAGGGACTTCCAATATGTCAATGCTCTATCATAGGGAAACTTACCCACCTCGTACGATGACACATACATTCTCAAACAATTTTCCAAATTTTTGTCCAACCTGTTACGAAATTTTGATTTAAAAAAGTTAATGCACTGAAAACCCTTTCGTCTTTAATAGATCCCAAAATAATTGTCTGACATAATTCATATAAAATAAAGTATTCATTTATAGTATCTTGCAAGACACTACGTCAATATAAGTTTTTCCAGAAATGCGTGATTGAACCAGTCTCATGTGGATTTTTGAATTATGCAATTTGATTATCCATTGTTATTCCAAAATTGGTTGATTGATGTCTCAAAATATCTTTGTTTAGAATACCATTGATTTCAATACCATTTATTTCCACACTTTTAGAGAAATGTGTCATAATATTACCCATATATTTTACAAACAATTCACTTCTACTACTATGGTCACCACAAGGATTCCAGAAATTAGGATTAAAATAGCCATGGCCTCAAGTGTCTCATCTCTCTTAAAACGATCTCTTATTTCACTTGTTAATGCATTTGCAATTCTTTTCAATTTATTCTTAGTGCTATCCAAAACCTTCGAATACGGAATGTGTAACGAGAACTTGTTCAACATCATTTGTCAGAATATTTAATCACTTTTCAAAATGATATACAAGAATAAACTTTCCATGGATAGCAATATAAATATTATCATTGATGTTGAACTTTAAAAACCTGTTCGGTTCATTGACATTAATTAACGTATTCCAACTATCAAACTTGGGATCCTCAAAATGTTTTTTGGATAACTAAATCCTATAAATAATCATACATATTTGTTTTCTCATCCTCATGAAATCGACAATATAAATTACCATTTTATGTGCAAGTTTAATCGTAGTATTCATTTCTTGTAACATTAGTGGAATACCACATAATGTGAGAAGAGTTTCCAAGTCCGTCATACGAAAAAGCAAATCTTTTTCCTTATCAACATCCCTACGATGTGCATACATAAACCCAACCAAGGATTGATATTCTAAAAATACCCTTTTTGCAGGAAGAAACAATGAAATCCACCTGGTTTCCACATCTTTTAACATTTTTTTGCCTTCAGTTACACCTAGAGAAAACTATTGAAACTCTACAAACCTTTTTGGACTGCATGAAAAGTATGAGTGTATATCGTGGACGAGATCTTCCACACTAACTACATTATCAAAATTACTCGTAATTTTGTATGCAAGATTCATTGGATGAGTCATGCAATGAATAGGAATCACATATTAGGCAATGGAAGTATGAAACCTAATGTAAAGACCATTCCTTTTTCCTTGCATTGTAGCCGCACCATCAGATCCAACACAAATTAACTTTGTGGCAATTTCCTTTTCATCCATTTTAGCAATATCCTTTAAAATAGTTACAACAACATTATAAATGTTTTCCGCATTACAATTTTCAATCATCTTATGTAGTGCTAGTAAATGAGGTTGTCTCAAATGATTTTTGAATATGTAAACATGTATGCAAATCCAATATGTGTTGTCAACAGTTGTCACCTCATCAATGGAAAGTGAAATAAATTTGGCTTGTTTCACATTCTCTCTCAGGTCTTCCTTCTCAACCAATGATAGACATTTTTCCATTTCCCAGCCACTTTGATCTGACCAATGTGAACTAGTAAGGTTTTGTACATTGGCTAGTTGAAGTATTTTCTTAAAATCAGCAAAATCAGACATTTTTGACCTTTTTTTTAAAATATTGTATACAATAGCAAACTACAATTTCTTTGAGGCTAATATAGTCTTATTAATTTTTTGAAATTGTGCCTCAATTGTTCCACCCTTCTCAATGAGAGTTTGTTTTTGTTTCATTGTTTTTTCAAATTCAAGTGCATATCTCACATGCACACATTCTGATGCATCCTTCCACCTATGAGATCTATTAATTGTTCCATCACTTCGTATTTCTTTGATGTAAACTTTCCCATAGTGTTTTTCTATTGTGTCTTTCTTATTTTGCAATAAATGATCCTTTCCTAGCTTCCATGTACAAATAATGCATTTACACACATTCAGTTTCTCATCTCACTCAATAAAGGGGTATAGCCATGCCCATTCATTTTTAAAATCCCTTCCAATAGTCCATTTTCTTATCTTTTGATGTTTATATTTTTGACTACAAGATTCCCCAGAGGTCTGAATTTTAATTGTACTATCTTTTTCTTTTTCGATTGATGTGTCTAAATTTAAAATCTCTTGAAGTGGTTATTGAATATCGTTATTAGAAAAATTATCATGTGGTCCCATCTCATCTTCTAGAATATCTTCGAGTGAACGCACATCAGGGTCGATAATGTTTACTGCATTCAATGTTTGGTGTTCTCTATCATTTTTTGTTGTAAAAAAGGCACTATTTTAAAGAATTAACAGAATATAATTTTACAAAGCATTTAAAAAGAGGTAGATAAGCAGAAAACCATTTATCTATTAATAGAGAAAGGTTTTACATTTAATAAGAATAGAAATATTAAAAAACTGATGGTAAAAGGTGTTTGTACCTGCAAGTTGTGTAGAATCTGTAGAGATTGATGCCTCATTGCATTTTGATATTTGTGTAAAATATTTTAGAATTGTCTTTTTACAAGAAGATTGGCCTCCCTTATTTCCATATTCAGTAGGTGACATTGTATCTGTAAATAAAAACCTTCAGATGTTAGGAAATGTATATGAAATTGAAATAAAATAGCAGACATCACTCAAGACGAACCTATGTTGCCCTGTAGAATGACATATGAAAGACAAGAAGCAGTATGACAAGAAAATTCTCCTAACACACAATATGATAGGGATACTTATCGATCACAGTTGTAGATAGTGCTTCTACACTGCTTATGAAACATACTCTAAGAGACAAGAAGTAGTCTCTAACAAGAGAAATGCTCCTGACACACAACCAAATGACATTGATAGTTGTCTACCATAGTTGCATATAGTTCACCTACAGTGCCTATGAAACTATAGAAAAAGAGATTTAGACAAAATAACAATGGAAGAAGAATACTCTACCGATTTTTAGTCATGAATCCTCTACAACCGATAGGCTTTTACCGACAGACTCTTCCCTGCAATCGATCAACTTATACCGATCGACAGTACCTGTAACCGATAGACAAATGCCAATAACACATCCCTGCAATTGATAGATAAATTTTGATCAACACGTCCCTACAACCGACATAATGATACCGATTGACACCTCTACAACCGATAGAAAAATATCGATCGACTATCCCTGCAATCAATAGGCTTATAATGACAGACAACTCTGCAATCGATCAATGAATACTAGTTGACAACACTGCAATCGATCGACTAATGCTGATCGACACGGTCTTGCAACTGACAGACTAATATCGATTGGCAAATTTGTAACCAATTAAAAAATGCTGATTGAAAATCCCTACAACCTATAGGTAAATATCGATCGATAGTCCCCATAATTGATAGACAAATACCGATCGACACCTCTACAACCGATTGACTAATGTCGATCAACACGGTTCTGCAATTGATTGACTAATGTTGATCGACACATCTGCAACTGATAGATAAATGTCGATAGACAAAATTTACAACCAATAGGCTTATGCAAATAGACATGGCTCTACAATCGATCATCTTACACTGACAAACACGACTCTGCAACTGATCAATTTATGCCAACAGACATGACTATACAACCAATTGACTTATGCCAACAGACATAGCTCTGCAACCGATCGACTTACATCGACAGACATGGCTTTGCAACCGATCGGCTTATACCTACAAACACGGCTCTGCAACCAATCATATTACACTGATTGACACTCTTCTACAACTGATCAGTTTATTTCGATAGACACTCATCTGCAACCGATCAGTTTATTTCAACAGACACTCCTCTGCAACCTTCTCAAGTTTTTTGTTGTTTCAAATCTATTTTTGAGTTAGAGTATTTTTGATGTATGTTTATTGATACCCAGTATAGTATATATATAGGTAGTATATGAGGCAATTTGGGTGGGAAAAATAAAATAATTTATAATTTGAAGGTGATTTGGGTGGGAAATATAAAATCATTTATAATTTGAAGGCGAATTGGGTGGGAAAATCAAAATCATATGTAATTTGAGGTTGACGAATTAAAATAAATTTAGGTTCATGATTATCAATGGTGGAAGAATTTACCCCAAAAACACTTCCACCTCGTAAATTTCGAGCGAATGGGCCCTAGTGAAAGGATCCAAATTAGCCTTTTCATAATTTTAAAAATCCTAAATAGAGCCAATTTATGATATTTCATGCTTATGCATAATCCTGCTATTAGGAGATAAGCTTAAGTCAAATCCTAGCCTTAGCAGCAATTAGGAGACAAGATGAAGTCTAATCCTAGCCTTGGCGAAAATTAGGAGACAAGCTCAAGTCTAATACTAGCCTTGGCAGAAATTAGGAGATAAGATTAAGTCTAATCCTAGCCTTGGTGGCAATTAGAAGATAAGCTTAAGTATATTAGGAGATAAGCTTAAGTCAAATCCTAGTCTTGGCGGCAATTAGGATACAAGCTTAAGTCTAATCCTATCCTTGGTGGCAATTAGGAGACTAGCTGCCTGGCTTGCTTGAATTCACTTTTGATCTTTTGATTTATTTACCCCAAGCAAGGGAGGGTGCATGATTGTCTTTGGCAATGATTCTTGAATGAATGCACTTAGCTATGATTAAGCATATAATTGTTGATTTAGATTATACATGTTGCCATTGGGGCATTTTGGGTGACCAAAAGGTTTATGATGCCTTTGGAGCCTTTTGTGTGACCAAAGGGTTTATGGATACCTTTGGAACCTTTTGGGTTGACCAAAGGTTTTTGGATACATTTGGGTCTTTTAGGATTGACCAAAGGGTTTATGGATACCTTTGGAGCCTTTTGGGTGACCAAAGGATTTTGGATACCTTTGGAGCCTTTTGGGTGACCAAAGGGTTTTGGATACCTTTGGAGCCTTTTGAGTTGACCAAAGGGTTTATGTATACCTTTGGAGCTTTTTGGATTGACCAAAGGGTTTATGTATACCTTTGGAGATTTTTAGGTTGACCAAAAGATTTATGGATACCTTTGGAGCATTTTGGGTTGACCAAAGGGTTTATGGATACCTTTGGAGCATTTTGGTTTGACCAAAGGGTTTATAGATACCTTTGGGGCTTTTTGGGTTGACCAAAGGGTTTATGGATACCTTTGGAGCATTTTGGGTTGACCAAAGGGTTTATGGATACATTTGGAGGCTTTTATGAGTTGACCAAAGGGTTTATGATACCTTTGGAGCTTTTTGAGGTTGATTGCTTAACTGTTTGATTGTTGATTAAGGGAGGTATGATACCAATAATGCACCAGTTGATGTTTAGCAAATATTTTTGTTTTTATTTTATGTTATGGATGCAATTATGGATGCTATGCCTAGATAATGATTTGATTATGCTATATGTATGCAATGTACTGGTGACATGCACTAGCTAGATGATGGATGTATGATTAGATGTTGTGACTTAGATGTGTAGATGGACTACTTATGATGTATGCATTTATGGATGCAATGCTTATTGTTAAATGCATGTTTAATTTTGATTTAATTGTATGCATCTAACTTATGTTGTTATGATATGGTAAATGCAATGTTTGTAATGTAATATGATGATGATCTAATGTAAATGAACCTGTATGCTTTAATCACTTAAAATATAAGGTATGCATATTATGAGTTTAACAATCTAATGGGTGACACCACAAAATGTAGGGCAATCATGCATTTAAATAATAATTCCTTAAAATAATAATTAATCATTTACGCATCCAAATATGATATGAGATGATGTGATATGTATGTACTTTCTTTATAAGCTTTTGTAAATTAAAAGATATCCCCAAAATAGTCAGTGGTCGTCTAAATTTCATTGCTGACATTCATCCGGTATCTATCCTATTTCATGAACACATTTTAATGAACAAAACCTCCTAAATAAAGTTGATTATGTGAGTGATGCTATGAATTGTTGCTATTAGGGGATTTTTGAGGTTTTCCATGGGACTCAAACACCCTAGTTGCTCCATCAAAAGTTGTATAATGATCATACAAAGTTTATGAAGGATAAAATTCTGCTATGAAGACCTAGATACTCATCATCCCTATGTGTGCAAATGAATATATTAAATAAAATATAAGCAAACCCCAGTGCCAAACGGGATTCATTCAACCCATTTTTGTATTGGGGATCCTCAAATGTTTATACTGATCCTAAGCTGGACTCAGTTGGATTAAACCACTAGGTAGTACAAGACACCTAAAGCTAGCTCTTCCACATGCAAACATTGGTCTATACAAAAGCAAGATGCTAATGTGACAAACATATCATCGTGCATAAGGATACCTTACTGCTCATTCATGCTAAGAATTCTAGGGATTCAAGTTCAATACTCCCTTATTTTATTCATTTATTTGGGATACTTGCTCATTCTTAGTGATGAAAACCATTGTTTATTTTGAATTTTTGTTTTTCTTCTGAGCAAAGGATTTATGTAATGATGATAATCATTGTTTATTTTGTTTTTGAATTTTTCTTTGTTTAGGATTTTTGTTTGTTTTGGTTAAATTAAGGGATTTATTTGGGTAGGGGTGAACTTGTCCTTTTGCCAATTCTCAGCATTTTCAAACCGGTCGCACAAGGGGATGAGCAAGATAAAATTTTCACCTTAGGATACCTAATACCGCTTCACAGTGTTCATATTTTACTTGTTTCAACTAGGATTTTAGTGTTTTTATTAGTGATGGGATTTTGAAATATACTAGGTGTTATCAAAACCAAACCTCATCTATTAAAATCTAGGACAACTTTCTACAAAGTTTGATAAAACCACTAGGTATGGTTGAGTGACCTAAAAACCCTAGTATATTCCTCATAGAAACAGGAGGGGTTGTGTTGAAAAATATAGTTACACACATGGTTTATGGATGATGATGGATTTTTGAAAATGCATGATTGAGGTACAAACGTGGTATCATTTTTAAGATTGTGAACACAACCTACCTAATATAAATGCAATGGATGCAAATGCATATATGCAGTGCAACTATATGAATGCAAATGCGGAATGCAAATGTTTTTGTATTTTTGATGCTTTCAATTATTTTTGATTTTTTGATTATTTTGAATGTTTTTTGATATTTTTGTCTTTGATTTTGACCAAAGGGCTTTAATATGCCTTTGGGGCATTTTCTGATTTGACAAAAGGGCTTATGATACCTTTGGAAAATTTTGTGATTTGACCAAAGGCCTTTAAGATACCTCTAGAGCCTTTTGTGATTTGACCAAAGGTTCTATGCTACATTTGGAGCCTTTTGTGATTTGACCAAAGGTCTTATGATGCCTTTGGAGCTTTTGTGAGTTTTCCAAAGAGCTTATGGTGCCTTTGGAGCTTTTATGCATTGACAAAAGGGCTTATGATGCCTTTGGGGATTTTTGTAATTTGACCAAAAGGCTTTAATATGCATTTGGGGATTTTTGTAATTTGACCAAAGGGCTTTAATATGCCTTTGGGGATTTTTGTGATTTGACCAAAGGGCTTTAAGATGCCTTTGGGGCCTTTAGTGAGTTGACCAAAGGGCTTATGATACCTTTGGAGCCTTTGTGCATTGACCAAAGAGCTTATGATGCCTTTGGGGTTTTTTGTAATTTGACCAAAGGGCTTTAAGATGTCTTTGGGGCTTTTTGTAATTTGACCAAAGGGATTTAAGATGCATTTGGGGCTTTTTGTGATTTGACCAAAGGGCTTTAAGATGCCTTTGAGACCTTTTGTGAGTTGACCAAAGGGCTTATGATGCCTTTGGAGCCTTTTCTAATTTTACCAAAGGGCTTTAATATGCCTTTGGGGCCTTTTGTTTTTATGGTTTTCTATTGTTTTTGTGATTTTGAAATTTATGAATGTTTTTTATATTTTGTTGGTGTATTTGAATGTTTTTGGTGTTTTGTTATTTTTACAGGGGAAGGTATGATTCCTTAGGTACCCCAGTGTGCATGTTGCCTACTGTAATGTAGTCATCTTGCTTAGGAAGAGTGATAGAAATCAAATCTCCCAATTGGGGTATTGACCTCTATGGGGTAACCCTATATTGGTGGGGATAAATGAGTGAACTATCTTCATAGAGCTCATTTCATTCTAATAGGTCTTGGACCACCTTCCGGAATGACTGACAATTACAGATGTCGTGCCCTTGTATACGATGATAGAGATAGTAATGGTCCTCCCTATAACCCTTAGGTTTAGCTTTGTTTGGGTTTAAAGGTTTTATGTCAGGTAAGGTTAAGACCTTAGCCTCCTGCAGCTTTTGGAAGATGATAGACATAGGCTTGTTTAAAGGAGTCCATATGTGTTGTGGATGCTTCAAGCATGCAAAATGCATTGGCCTGGTTTGAGGATCAGGTTGAGCCTTAGGTATGTCACTTGATTTATTAGGGGGCTCTCCTTGCATTTTGGATGCAAGGGATGGATTGTAGCCTAAGACCATCTATTGGTTGACAACCCAAAGCTACTTATTTTCAAGCATGTTATATACTATATCTCAAAATATTTGATATGATTGAATATCATGACCATTTTATCTATGATATAGATAGTGTGATTCTTCCTCATACCCTTGTGGTCTTGGATGATCTGGATTCTATTGGTGAACCTCAGGTAATATGATAGCATTTCCAGTACATAATCGATTGAAAACTGCTACCACAAGCTTAGGTAATGATGGATACTTGCTTGGTTGTTGGGGTAGCCGAGTTGGCCCCTGCTCCTGCTGAGGTTTTTCCTGTGGTTGTACAGGAGGCTGTTTAACCTCAGATGAGGGTTTCTTCTATAATTCTAGGTTCTTGATCTAGTTCATGATAAAGTGCAATGCCTCATTTTTTTGCTCCATTTGTACCTCTATATTATAGAGGTGATTCTGCATATGCTCCAATACTGACAAGAATCTCATGTGTATTTTAAAATATTGGTTCAAAATACCATTATCTACTAAAGGAGGTGAAAGAGTGGGTGCTAAAGATCCACCAGGTAACTATAAATCACCCATTTCCTTCATTTGAGTTGATGTGGATGCTTCATGATGTTCCACTTCATTGGTGGCATCCATATGCTTATGTTTATGATGCAGTTCATGTTTTTGTTCTACTTTGTGGTGTTGAACCATGTCAACTTTGGTACCCCTAGTTTGATGTGGGGGAAACACCTGTTCTTGTTCTTGAGGAGGCATCATGAGAAGTGAGTTAGGGGTGACTAATGCTAATGGTTTTGACCCTTTTGATGTGTCAGCAATGTCTTCTACCTTAGAGTCACTTGGTATTCTAAATTAATGTTAACCATTACCATGAAATCTTGAAAAGGTGCTTTATCTTTTGGACCAATTGAAGGTGCTATATTTATATTAACTAATGTTTTATTCTCCTCATCAGGTAATATGATACCATGATTTTTTGTGATGGGAAAAGGTATCGACTTCTTGATGCAAGCCTCAATCGAATGTTTGATGATTTTATCTGAATGAATGTTTGGAGGCCTGCATGCCACCAGAGTTTCTTGTGGCTTATCAAACTCCTTGTAATACTTGAATGGCTTAGGATCATGGGGGACCACATACTCTTGTCCTTGGTGTATGAATTTTAGATTTTGGTACACTATGGAAGGCACACATTCCATATCCATGATTTGTGGTCTACCTAGCAATATGTTATACTGCCTCTCACCTCCCAAGATATGGCACAATGTAAGTATCATCTTTATCCCAACCTATATAGGTAGGATTACTGTGCCAATTGTTGGGGAAGTGGCATCATTGAAGGCTCTCAATGTGAATTTTGAGTCCTTAATGCATGAAGGCGGTAAATTTAGATGCTTAAAAGTTGTATTTGTGATGATGTTGATAGCCGACCCAATGTCAATAAAGAATCCCTTGTATGGAATTTGATTGATGCTTGCTATTATGTGTAGCAGAGGATCATGTTCATCCGTAGGGATTGGCTTAATATCCTATCTGTAAAAGGTAATCATAGGGTCCTTTTGTAAGTGAATTGAATTCATTGTTGGTGTGGAACGTGATATATTATTATCTTTAGTTGAATCTTTTGGTATGTTGGGTTGATCAAGGTATCTTTCACTTCTTTTTGTAGTATTGATCATACCGATAAAATCCTCATAAGGTAATGCTATGTGCACCTCATTGACATGTTCAACTATATTGTTGGGTGCCATGTTTGCTTTGTGTGTAGGCAAGGGGTTTTGGAAGACTCCTATCTAAAGCTCTTGTATATCGATCATATCTTACACTAAGTATCTAAAGGGATGACATGTCTGAATGTCATGACCCCTTTATCGATGGTACACACAATATAGATTTTCTTTGTGTGCCTTTTATCTATGCTTGTTGGGATTCCATGGATGGATCTCTAGAAGATTGATTCTTTATACCTCATATAATCGATCAAAGAGTGATGCTAAAATTTTTGGTAAGTTAGTATATTCTTGTTGTGACCAATGTTGTTGGACCTGTATCTAATTTTGTTGCATATGATTTTGGGCCAAAGAAGGTTGAGCTTGGTAATTATACCACACTGGTAGAGGTGGTGCGACCTAATTTGAGGGTTTCAGGCTACTCAAAACAACTTGATTGACTAGGGCCACCTTTTATTGCGTGTTACCACCTGTAATATTATTTCTTGGACATTCCCTTTTGTGGAGTTGAATATCACCTTACTCGATCTTGATTGCTTCAATGAACTCAGCTTGTTCTAAGGCCTCCTCAAACGTTTGATATTGTTGCAATTGTAAGAGAAGAAATATTTGTTTTGAAAAACTTCTTGTAAACATCCGAATGAGCTCTATTGTGGGTATGGTGAAAGGTAGTTTTGACATCACCTTCCTCCACTTATTTCCATACTCAATGACTGGCTCATCGTCAAGTTGACGAAGTCTTGCCAAGTCAGTCAAGTTTATCATTTTCTTAGCACTAGAGGCAAAATATTGTAAGAATGCATCAGCTAATTTTTCAAAGGTGTTTATGCTATAATGTGGTAGATGATTACACCATTCTAAAGCATCCCCAGATAGTGTAGTAAGAAATATTATTAACATAAATGGGCCACTTCCTTGAAAATAGAATCACATATTGATGAAGGTTGACACATGCTCTTGTGCATCTTCATCATCTTTGAACTTTTCAAGTGTAGGCATATTGAAATTCGATGGATATGTGGGTGATGACACTGATGGATGCAAAGGATAATTGCTAAGCTAATTTAGTGTAGGTTTTTGATAAACTGACCTTTGATTTTGTTTTTTGAATGAAATTATCTGATTAGCTAGCACTTTGTATGGCCCTGATGACATGATATGATCTTCCTTTTGTCACCCTTGATTAGGTAGAGGGGGCTACTTTTTATGTTGAGGTTGAAGATAAGTGTAATCACTAGGTATGTTACCATAAATGGATTGAGGGTAAACATCTACTTCTTCCTAATGTTCCCACTGGGACTCTTCATATGATTCCTCATCGTATTGATCTTGGTACTATTAAGGAGTATGAGGTTCTTGACGATAACCAGATAATGGCCTTTTATGTTGATCATTATTTTGGTGTGTCCAAGAGGAAGGACCTCAAAATTTCACTAGATGCCTTATGTTTTGTTGCATCCTCTAGGTGCTAGGCATAAGAACTACTTTATGCAATGCATTTTGCACTTGCTCTTGTTGTATCTTTTGTTGTTCTTGCATCTTTCATTGATACAACCTCTATAGGTGTGCTCATTGTGAGTCCATACCTTGTTGATTTAATTATTGTTGATCAAAATATAGTTGATCCATGTCTTATTGTTGGTTAAGTTGTGACCTCAGTGCCTGATGTGTATGATCTTGTTCTTTAGTTTTATGGGAGCTATGTACCCTCATATTGGAAATACAAATAAGTTTATCATGTCTTTTCTCCCTAGTAGGATCTATCACTTATTTTCCATGCTCTTTAAAGGTTGCATTGACCTAATAATGTGGTTTATGAATAGGTTATATATATTCTGACGATGCAAATATGCAACGTGGTTACCCCACATACTCTTCATGAGGAGTAGGAGGATGACTTGGGTCCTCTTCCTCATATATGAGGAATGATGAATATTCAGTCTTATATATAAGCTTTGTATATTCAAACTACACAAAAGCACAATGTGTATATGCATAATGCCCTCTATGAGGAGTAGGATGATGACTTGATCGATCAAATGTGATTGTTTGTTTGCCCAGGCTAAGCCATGGTGTGCTCTCATTTTCATATTTCAATTGATGTATAGAGTAAGCTGGGATGTAATATTATGTCATTGATCTACTAGGCCCCTTTGTGGGTGGATTATTCCTCATATATAATTCTATCAAGGTTTTCCAATCAGGAAGGTTTCCTGGAGGATTTGTGGGTGCATCCCTAATAGGGATATCTTGAAGGTTTGACTCCCTATGGGTGGTATTGATGTTATGATAAGACTTGGTATGCCATTCAAGGATGGCCATGTCCTCTAGACTAATTTGGATATGTTGAGTGGTTATGGAACCTGATTCCCTATCTAGATTGGAGATCTTTCTCACCATGGGAGGTCTCCCAACCATAATTTTTGTTAAAAAAAAATTATGACGTCCTAAAAAAGGTTGTAAGTGTTATACATCAAAATTATCAGCATGACGAGTTGATTACAATGGGCTATGACTCTGAAAAGTGACTTTCGGGTCAAAATTTTGTATTTTTGAAATAATTGGTTAGCCGGGGCTCGTGGGGAAATGCCCACTTTTAGGAGTTTTTGGGAAATTTTGAACCATGAAGAGTTAGGACTCAAAATTTTTGGGAGAGGTGCACAAGGGACTAACTAAAAAAACAAAATAAATTTGGCAATTTTTTGAGTTGTCTAGCCCATTTTATGACCATTTTAGTGCAGTTTTTCCCTATTTTCAGCTTCAAAAATAGAGTAATCATAAAACCAAAATAAATTTTTGTTATATCTCCGATTTGCATGATTCTCAATCCGTTGGATGTAGAATCAAAAAGTATATATTTTTTTCATTAAATTTCTTTGAAAAATTATGGTTAGGTTGATCACCCCAGCAATAAAGAAACACACAAAGCAAACAATATGATTATCTCTTTTAAGGATTAAATGTGTGTCCTAAGAACTTTTTTTATGTGTTCACATTTCTTGTTGCCTTTGATTTATTGTTCATTTTTTGGACTTAGAATGAGGGAACTCACCCAAAGTGGTGACTAGGAACACTAGTGCCAAACATAATTTCTCAAAAGAGTCTAGGGTACACAGCTTAAATCCTAGTGGAGGGTTCGCATAGCTCTTCCACTCTGATTCAAAAATCATTACAATAGTGGGAGACATATTGAACACAAGTGACATATACCAACTTAAGGAGTTCCCTATTATATATAAGGATATCTAGGGGGAAAGACAATGGAAGGAGGTGAATTCCAATGTCACTAGTATGAATTGGGGGTTGGTGATGAAATCCAACCTTACCAATGTTATTGTGATACGTGCAAGTGTCTGGAGTTCCTTTTAATGTTACATGTAAACAAAATTCATCACAAAGAAAACATGATCTTTCCTATATGCATAAGATAAAAGACATTTCATTTTAGAAAGATGCATGTATTCAGCTATATGAACATTAAAGAATGCATTCTACTTCATGAATTAATAGCCACTAGTTGGGCCGCAAGCAAGAAAACTAAACACATAGAAGCCTAGAACACTAGAGAATAGGGTAGACCTTACAATCATATGCCCATTGTTCCTAGCAGCACCTAGAGAAAACTAAATAAAACTCTAAGAAATTGCCAATGCATTTTCTTCTTCCATTTTTATTTATATTTTCCTAATTAAATGTAAAGTTTCCCTACTATATTTTGATAGAAAAACAAATAAAGAGAAATGCAAAAAAGTAGAGAACATCCACAACCTAAAATCCATTTTTGATGAAGCCCATGTTGACCTCTGTGACACTTTTTTCCTGGCCACTATAGACCAGAGCGGCTGATTTTGGCTGTTGACTACAGGAGCAACTAAGATTTTCTGGCCACTATCAACCAGAGTGGCCAAACCTACACATAGAAAAATTCCTAAAACATCAGTAAATCAGCTAAAAATTAAAAACTTGGTGGGGGTCCCATCATGATCTCCATCTGTACGACCACGAGAAGCGCACACTGCAACCCCACTTGCAATATTATACTGAAATGAAATGAAAGACCATGAAATACATATAACACATAAATTACAAAGAAATATCCTTTTATTTATATTGAAACCTGGTTACATGTCGGTCCCTCTGAGGGATACCTAGTTCGATAAGGGTTACAACATCAAACTAGGTTATTGGAAATTAGAAACACTTGAATAAAATCCTAAGGGTTACAAAAGAGGTTATTAAATTTTTTTTGTTAAGGTTGGAAATTTATAATTTTCTTGTCTCAAAATTTCTCAAAAGGGACAAAAGAAATACAACATTAAAACCTCTTCAAAATTTAAAAGTGCTTAATTCAATAGGAATAATAAGGTGTTAGAAAAGTTGATTTTTGATCTTTACAAAAACTATACAAAATCAACCAAAATTGAACTATACTTTACAAAAGCACTATATCATACTCCAAAATCATTATGGAGTCATAAGGTATTCTAAAAAACTTTATAATAATAATATCTATCAAATATTATCAACCTGGGAAGATATAAACTTTCTTCAAAACCTAAAATTAGGTGTTCATACTCTCATTACTAGGGAGATATAAGTAAACCTATAGACCTAAGGATTAATAACGGTTTTATCAAATAAATATTATATACTTCAATTAGGGATAAAAAATCATAATATAGAGAGTTATAAGAAATACTACAATTCTATCTCATTTCTTCAAATTCAACCTATTCAAATGGGTAAAGGAATGTCATATAATGAATGTAAAACTTGCTCCAACAAGAACCAGTTCAAAAAACATGAACAAATGTGGTATATTGACTCAGGATATATTCATCATATGATAGGAAATATACAATGGTTTGATTGTCTTTAAGTTGCTAAAGACTATAGACTAAGAATTGTAGACAACCAAAATTATCCTATACATGGATATGGATGTGTAACACCCAACAAATCATTTCTAAATCTTCTACTACAAAAAGTATTGTATTTTCTTGGATTAACATTCAATCTCATCTCAATAAGCAAGCTAGTAAAAAAAAACTATATTATCAACTTTGGATATATGGATGGGATCAATAATTGTCTCATTATGAATCAAGATGGAATAATAGCAACATGTTCAATCCATGAAACTACATACATCCTAGACTCAATGGAAATCTTACAAGATATTGTGGTGTTTCAAAATGATACTAACATATTTACAGAGGAACAGGTTGAAGAAAATGAAGAACCAGTACACCAAAACGGTAAGCATAGAAGGATAAAAAACAAAATGATTAGAGGAAAATTGCACCATTCCCTACTCATTCATAAACAATCAGAACCAAATGAATATACTTGCAATGAAAACTATAAATGTGGCTGGATAAAGGATAAGGAATATGAATCTGAACAAGACAAATATCATCCAATCAAAGAAGAATATTTAGCTTCAACTACAACTTACTCTACATAATATGGAGACACAAAATACCTACTGTACCTGAATACAAATAATGTAGAATAAGAGTACAAAATTCAAGATGAAGAAGAAGAAGATCCAAATTGAAGACTAAAGTCTTCAATACCCAAATAATGTAATATAGGGGGTGTTAGAAATAGAGTATAGTACATCATTTGGGTCATGTAAATGAATATTCCAAGGTACATACTTAGGACATTAGATTAATTTATGGGGAATTTATCTAGTTACTTCATGCAATGGAATAAATGCACAAGGGTCAATGTGTAAGTTGTATATGTGTAAGTTGTTCCTTGCACAACTAGGTAGAGTGTTGGAAAAGGAATCTATTTTCATATATAATAAAGGCCTCATTGTAATACAAATATAGAGTTGAGGAACACAGTTAGATAGTGTAGCTTAGAGAATAGTATAGTTCTATGTAGATCACCATCCATTGGTTATGGGTGCAATGTAGTTTAGTAGCTTTATTAATGGAGTGTTCATTTCCTCCATAGCTACATTGTATTATTTTATGTCATTTCTATTTACAACATATTTTAGTCATCTAGCATATTTACTTTCTTTCATATTATTTTGCATCTTGTGATTGCTATCTCTCAGTTCTCATTACATAAAAATCTAACATCATAGTCTAATGTGACCACTACCTTGGAAAGGATGCTTTTTCCACCCAAGATTCCATCAAGCCCTTCCTAATACCATTACAAATAATTTTTTCATATCTTAAGTCCTCAAACAAGTGGGAAATTATTCCATAACCCATAGCATATGATATCACATTTTTTTCATAAAAACACCTAACGAATTCATACTTAAGACATATATACATTGGCCTAGAAATTTTGGAAACCAAGGATCCCCTTAAGGTTGATACTCATTATAGTAGTTCCAATTGACCCTAGTATGAAAGTATCTTCAACTAAATTGTAGAATCACAATACCCCTTTAAATTAAACAATAATTAAGGAAAATTTGTCTAAAATCTAATATCATAGTAGTTTCAATTGAACTCTAGAATACTAAATCTCAATAAAAACATCCATCCACCATATACCAACATCATAGAACCAATAATAACTGAAACATAACTTTTACACTCACATATGATCCTATTGAGGATAGTCACTCAACTTATGGAAAGTATAAATATACCTTGAATATACATTAAGGATGTTTCTCAATCCATAGGGTGCAAAACATGGTTCCATTATTCTCAAATAAGATTATATCTAATGGGGTATACATACACCCTACTTGCATTGTCCTTAACTCCCTATATTTTAGTTGATAACTAGACTATAGTATAGACCAAATGAGGTATCTCACATACCCTAAACACTAATATAACATGGTCAAATGCATTTTTTATACCTAGTAGGAATTATGGTTACACACATAAATATATATCTTAACGTTGCAAATAAATTATGTAGATAGTATTTTAGAAAAATTATAAGCACCACATGCTAATTATTCATTTTGTTTATGTTTTACATAAACGTATAAATCATGTACCTAGTATTTTTATTTGCTACAACTACTACATGTAATTAGCATATCCTTACTGCAAATCCCCCACCCTAATCCTTATTCATAACTAACCTTTAAAAATATAATCCTTTTTCAATCCTCCTATCCCGTGCCTTGACCACTATAAGAAACCTCCTTCATAACTCCACCACTCCTCTTCTTCCACCCAAAAATATAATCCTTCTACATAACTAGCCTTTCAATATCTAATACTTTCTTCATACCCATATTCCATGCCTTGACCACTATAAGAAACCCACTTCATGGAACCACTTATTATCCCTTTATAACTCCACCACTCCTCTTTCTCCATATTTTTTATGCTTCCATTTTTTTATTGTTCCACTCCATCCCCCCTATCCCATGTAATGCATATCCCTTTTTTCCTTAATATTTAACTATTTATTGATATATATATATATATATATATATATATATATATTGTATTAATGTGTTATTTAACATGTGATATTCTAGAACATAATAACAAAAAAGACTTAACAATTGATAAGGCGTTACAAGGTTTTACAAGGTATATATTTTGATAATATGTTTCATGTGAAGAATTTAATAAATATGATTTTTATAAGAAAATATTTATTAGTTTCATTACAAGTTTGGTAATATTTCTTGATTGGAGGTATTCAAAAAAATCTACAATCAAAAATATCTACCTTTGTAGTGCAAGTGGATAAGGCAAGCCTGACCCATTGAATGGGAAGTCCATGGTTCGAATCTCTATGATGTGAAGGGGACATTAAAAATATCTTGTGGAATCCATCTATATAGTATTATTGACCACCTAATAGTGGCTCTAGAGGTTTATTTCTTACCTAATTTTAGAGCCTTTTAGGGCTCGGTGGATTGGTAAGTGCATGTCTAGCCAGACACTTACCAAGAAAACACCTAGTTTCAAACTTTGGGGGTAGCCTATTTACAAAGGTAGTAGTCTGTGTAACAACCCAAAATTTAACCAACTTTTTTTTTATAATGACTCATATTTATATATTTATATTATGAATTACATAGCTATGATTATGATCAAGGGGTTATAATGAATCTCCATGTGGTTCCCTTAATATGAATTTTCAAGTAAGTCCAAGGTTTGCACTTCACAAGAATCAATGTGGTCAATGTTAATCTTGTGGCATAGGAGTGGAAAACCCTCCTAAATTAAAAATACTTGTGGTAAATCTCATTTACGACATAGTTGGAAATTTTCTTATATTAGTTCCACTAAGATCAGGAACACCATTTTCCCTCATTAAATTAAACCAAACATTAAGCTAGCTCCATAGTTCCGATTGACCAAGGAGTAGGTGTATGCCTTGAATATTAAGTGTTATTCCATGAGGATAAAATACTAACCAAATGCAATGCTTAACCAGAGCCATGTGTGCACAAGATAGTTAAGGTGATCATCAAACAGATCCACATAGACACCATGTGTCTACCATAAACCTTAATTATTCAATTCATCATTAACCTCCATGATAAGAGATAGAATCTAAACTTTTTCCACTTGATCATTCTTAAATTATCTAATCTATAGGATTACATTCAAGATCCATCTAAAGGTATAATTACTTCTTCATGATTTAGTAGGATTACACCTTTATATATATATAAACCTCATATTTAATTCTCAACTAAATATTTGCATTCTAACCACATCAATATATGATAACATCACATAACCAAAATTTATATTCTATATTTACTTGTAATTGAAAACTACATTAGTTACATCAATACATTTTATTCCAAATTTACAAAGTATTTGTCAATAAGGGTTTCTATACAATAAGGGCATATCCGCTTGGATGCATTGAATACAATATTTAATCAATAAAGTATGTATAGCTCCAGTCTTCTCTCAAACTCTCGAACCACAAATTTTATGATGATGGTAGTAAGGTATCAGTAAAAACCCATACATGTATATGAATATGCATTCTAATCAAGCAGTATGCATATTTAAATGAATGTACTCATGCAATCCAGTTACATCATAATGTAATTTGCATATAAACATTCCATCAATCAAAGGAAAGGAAACAACATAAATTTCCAATAAGAATACTCATTCCATATCATTTTCCATAAAGGTATTCCTTTGATCATCAATTTCATAAGTAATCATCTCTAATCAATCAAGAGATAACCCCATAAATTCCCTCAAGAATGGATCCCTTATCCATTCTTCCCATACATATTAAGAGATGTTTTTATATATCAAAACTAATTTCATTCACAAGAAATAGTAGGTAAGCAATGAATTACATTATTACATTATTCCATTTTATTTGTATGTAAAAACATTTATTGTATTCATAAAAATGATTCTAAATATTTTCTCAAGATCTACTATAGTCTTCATAAATTTATCATAAATCCCTTTGCAGGATTACACTATAGTTTATATTGTTTTTGCCACAAGTTTGGATCACAAAGATCTCATTATAGTTTTTATATAATTGACCACAAATCTATAATACAAGATTTTGACACAAATTTATCCCATAAAATTTGTCACAATTTGTTTGTAAATAAGATTTCTCTATAGTTTTTCTTTTGATTTGGTCTCATACTATAGTCTTAATAATCTATCTAGAGTCTCTACAAATTTTGCAACATAATATTTCAATAGGAATAAACTATAGTTTTCACAAATTTTGGCCCAAATTTATCTCATAATCCATCAAACAAGATTATGCTATAGTTTCTACAAAATTTGTCTCACAAATTTTATCACAAAACTATCTCGTAATCTATCAAACAAGATTACACTATAATACATTTCAAAATTGATCACCAATTTGTCTCATACTATAGTTCCATCTATTCATAGATTATACTAGAGTCTCTACAAATTTTGACATAAATTTATCTCATAACCTATCACACAAGATTACACAAATTTTATCACAATATGTCTTGTAATCTATCAGAAAATATTACACAATCTTTGCCACTAATTTGTCTAGTAATCTATCAAATAATAATACTCTTTAAATCACATAAAGTTTGTTGCACTATAGATTCTACAAACCCTTCTCAATTTTGTTCTATAGGTTTTCAAAATAAAACTTTGTGTTCCTTAATCAATTAACATTTCTTGATCAATATTCCCTTTTAATATTTTGACTAAAGAAATTATTAGAATAACAAAAAGGTTTTTCAATTAGCAAGTAAAATATTTAGATGAGCAATTATAAAAAATGGTTATATATCATAACATAGTCAACTGACAACATGGTCAAGGTAACCTAGTCCAACTTGCTAGCCATCGACCACAACCAAATGATAGCACCTTCATCACAAGTCAGCCTTGACCATAACTCATGGGTGGTTAAGGAGGGGTGACTTCCTTCTTATAATGATTTCTTCATGCTCTTGTGGGGAGCATGGGTGATAGTAGCCCATAAAAATACAAAAGGTTATTTGTAGTGAGTAAGATCAAGGAGTATTCCATCCCTTGAATTCGAGCGAGTCTTTACACTTGGTGCATGGTCAATAAAAAAGCATAACATATAACAAGATGCACATATCATGATTGATACTATGCCAACCACCAAGTGGTGTGGCTCTCAATCACCACTTGGTGGTTGAGCCTTTATAGGAGTATTACTCCCTTTAAACCCTAATCAAGCTTTGACATGTCCCATGTGGGAAATTATTTCGAAGCCTTATTTTGAAGCTTCCTCCTACGCATAATCTAGAACAATTAGTATCACATTTGAAGCACAAATGTGACACCATAAGGGGTTATAAACCATGGATACTCAAATAAAAATACTTCACTGAAAAAATTTCTATCAAGTCAAGTTTTGATAGCATACATGCATCGATGAACAAGGTGTTAATGAGATTCAATATGGGGTGATATTTTACTTAAATCAAGACATTGATGCGTCCATGGACCTATTAATTTCATCCTTTTTCTATGATGTAGCTAATGATACAATAGATGTACAAATATAGTTATCCCTACTTACATGCTTCATTAAATAAATCACTTGAACATTATAGGGTACTAAAAAAATAAATCCAACGATTGATAAAGACGACATATCTTCTGCAATATCACAATCATAGGACTTGTTGACACAAATGGGCATGCTTTAATCATGCATTCTGGATTCCCATTCATGGGTACTTGATCAAGGTCAAACAAATTCAAAGCACAAAAAAAATTCAAAACAAAGTATAACAGAGATATTATAACTCGTTTCGATCATTGGAGAGATTGGTTGGTAGAACCTACATTACACACTTCCCAAGAGAAAGTGATTAGACTTAGTCTAAACTATTATCATGGATATTTGATAGTGAAATTAGATAATTTCTTTTATCCAATCGAGTCATATGTTTAGAAATAAATATTACATCCATATAATTGAAAACAAATAACAACAAGGGCTGATTAAGAATAGCATAGTTACAAAATAAAATATTATTTTATTTTGCATTTGCATGATATGAAGGAATACAACCTGAATATTTGATTGAGTTGAGCTCCTTCACTTTTGAATGCCTCCAAAGGTGTTTTCCTCTTCGACCATCAATTACCTCTAAGGTTTATTTTTACAAGATGTTCCTTTCATTATCTCAAGGGGGTATTTATAGGGTTTAAGAATGACCTTTGCACAAAGAGAAGTCTTTCTAGGGAATATAGAAGGAAGGTTCCCAAAGAGATAAAATTATGCCATAAGAGGACTTTAGTGATCATGACTCTATTTTTTAATTCCTCCTAGTACCATTTTAGGCCTCAATTTCTTCCTTTCTAGAACTTAGGTCATATTTTTCTTTTCTTTCTAGAACTTAGGTCTCAATTTTTTTTTCTTTCTAGAACAAGGCCTCTTTTTTCTTCTTTTTCTAGAATATGGCCTTATTTTTCTTCTCCTAAAATTTAGCTTAAATTTATTAGGCTAATTACAAAATT